>JAGDQO010000450.1:1200000-1590150 GCA_018342035.1 Solanum appendiculatum
CTGGTTTAGCTTTCCAACCAATTGCTCGGCTCCAGAGCTGGAAGTGCATTCATTTTAACACGAAAACTGGAAGGCTCGGTAGTGGGAGCGTTAGGAGAAAAGGGGGAAAGGAGGATATAGGAAGATCATATGGTCATCTCAGCTTTACCTCCTTTTACAATAAAGGGTGTTTGGATAAGCTTATAAGCTGGTCAAACTGGCTTATTTACGTGTTTGTAACATTCAAAGTTCATACAAGTCAAAATCATCCAAAACCCATAATTTGGTCACCCTAACTTATGGATTTTTAGCTTATAAGCACTTTCAGTTTGACCAAGATTTTACTATTTTATCCTTCATATTTTTTTGTAGTTATCAATATGCCTTTTCCCAAAACAAAACCTGTAACATCCTCTCTGTTTCATATCCCTCATTTGTCCTTCTATAATGTTTTGTAAAAATATTAAGGATATTTTGGTCATTTTATCAAAAGAAGAGCTTATCAACACTTCTATACCAAACACTTCAAGTGCTTATTATTAGTTTCAGCACTGTAAACCAAATATGTAACGGCATGTTTTAAAAATAATTTCAGCACTTAAAGTGCTTACCAACACGTAATGTTTAATTTGACATTCTTTCAACTAGTGCGCTCCACCAACATAAAAATGGGCTAGACTTGGGTTATGTTGTTATTCATGATCAGGCTTCTACTTTGACACTTTGATTTATTCATCATTTGAAATTTCAGTTGTCCTTGATTCTTTGCAAGACGAGAAAGAAAAGAAAATTAATATCTAGTTTCACTTCAGGTACTGGAAAGTTTTGCATTACTCCTTACTGAAGGTAGGGGACGTGGCCTTTGCAGGCGAATAATATCAGTTGTGAAGGCAGCAAACGTATTGGGTCTTTCATTTTCAGAAGCATTTGAGAAGCCTCCTATTGAACTCTTACAATTGCTTTCTCTAAAAGCGCAAGACTCTTTTGAAGAAGCAAAGCTCTTAGTTCAATCACATTGTATGCCTGCAGCTAGTATTGCTCAAATTCTTGCGGAATCATTTTTGAAGGTACATTTTATTTTGTCCTTGATTCCTCCGGGAGCATGTGGATAGACTCAAAATAAAATGCCTGAATATTATGGCGGCATAAAATTTGAGCGTTTGTAGAAATTTGCTAAGTTACCTCAGGGCTTGTCCAGTAACGAAGCTATTGTCTATATGAAAAGTATGCAGTTCAGGTTGTCTATGATGTTCTCTGTATTTACAAATGTTATCTCACCACAGGGTTTGCTAGCAGCACATCGTGGAGGTTACATGGAATCTCAAAAAGAGGAGGGACCTGCTCCTTTATTGTGGAGATTTTCTGATTTCTTGAAGTGGGCTGAGCTTTGCCCCTCTGAACCAGAAACTGGCCATGCTTTACTGCGTTTAGTTGCCACTTGTCAAGGAATACCACATGCCTGTGAAGTAAGTGTATCCTCGTTTAGATGATCTCCCATTTGTCAGCATCATGAAAGCCCTGTTCTGTAAACCATGGACTTACTAAGTTAGTGTTTGCATGTCAACATAAAGTTGGTAATGTGGGAGCTATTTGCTCTTTGGGTTTTTAGTATTACAGCCTAATTGAAGTCACATCCTCTCTTCGCAAAAATTGTTCTTCAGGTTGAGCTTCTCATTTTGTCACACCATTTCTACAAGTCCTCGGCATGCCTCGATGGAGTTGATGTTCTTGTAGATCTTGCATTCAAAAAGGTGGAGGCTTATGTATCTGAGGGTGATTTTCCATGTTTAGCTCGCTTGGTAACCGGAGTGGGGAACTTCCATGCACTTAATTTTATTCTTGGTATCCTTATTGAAAATGGTCAGCTCGATCTTCTTCTTCAGAAGTTTTCAGCTGCTGTCGATGCCAACGATGCTGATGAGGAAGTAAGAGGATTCAGAATGGCTGTTCTCACATTACTCAAGCAATTTAATCCCAATGATCTCGATGCATTTGCCATGGTTTGTACTTGTGCAATTTCATATTTATAGATGTTTTATCCTCCCCCTTGACACATTTTGATTTTTCTACCAAAAAATGTTATCATTTCCTCAAAGCAGAAAAAATGCACCTTTTTGTGAGTAAATAACATGCACCTCTTTATTTCCCCTTAGGTTTATAGCCGTTTTGATATGAAAAATGAGACTGCTGCTCTTTTGGAGTTACGAGCACACCAATCTTGTAAGGAGTGGTCCCTCCGTTCTGACAAGGATCAGACTGATGAGCTCTTGGCTTCCATGGGGTACTTCATTGAAGCTGCTGAAGTTTACTCTTCAATTGATGCTGGGAGCAAAACACGCCAAAGTTGTGCACAGGCATTACTTCTCTATCTTCAGATTCGGATGCCAGACTTACACTTTATCTATCTGTCTGAAACTAATGCACGGAGGGCATTGGTCGAACAAACCCGTTTCCAAGAAGCACTAATTGTTGCTGAAGCTTATGGTCTTAACCAGCCAGGTGAATGGGCTCTAGTACTTTGGAATCAAATGCTAAGACCAGAGCTCATCGAACGGTTTATGGCTGAATTTGTTTCTGTGCTCCCCCTTCAACCCTCCATGCTTCTTGAACTTGCTAGATTTTTCAGGGCTGAAGTGGCTGCAAGAGGTGATCAGTCACAATTTTCTATGTGGTTGACCGGGGGAGGGCTCCCAGCTGATTGGGCGAAATATCTTGGGAGATCATTCAGATGTTTGTTGAGAAGGACTAGGGACTTGAGGTTGCGATACCAACTGGCTACCATTGCAACAGGGTTTACCGATGTGATTAATGCGTGCAATAAAGCATTCGATAAAATCCCTGACAGTGCTGGGCCTCTTGTCTTGAGGAAAGGTCATGGAGGAGGTTACCTTCCACTGATGTAATAAGAGACTCAACATGAGACCTCTTACAATCGGTGGCGCCAGATACAGTTGTATCTTATCTTCAGTTCTGAATTTTTGTCCACCAAATTTAGCTTTTGTAGGAAGCAGCCTGAATTCTTGAAGACACAACAGGTGATTAGGTCTGATGAGTTGATGATCTGCAAATTATGGCATCATTTTATTTGTTCATTTGCTCCAACTTTCTTTCCAACTGAGTTGAAGCAGGGTAAAACTAAGTGAAGTGTTGTTGTTTAAAAGAAATGTACATTAGAGGACATGTTCAATGTTGTACAAAATTCTTTTGTTGATAAGCAATTTAAGTGGGTGGGAGTTCTTTATTTTCTGCTCCATTTTTGTGACTTGCCTCAGGTCATCCAATTTATCTTCTCAGAAATCTTAGTAGCTAGTTGTCTTCTTTTTTTTTCATGATGTAACCATTTATAATGCATGCATTAGCGTTGTGTATTAACATATAAGTAATGCAAGGTGTTAAATATTAAGTTGAAGCTATAGACCTTACTCATGTTTTGTTAAAGGTAAATATGTAAAGCAAAAGCTGTTACATGACCTTTATCATCAGAGATGCTACTTCTCTTTGCTATTTGTACATTAATTCGAAGGACAATTTCACATCAGGAAAAAAAAAAAACCGACTAGTGGTTTGGTATTGAAAAAAAATTCAACTATATTTGAATCGGGTTGGTTTTTAACTAAAAAAAAATTAGCCCGACATTATATCTATAATTTTTAAAATTTATTATATACATAAAATATAAAATACAAAACACTTGGAACAAACAAAATACAACTCGATATTGTGAGAAGCACCGTATTAACACTTGGAACAAACAAAATACAAAACAACTATGTATTTATTGTTACTATTAATTAAAATATTCTTAATAGTTTGTTCCTAATCTCTTACTAATTATTATGTATATATTTTTGAAATTTTATTATTGATGTAATTGTAATTAAAAATCGTATACAATTAAATTTTCAATTACTTTTTATTTCTTAATTTCTCTAATTCACTTCAATTTGAATCAACCATGTTTTAATATTGGCTTTGTAAGATTGTTTTCAATTCTTTGAGATCTTTTGTTAAACATTTCAAGCTCACACTAATTAGATTATCAAATAATTAAATTTTAAAAAATATTGTCTTAACTTTGAATGTCTTCTAAAGGTAACAATCACTATAATATTGGTTTTTGTAATTAAAAGTATTAGGAAATATTATATAAGTAAAAAAATGATACTCTAAGGGGTCGTTTGGTCAAAAGATTAATAACGTCGGAATTAGTAGTGCAGGGTTTATTTTTTATCAAGTGTTTGGTTCATTGCTTTCCACTTCATCATGTGTTTAGATTAAGGACCTGTTTGACCATGCGATACGAAATCATAATATGAAATCATGAGATGAAGTTGAAGTTTTGTTTGGATATACGATTTGGACTTTTTATATTGTATATTTTCACATAAACATAAAAACCTCATAAGTTGTAAAACAATTAAAATTGTCCCAATTCTTTATACGATCTTACCAATAAATAAATAAATAAATAAAAATTGCATAATACGCTATTTCAAAACTATTCTAAAAAATACAACATTTATTGATCAAACCTTAATTCAATAAAAAAAATTAAATTGAACATAAGTTGTAGTGTTCAAGTTGTTAATAGCTAAGAAAATTATTTTTCAATTAATGCCACAGTGGTTAGTCTTGTTCACTCAATATAATGATTAAAAAAAATTCATTAAATAATGATTTGAATAAAATAGTAATAAATTTGATTAAAAAATCATGAATTTGGTGAATATAAATGGTAAATTAAGAATTAATTTGAAGTAATTTTTTTTATATTGGCGAGAATAATTGTAATATGAGATACAAACGGTTAAAATGTAACTATATGTATTATAAATTTTATTTACATATGAAAAAAATGGCTAGTAGATATAAATGTAGTTTTTTTTTTTACAAAATATAAATTTGTGTGTCAATTTTTGTATTTGGAAAATCCCAAATCATGATTTTTGGAGAATTTGGGATTTCATCTCATGATATGAAATCATGAGATGAAATCAGCGTGAAATCGCATGTCCAAACGTATTGTTTCATCTCATGATATGATATCGCAGGGCAAAACGCCTATTAAAACTCTATAAAAAGTTTCTTTCCAATTATACCCTTGAATTATTATGTAATTGGGTCTAGGTAGATAATTGCCAGACAATATTATTTTTTATGGCCTTCTAACTAGTTAGGAGAAGAACAATTTTGTTCTCACGTTTGTCATTTTCTCACTTGAATTATCTGAGGGTAAATAATTGTCATCTTAATAAATTGATCACTCACAAAACGTCAACTTTCAAATTAAAAAAGATAAATCATCTATTTTTAAAACCGAAAAGGCGGTAAACAATAGTAAAATCGAATAAATCATCTCCATTTACACATAAAAATATGAGGGATATTTTATCTTTACATAGATTAATCTCATGGTATTAAATCCTATGTATTACTAATACCACCAAATCTTAATCTTATTTTTAAACACTTTTTAGAATAATTTTGATAGTTCATGTAACAATTGATTTTATTGAAAAAGTTTTCAAAATTATAATCAATAACAGAGATTTAAACATTTGTATTGTTATGTAACGTACAATAATTTATATATGTTTATTCTTTTTCTTACAAAATATTACAAGAAATGTTATACTCATGTCAATTGAAAAGGAAATATTAATTATTAAATTATAATCAATTACAATATCTTTTTAGCATTTATGAGAATAAAAAATATATAAAAATTAAATAAATGTAACTCTCTTTTCTAAATTTTGGCTTTAGGTCATCCATTACCCGCCCTGAGTTGATCGTAAGTTCTCGGTATTTTTCTCACCTTTTTTAATGGGAAAATATGACATTTCCAATTTTTGATAGATAAAATGAGTAGAATTAGATTCATTATTTCTTTCATTAATTGATGATCTAAATGTTTAGATTGGTGTAATGCTTGGATGAGATTCTAGAGGTGAACATAAACACCGAAAAATTAAAAAATCGAAACGGATCGAATTAATTCAACTTTTTGGTTCGATTAAATTTTATATGCATAAAATGTTAGAATTAAATAGATAATTTCAACTTTTTGGTTCGATTAAATTTTATATGCATAAAATGTTAGAATTAAATACATAATTTTTAGTTCTTAGCCTTTGAACAAAGTAGCCGATAATTTTAAGTGTTGGCCTTTGACCAAAGTAGCCGAGTAAGGCAAGCATTTAATCTTGTTAACTGCAATCTGTTGCAGTGGTGTTGCTAGCCTGCGATAGTGTTACGAGATGTTGTCATACTGGTAGTCTTCATTATTATTCATGAGAAATTGGAAATAGCGATAATAAAATCATGGTTACTAAAAAATATAGTCAATTTTGAATTAAAAAACATAAAATGACCCATTTTTAATTTAATAAGTAGACTATTTTATAAACAAAAATATAGCTCATTACAAACACAATGAAGTTTAGTTTAATTTGGTTCATTTTTTGTGTTTCTTTTGTTTTAGTGAATTTATTCGTCTGATGAGGGTGAAAGTTCATATGTTGATCGTTGGGGGAATCAAGCATTCAATGACATACTCGTGATTGGCTATGGCTTTAAAAATAAATGAGTTATATTATATTATCAAAAAATCGTGGGGTGTCGATGGATATGTGTGTGTTTTTGTGCGTTTATGTTCCAAGTTAGATCAAGTAAAAATCAAAGAAAAACGTTTGTTTTAGACAAGTACGAACCTCATATTTCAAGATTGGATGGTTAATGTCGTGACAAAGTATCTACTTGGTCTCTCCTCAAAACTAAAAAAACGAAAAGAAATTAATGTTGAAGCTAGTTTCATCATGCAGTTTTGCTGAGATAGTTGCAGTAGTATTTTGAAAAATGGAAATAACAAGAGAGCTAGATCAAAAAGAAAACTCTTGTAGATATTTGTTTTTAATATGTGTCTTCGTTCTCCATTAAATCAAATGACAGCTGATAACAAATGCTCTCAATGATATTCTTTATTATCTTTTTAATTAATATCTCTGTAATTTTTCACGAGAGTTGTTTTCCCACTTATTGTCTCCCTATTTTTTTTTCTTTTAAATTTTGAAGATTACGTTACTCGCTACGAAGATTCTAGTTTTGAATAACTTAACCTGAACATGTTATGTGTACTTTAAAATATCTCTAAAATCAAATTCAAACTTGAAACTTATAATTCTACTAGAAAAGGGTGCCCATGCAAGGCACATGCCATTTTTAAGTATTGAGACGTAAATTTACGAAAATATCAATAACATTCAAAATAATAAAAGCTATAACTAAAAAGGTATGAATTTAAAACTAAAGGGTATAGCTAAAGTTGAGTCTCATAATTTCGAAAAAATTGTACCTAGTTAAATGGAGTGGAACAAAGAAAATATTTTTTCTCATTTTAAAAAAAAAATACCCTTTAGTGAAGTAGGCAGTTCGACGGGTTATTGTGTGCTGGCAGCCTCAACTCTATCTTATATATTATAACTAGGTAAATTATCCGTGCTTCGCATGGAATTGAACTATTTTATTAAGCTTACATATGATCATTCGGTAATATTCATATTTTCGATACATACACTACATTGTCAAGAACATTTTATCTTAAAGTAAAGCGTTCCTCCGAAATTTTAAATGCTATATTTTTTTAAATTTTCATTTTTGTTATACAAAAATTATGAGTCATAGAGAGATTTTAAGTATAAGAAAGAAGTCTAAAAAAAATCTCCATGGAAATAGTTGGTCAGAAGTAACGATATTTTCTAAATTTCAAGAAGTTATAAAGAACAACATCAGACGTTAAAGAAGAGACCAAAAAGCCTCGAATAACAACACTCCCAAGTAAAGTGGAACATCACATCCATACAAGAACATAATTAACTAAATTCAAATGGAGGACCTTCGGCTCCTTTCTTATGAGCATCCATCAATCTCTTTTTTATTATAGTATGTCATATCATATATATGTTAAAAATGACCCTAAAAAAGTTAGTATCATAAAGGTTTTTTCTCATTGTCTCAAAATAGTCATTACTATTACTTAGGTTTCATATCACCGGCCCCAACTTATTTGGAATTGAATCATAGTTATTGTTATGGTTATAGCATGCAGTTACAAAGAACTAATGCAATGATCAACCAAGCAGTACGTGGCATCTGAATGAAACTGTTCACAACTGGATATTCTAAACCAAAATTTTGATACATAACATATTAAAATCTCACAGCATAATTTTGTGAGCATTTGAACTCACAAATATCCATAAATAATAATAAAGATGACCTTATTTTCCTAAAAATCAAGAAGAAAAAGGCATGTTACTTAACATATTTTTCAAAAAGATAGTTTGTCGGTCTGTATCCAAATTTACAGTTCACAAATTTAATTGAAAGAAACCAAAAGAAAGAGTTATCACTATAGCAAAAATAATCTTTAACAACAATTAATAGCTTAATTGCCACTAATATGTATTTTCAGAGGCAATTAGTAGTACTCTCTATAAATTTCCCTAAAATCTATAGCGACATTGAATCTAATGACAATTAATTAATGTCGGTAAAGGCTCTAGCACTCTTCGTTAATGTGTATATTTATTGCAGATAAAAATTATTTTTACTATAATATATTTTGGACATCTGTTAGTTTCAAGAAAACTTGATCTCTTATTATGCCCAAAAAAAAGAAAGGAAGAAATATGATAAATTAGTCAACTTGCGATAAAAGAAGTGGATTAATTGTCTCTCTACTAATATTCTAGGAAGAGTGCAATAGCATACAAAATGTTTGTATATAAGATAAAACAATCAAAATAATATACTAACTGTGGCAAGTAAGAGAGCAATCTGTTGGGTTCTTTTAACAAACTTCACCATAGGTTCCGTATCACATATTTGTTATTGTGTGCTATCAAATATAGCACAGCCCACAAGTAATTTTCACAAAAAATATATGAAGGAACCTGTAGAAAGGGACAAAATATAAGATCAATTTTCAATCATATGAAACTTGTAAGTTTGGCGCTTAAGAGGCACTCTGCAAAAAAATAAGCTTATACAAAGGCCAGTGGAAGTTACTGGCTACGAATATAAGGAGGTTCAAAAATAAAGTTTGTATCAGAAGGTGGCCAAATTCATTTCTACATTACTTTTGCTATTATGTGAATATTTTTTGTTCACATGATAAATTTTAATATTAAAATGTATTTTTTGTACCCTTTTAAATTTATTACTCCCTCCGTCCCATTTTATGTGAGATAGTTTGACTCGACACGGAGGTTAAGAAAGAAAGAAAAACTCTTAAAACTTGTGGTCTAAAATGAATGATGAAAATTTGTGTGGCTATAAATTATTTCATTAAGGATAAAATGGACATTTTAAAATTAAATTGCTACTTAGTATAGAAATGTGTCATTCCTTTTGATACTGACTAAAAAGGAAAGTAAGTCATATAAATTGGAACAGTGGGAGTAGTTAATTTATATCACTTTTTTACTCCAATTTGTAGAAGAATATTTTTTAACTCCGACTAAGACTTTAAATTGGATTAAATAAGATGGAGTTTCACCCAAGTTTTTGTAAACGAAAAAGAGCAAAAATTATCCTTAAACTATTGGATTTGGACCACATATATGAAGAAATAAATGAACTCTTCCATCATCCAAAATTCCCTTGGCCACAACAGGAGAAAGCAAAAGCTGCTACATGACCTTTATCACCAGAGATGCAACTTCTCTTTGCCATTTGTACATTAACTCCAAGGATAGCTCATCTCTTTAACTCTATGGATACTTACTTTCTAGCATAGTCGACTTCAGAAAATGGTGGCAATACTGAATAGTAACTAGATTCAATTTAACCATACCATGCAGCTAGTGACAAGAAAAGCATAGAAACTAATCCTTCTTCGAGGTTGCATTATCAGGACGATTTTGTGCAAGGTATCGCTTTGTTCTCTCAAGAACACCAAAGAATATTGATCCTCCAATGCCTATCCAAAGCACTCTTGGCCCGATGCCCTATAATGAAATTAAATTCCAAACAAACAGAGGTAAACAAGCATGTATCAGACTGACTGATAAGTTTCAGATTCAAATGGTACACACACATATTTATTGCAAGTCAGAAAAAATAAAAGAAGAAAGACACTCAGTAGACTTGGGAGAGACATGGAAATATTCCTTGTTGCAAGTCCTTAGAAGCTTCTATTTGATGCAATATTTAGGATGATCCATCTATGTTGGGAGAAGATGGACAAAATACATGATATTTACTTATGTACAGGGAAGATGAGGAAAAATGTGTGGTATCAGCTTATGACTATATTAGGGTCCCATCAAAATCGGGCCTGGTTATGCAGCATGGAGTTATAAACAATTAGTGATTAGAGAAGTAAGGACCAGAAATCAGCGTAACTGTAAGTTATAGTGTTTCGGGGCATGGCTCTCTTTTAATATTTGCACCCGTCGTAATCCCAGGATACCAAAATGGTGAAAGGTGGGGTGGGGATGCTAAGCTCTTTCATCATCCATTTGATTTTCCATAAAAGAGAAATAGACAAACCAAGAAAAGAAGCAGTCTCCAGGATAAAAGAACTCAGGTTTGGGTCCTAGTACTGCAGTCTAAAAGGAATTGTGGGATCCATTTACCTTTAGAAGTGCTGGAGGCCCTTCTTCTGCAACAATAGTCTTCACACAATCAAAAATGCCTTTGTATTGATTGGCAGAACCCTGCAGAGGAACAAGACTAGAATTCATTACCTAAATTAAATGAAAAGGTAGTCTTGCCATTTATGGAAGTGACATTTTGTAATAGCCATGCATGCATTGGATGAAGAGACTAGGAGACACAGAGAATTTGAGTACCATGAGAAGCAAGCAAGTACCTGAGTCATTAATCTCGTCTTAATGACATCAAGAGGAGTAGTTATAGCTCCAGTTAGAGCACCTGCAAGAAGTAACGGTAGCCATTGATAGCTTTAGAGAAGGGGTTCATTATATACATGCAGACGCAGGAAAATCATATATTTACTGCAGCAACATGAAAAGTTATAAATCTACACAGGCTAAACAAACAGAATTTCAGTAATTTGCATTTCCCACACAGCAATTACTTTTAGTCATATAATCATGTCAATCGTCGCTCAACATTGCATATTCATTCACTGAAATGGCAATTCAACTGTCTTTTCTTCATAACTTAAAGAACACTTTGATGCATAATTTTTAACAGGTACCATTTGGGTCCCAAATTCCAGCAAAAAAAATTTCAGTAATGAATAAATTTTATTGATGTGTTCCAACGTAATGCTGGAAGGGCAATTTATAACTGACAGCTCTTTTGAGGAGATTCCAGATTGGCCCAAAGGATTTCCATATTGATAGATCACTCTACAACTCTTCAAGAGTATGATTAAAGAACCCTGCAATTCAGTTTTCTACGTCTTAAAATACATAGGTTCTGAATCTACAGAAATTCAAACAAGAATAGATGGCAAATGCTTGTTTTGTTCTTGAAGTTGGGCCATGCTTTATCATTTCCCACACCAATTTATAAATCCAAAGGAGGAAGTCAAAATTGTAGAGGTCATTATGTGGTTTAAGTCAGTAATGGGCAATTAGTTGATTTAAACAAAAAGTTTAAACACCCTGTTAATTGTTCAATGTACAACTTATCTCTACTTAAGCCTACATTTCTGGATACTTCAAGCTTAGATGAAAGAGCAAGTGACACCCTCTAGTCAGCAGCTGAATTATTAAAATAAAAAAACAGCATGTCATATCAAGGACTACCAATGGATGGACATGTAATAGGGCTATGAAGGTGGTTTACCAGCAAAAGCACCGATAACTGCATTCTCTGGATCATTCAATTCCCTTTTTGCCTGGTAAGAGGCACATAAGGCAGCTCTGATATCAATCTTAGTATTTAAGAGACTAGTGCCATACCTTTTTCAATCAAACAGTAAAGCATCTGATCATCTCCATCCATGATGGAGGTGGAAAAGCAAATAAGCAAATTTAACGCTCCTCATGTTTGTTAGTTCAAACACTATTCCATGAACTTTTGATGCTACTGAAGTGAGAAGTCAAACATGTAAGGAGGAAAGACAAGAAGAAACGAGCTCAGAGAATTTCTGCTCAAGTATGAATATACCAGTTTATGCAAAACCTTCTTATTTTCTTTAGCTATACATCAAAATTTGGACTTCATTATATTCAACAGAGAAATGGGTAAGTTTCATATAATATTGAAAAGTTGCTCTCAACATCTTGGAAAGAAGGATACTTACTGCCAGCTTATAACCTATCCGCAGCTGCTCATAGATACAGAACTGGATGGCGTCAAATGGCAAATCTCGAAGTAGAAATGACCCATATCCCTACAAAATCCCCATATTACGATAAAATAAACCAATGTTATATCTATCATGTGAAAGTTGCACCCAGCTATCATTTGCAGAAAACTGAACCAGTAATACCCGAAAACTGTAATGAACTAGATATGTGACATTAAAGAACTAGCATACCGCATAAAGACCTTTAAAACCTTCTTTTGAGACTACTAAGCGAACAGCATCAGGAGCCGAAGCAAATTGCCTAGTTTGCATTCGCTGCTTAATGACCTGTAGTGTCAAGAAACCAAATGCAATCAACAGATTAACAAAGGGAATATCCTAAACAGGCAAAATCAAGAATGATAACAAAAGGAGAATCATGATATTCAGGAAACTGAAAATCTCAAAAAAATCATTCACCTCTGTTGGAACACGAACGAAGGAAGCAGCAATGCCTCCTAAAGCACCAGCAGTCTGCATGAAATTTGGCAGTTTTTATTATGAAACATAAATCACAATTGAATGAGTAATATGCATGCTTCAGAATTCAGATGTCAGATACTGAGATACAAAAGCAACTTTCATTTGTGAACATTTATATTTGAAATACCACAAGAATGTGTAAGCATAACTTGAAGAATAGTGACCTGTGAAAACCAATTTCATAAAGATTCCAGATAGAGTTAAATGCATGTGTAATTCACAGGAATAAATTATAATTCATGAGTTGATACGAAATCATGTTATCAGTAACCAGGATTTAGTGTGTGCTTGACAGACTGCAAGATTTATGTCATGTTTCTTTGCTTATTTCATTGCATATACATTTCCACTAGCTAATTACGTGAGTTTCATAATGTATCATATCGTCTAGTACACTGACAGTTGTGTTCCTTTTAGTCCTCAAATTCTTCTCCACGTGATACCTTTTCTTTTTTGTGGGGAATAATGACTATGGAAACAGTATATTCCATCAAATACCAACTAGAAAGTTCTAAAAATGTTTTTTAGTCATATAAGTTCTATTAATGAATTGGTGTATGTCGTATGTCACATCACAAACTAGAAAACAAGACCAGCTTGATTAAAAAAAACTAGAAAACAAGATCAAATGCTGTCATGACAATGGGAGGAGAAATTCTCACAAGATGGGCCACAGCACTAAGATTTTCAGGAAACATCTTCAATAGCTTCTGCTTTGCCGGTTCATATACACCAACAAAAATAGCAGAAGCCCTGCACGAGAGAACAGGATCAATAGAAACTGCTATTAAATACCCTTAGGTAAGAAACCGTACAAGAAAATAAGACTGTTCACCTCAGTAAATGAAAGCTAGTTATGGTTGCAAAAGAGAATTTCAATTGCATCGGTTGACAAAAGTGCAGGTGTCATGGAGACTGATATACATAGTTCTATACTATTAAATAGTACTTTGTTACTACGACTTACGGTAGGACTCCAGCAAGATTTCCAAGAAGCCCAGAATACAACCCTTTCAAGGCTATTTGTCCTCCACCGCGAGCTACCTGCACAGGGAAGCAATGAACTGATGATTTGAATACTCAGGGGGAAACAACAGACTGAAAATAATGTAATTAAAATGAAAAGAGGCCTGGCGCTCTGCATTCAACTATTTTAATGGCAGTAAACCTGAATATAACTACTCAGCTGTATGCAAATGGACTGTCAACTGAACTACGCAATAAAATGTAGTTATGAATACTTCAAAAGTTCTACTCTATCCAAATTATCTATCTACCCTTTCCTTATCTCTTTGTTCCAGCCTGTCAACATAAGGAGCTAATAGTCTCGAGAATCCTTAAAAAGCCTGTTGTGAATTGTGAAGGTACTAAAGATACCAATTCAAGCATTGTAGTATCACACATATAATTGATATACACTTTGGTTATAAACAATTAACTTGCCTGCAGCCGTGTCTTTATTGTATCAATGGGATATAAAGCTGTTTCAACAACAACACCAGCAGTCCCTCCTGCTATCACACCCTCTGCATAAATTAACCACAATTAGAAAAGCCAAACCTCGAAACAAAAGATTCTTGTCCTATGATAGTTTTGATAACTGAAATATTTTCTTTTTAGCAGTTGGGGAACTCTATGTTATTAATTTCTGTAGCCCAACTAGTATGAAATAATTATGATGCATCATATACCTTCTTTTTTTAGATAAACATGATGCATCATATACCTTCTTCTTTTCTATGATCGAGAAATCTAATCCTTAGGAGCAACCACACTCTCCTCCACTAAAATACCAACCTTAGTTTGCATGGAAAGGGCTTGAACCTGTGACCTAAGTCAAGTCCCTCAACCTTTGCCACCTGAACTAAGTCCTGGGAGCATGATACATCATATACCTATCCAGCTTTGTATGTTGTACTCTGTCCCACTACTAGCTTAGTACTGAGCCTTTATTACTAAACAATCTTGTCAAAAAGAAATTATGATGCCATCATAAGCTTTTAAGCACGAAGTTGCTCCAGAGAAAAAACCATTCTACCATTTGACAGGCTTATCACTTGAATTCTCAGCTGACACTCGAGAACATTTTTTACTAGTGACTCAATAACGTTTTCTGTGTGGTGTGGTGTGGTGTGGAAGAATCCCCGGTATACCAGCTCTATAACAAAAAGTAGTCAAAATGACTTTTTGACAAAAGAATTTACTATTCAAGTTTGTGTGGTGTGGCTGTTCAATTCCTACCTACAAATGTTGAAGTACTTTTGTAAATGAATCAAAATAACAAATGAAAGGGGAAGTTGGGAAACCAGATTGATGTAGAGAGTTCCTATCTGTCAACTGTAGAGTGTAGAGAGAAAGAAATGATCTGCTTATTTGTCTTTCCTAATTTCTTCTTTTCCCTCTTTTTGGGAGGATGTGTTTTGTTAGAGGTGGAGGTTGGCTGTGGGCAAGCTGGGAGCAGCCTTTAAATAAAAGAAAAATAAAGAGAGCGACAACTTTAGGATATATGACAACTTGACAAGAATGCTCCAATATCATCATTTAATTACTATTATTTCAGCAGACATACCAAATAGTATCCGTAGAAAATCAAATGGTTTCTCTTCTCCATTGTTGATTGATGCAAAGAACTTTTTTGGTACCATCTGAAGGTTATCCATTTTTCTGCCAGATGCATCTGCAAAATCAAACTACATCCTCAAGAAAGAACCGGAAACTACAAGACGAAGAATCGATATGAATCTACATCCTAATATGGGATAATGCATGGTTATTCTTTACTCCTTCATTGAGAAAACTTGAGCTTATTCTTAAGTATAATTTGCCAAAGAGACAAGAACATTTTAATAATAAGTTTTGTCTGCTCAAAACCAACAAGTAGTAGTATATATTAGCAATCAGATATGTAATTCAAAGTACGTGCACCTAATTTAACAACATTACGACAACACTGTCAAATTAAAATATTAGTACGAAAAACACTTACTCCAATAACTACTGAATCCAGTAACTGAGTTGGTTTAGTGACCTAATTTGGATCTTGAGATCCCAATGTTCAACAACTAGAATCCCTTAAAAATATAAATACCTTATACATCATTCTTAGCCACACAAGGAAATGATTAGGAGCTGATATTCCATCAAAACATCTCCGATTCCTTTCTGTCCATACAACCCAAAAGATGCTTGCTAATATTCTTAAATCTCTAGTACTACATGTTTGTTTCTTCCATTTTGCTTATCTTTGTTAATTATGTCTTGAATTATTTCCTTGTATATTTTAGGAAACTATAATTCCTATTAGTTTAGGAGACCCTTTGTCCTAATAGATTTGGAAAAGGAAAATATTGTTTGGAAAACCTTTTCCTCATAGGTTTAGGATTATATGGGATCTATATATAGGGGATATAATTCGGGATTCTAAGACATAGTACAGGATACACAATGCTAAGGGCTTGAAAGCATTGTAAAATTTGTTCTCTTTCTTTTTCATAGCGGAAAACTCTCTTTGTTTTTGCTTGGAGGAGTAGGCATAGCCGAACCTCATTAAATCCTTGTGTTATTCTTCTTCTCTATTTTCTTTGTTTGTGATTGTGTGCTAGTTAATTCACGATATTTCCGCAACAATTGGTATCAAAGCCAGGTTGGAATTTCTAGACATAATCAAGGGTTAAGATGTCTCCATCATCTTCAACAAAGTATGAAATAGAGAAATTCGATGGGGGATCTAATTTTAGTCTTTGGAAGATTAGAATGAGATCGTCCTTGGTATTACAAGGATTATGGAAGGCTATTGAGGAGGATTTTCCAAAAGAGTTGACAGAATCAGAACAAGCAGACCTGAAGGAGAGGGCTTTGAGTGCGATATTTATGAGCGTTACAGATAGCGTTCTTCGGGAAATTGCTGAAGAGAAATCTGCAGCAACGGCATGGAAGAAGTTAGAAGATTTGTACTCTAAGAAATCACTGACAAACCGCCTCTACTTGAAAAAGAGGTTATACAATCTTCGTATGAATGAAGGTACACCGGTCAAAACTCATCTTGATGAGTTTAATTTAATTATAATGGACTTGAAGAATGTAGATATCAAAATTGAAAGTGAGGATCAGGCCTTAATCGTGTTATGTTCTTTACCACCGTCTTATGATACTTTTGCTGATACATTGCTATATGGGAAAGACAGTATCTCACTCGATGATGTTAGTAATGCACTAAAATCTAAAGAGTTGAAGAAGTGCTTTCCGGATAGCAGAACTGAGGGTGAAGGTCTTGTGAGTAGGGGAAGAACACAACAGAAGGACTTTAATAGAAAAAGGTTTAACGCCAAATCGAAGTCTAGAGCAAGGAAGCAGAACTGCTATGAGTGCGGGGAGCAGGGTCATTACAAAAGAGATTGTCCTAAACTAAAGGAGAAAAGGGGGAAGCAGAAAGTTGATTACTCAGCAAATATTGTTGACTCTGGTAATAATTCTGATGACAATGACTATATAGGGGAAGTTTGTGCTGTGAGTTCTGATCATAGGCAAAGTTCTTGGGTTCTTGATTCTGGTGCAACTTTTCACATGTGTCCACACAAGAATTGGTTTGCAACATACAAACAGACGAGTGGGACTGTCTACCTAGGTGATGATAATCCATTAGAGGTAGAGGGAATAGGTAACATCAGATTGAGAATGTTCGATGGCATTATCAGAAATATTGAGTGTTGGCATGTTCCTCGAATGAAGAGAAATTTGATTTCTCTTTCGACTTTGGATGATCAAGGATATAAGTTTCACTCAGAGAATGGAACACTCAAATTATGTAAAGGCTCCATGGTACTCATGAAGGGTAAGCTTCATTCTAGACTGTATTATCTACAAGCCAGTCTAATTGAAGGGGAAGCAGTTGTAGCTTCTGGGAAGAGTGGTCTGAATCAGTCTCAATTGTGGCACTTGCAACTTGGTCATATGAGTGACAAGGGATTGTCTTTGTTGAACAAGGAAAATTTGTTGGATGGTTACAAAGATCAAGCTTTAAATTTTTGTGAGCATTGTGTGTTTGGTAAGCAAACAAGGGTGAAGATCAGCAAGAAGGCTATTCACAAGACCAAAGACAAGTTAGATTATATACATTCAGACTTGTGGGGTCCAAACAGAATTCCCTCCAAAAGTGGTGCAAGGTACTTTATGACTTTGATTGACGATTACTCAAGAATGGTATGGGTGTATTTCTTGAAAACAAAAGATGAGGAATTTTCAACATTTGTTAAATGGAAGACGATGGTTGAGAGGCAAACCGAAAGAAAAGTTAAACGTCTTCGAACTGATAATGGGTTGGAATTTTGCAACTTAGAGTTCAATAACTTCTGCAACAGAGAGGGCATAGTGAGACACCGCACTTGTGTTGGAACACCACAACAAAATGGTGTTGCAGAACGTATGAACTTTGTGATAGAGCACGAAGTATGCTTTCACACTCATGTGTTATCAATAGATGAAGGAAATTCAAGCCAAGGGGAAGATTTGTTAATTATGTCTTGAATTATTTCCTCGTATATTTTAGGAAACTATAATTCCTATTAGTTTAGGAGACCCTTTATCCTAATAGATTTGGAAAAGGAAAATATTGTTTGGAAAACTTTTTCCTTATAAGTTTAGGATTATATGGGATCTATATATAGGGGATATAATTGGGGATTCTAAGACATAGTACAGGATACACAATGTAGTCCTAAGGGCTAGAAAGCATTGTAACAGTTGTTCTCTTTCTTTCATAGTGGAAAACTCTCTCTGTTTTTGCTGGGAGGAGTAGGCATAGCCGAACTTCATTAAATCCTTGTGTTATTCTTCTTTTCTATTTTCTTTGTTTGTGATTGTGTGCTAGTTAATCCACGATATTTCCGCAACAATCTTATTATCTTGTTGTTGTTACTGCTTCCTTTTCATCTCTTCGTGAGCCGAGGATCTATCAGAAACAACCGCCCTACCCTTACAAGGTAAGAGTAAGGTCAGTGTACACTCTACTCTCCCCAGACCCACACCCCACTTGTGGAATTATACTAGACATGTATTCATTCTTAGCCACAAAGGGGACCAGTGGAACCCTACACTCCCGTATATTCAGGCACAAGCAGAATCACTAATATCAGTTACCCTTGCAATTTCCGGATATGATTATAGCTGCACCTAGCTCTATACCTATGCATCCTTTAGTTTCAATCAAAACTTAAACCAAATATATCATACATTAACCCTGCAATTAATTGGAATTCATTATCCCTCCCACCGTCTGTCAGAAACAGCCTCTCCACCAAGTTACCAATTTCAAAAAAAAAAAAAAAAAACAGCCTCTCTACCTCCACGGGGTAGTGGTAAGGTGTGCATACACTCTACCCTCCCCAAACCCCACTTGTGGTATTTCACTGGGTATGTTGTTGTTATCCCTCCCACCCAAAAAAAAAACCTAAATTAGCATTTCTACATTGTAAAATGTCAGTTTAAGACAAATTATGCCCAAAAATCTTCCCTTTCCATTAGTCCAAACTCCAAACAATTAGGCTCTTCCATAACACTACTTCAACATATAACATCCCAAAGAAAAATGGGAAAAATCAGAAAAAGTAAAAAGATAGTTAGCAGCTTAGAAATTAGCAAAACTTTACAATGTGCAGTAAAACAGGATATTTGTAAATTACCTGTAGCAGAAGAGGAGGCTGAAAAAGAATTCTTTGTATCCAAAGCTAATGCAAAAGGCCCCATTTTGAACCTTAAAAATTCTCTTTTCCTCACCCAATACCAAAATACAACAAAAATTTGAGACCTTTTATCATATCATTTGCAAATAAAAATGAAAACTTCAAAAGCTAAACTCAAAAATATTAGTGGGGTTGGGGGAAAATTACCAGTTCTTGGGAAGTTGGAGCCCCTTTGTTAGCTTCTGGTTCTTGAAAAGCCATTGCTATCTTAATATTGTACGTGTCACAGCTGAGCAAAGTACAACTGTTTAAATGGGTGGGTACAATACTCCTATTAGTTAGAAACATTTTATGGTGGAGCAGTAAGTACTACTTCATTCTCAGGTACGAAGTTACTTTTGTGAGGGAGCGTTTTACCCTTAATGTAGCACGAATTTAAATTTAATTGAGCTTCAATGTAGGTACTGGACACCGAATGAAAAATCAAAAAAAATAAATACAAATACTCAGAAATATTTAACATAACTTAAAAAATCAAAATCATTCTGCTGATATTAAATGGACTATTTAGAACTTACCCTCAAACCAAAAAGGGCCTTTTTTATCCCACTATACACACACTCCCCCCTAATATCATTTATAAATATTTATTCAATTTAAAACGAATTTTAAAGTTCAAAACCAATTTAAAATTATCTACATTTTTTAAAGTTTGGTAATTTTAATGAAAAAATGTTAAAATAATAATAAATTACAATAATTAAATATATGTGTATATATTAAGAAGAAGTAAAATTATCTATATATGATTATATGGTCACCTTAACTTGATAGCGTAAAAAAAAATTATATATCGGCAATACACACATAAAAGTTAAATTAGTATAACAAACAAAAGCATAAACTCCTCCCTTACATAATTTCAAAACTTATAGGAAAACCAAAGAAAAAGAAAAGAAATAATTAGTGTTTGTGCGGTTTCCTCTCTCCTTAACATTAGCTCATACATTCATATTTTCAAATAAAATTATCTCAACTTCATTCATTCACATTTCTCCCTCAAATCACCTCTTTCACAATTCACCATTTTTTATCGTACTGAATATAATCAACGTATATATAGAAGCTAGTGGATTAGCACTAGCAATGGCTCATATTAAGTTGTTGATATGGGCATGTTGCTTAGCGCTATCGACTAGTTTTGCCTATGGTCTTGGTGTCAATTGGGGTACACAAGCTGCACAAACATTGCACCCTTCAACAATTGTTCAAATGCTTAAAGATAACAAGATTGATAAAGTTAAATTGTTTGATTCTGATCATTGGACTGTTAAATATTTTGCTGGTACTGGAATTGAAGTCATGATTGGAATACCAAATAATCAATTGGGAAAATTTGCTGATGATTATGACTTTGCTAAGGAATGGGTGAAAAATAATGTTAGTACACATTTGTATGATGGAGGTGTTAATATCAAGTAAGCACCACCATGCATTTTCCTATCCCTATATTCCTAGATTTGAGAAAACGTGTCATTTAACTTGGCTTTAACTGATATTTATGCTATCTAATTTTGGTTGTGCACAAGTAGGCACTTATACTTGTATAAAATTGAACAAATAGACACATTCCTCCTACGTGATATCCTACGTGGCAATTTTGTGTCATATGTGGTGTCCTATATGTATTATGTCACGTAGGACGCATGTATCTACTGGTTCTATTTATACAAGTTTAAATGTATTATTGTGCATACCCAAAGTTGGAGGGCATAGATGTCAGCTGAAGTCAAGTTAAAGGGTATATTCATGTATTATGCCTAAATGTCTTCATGGTTTTCTAAAGTGATAACTATTTTGGACAATTTTTTATAGCTAAAGCGACAAATGAAAAGGATCGGAGGGAGTAATTGATTTCGTAATACCAAATATGTTCCGTTTTATTGCTAAGTTTAACAGATAGACATTAAAAATGTCAAAGAAGTTTTACATTATCAGGTAATGACAGATTATGATGGTGAAGGGGCCGGGGTTCAATTGAATAACCTTTGTCAAAAAATCGTACTGCATATATAAGTTTTTTTTAAAAAAAAAATATGTGTATGTTTATGTATATAGGTAATTGTGTTCATATTAAGTAGGTTTTATAATCTGCTATGACATGTTAAATTACGCTAATAAAAATCTTTTATGCAATTACTTTATATTAGTTAATCCATTATTATTGCTATGTCACAAATTTGATTTTTTTTTTCTTGAAGGTTTGTGGCAGTTGGAAATGAACCATTTTTGAAATCATACAATGGTTCATTTTTGAAATCAACATTTCCAGCTTTACAAAATGTACAAAAAGCCCTAAATTCAGCTGGACTTGGTGACAAAATCAAAGCTACCATCCCACAAAACGCCGACCTTTACGACTCCGGTAATTCGGGTCCATCACAGGGCGATTTTCGACCGGACATAAGGGACCTAATGATAAAAATTTGCCGTTTCTTTAAAGACAACAACGCCCCTTTCCTCGTAAATATTTACCCTTTCTTAAGTCTCCACGAAAACAAACATTTCCCTATAGAATTTGCGTTTTTTGATAGTCAATCAAAGGCAGTACGTGATAATGGAATATCGTACACTAATATGTTCGATGCGAATTTGGACACATTAGTTGTATCGTTGAAAAAAGCTAGTTGTTCAGGTGTGAAAATAATTGTTGGTGAAATTGGTTGGCCAACAGATGGAGATTTATATGGAAATGTTACATTAGCCAAAAGATTTTATAGTGGATTTTTCAAGAAAATGGCTACAAAAAAAGGAACACCATTATATCCTGGATTTATTGAATATTATTTATTTAGTTTAACAGATGAAAATCAAAAAAGTGTTTTACCAGGAAGTTTTGAACGTCATTGGGGTATTTTTAGGTATGATGGAAAGCCTAAATTTCCATTCGATATTACAGGACAAGGACATGAGGCAATGCCTATTGGTGCAAAAAATATCAAGTATTTGGAGAACAAATGGTGTGTTTTGAACAAATATGCTGAAGATATAGGTAATATTTCCAACTTCTAGTACTTTTTTAATTTATTTTTTTTTTGAAAATTTTACGTTTTTATGATATTGGATTGAGATGAGCTTAAATGAAGTGATATGAAGAGTGATTGTGATTTAGATAATTAGTAGGTGGCGAATGGTTGGTGCGAGTCGAACTTGGGTGGATCTGAATAGATCGAATTAATAAAGAGTCGTAATCTTAGGTGTTCAGAGTTTGCTTGGGTTAAGATGTTGTTGGATTGAATAAATGATCATAACTCAAATGGTCTTAAACTTACATAGTTATGGTTAGGTTTTAGTTGCATTTTGTTCCGTCCGGTTACACTTATTCTGATTCTTTTTTTGACCAATAGTTTGATGAGTCAATTTTGAGTTCAACTCGTAGGTCGTGAAGTCAACAAAGAAGTGATCATAATCCAACCTATCCAGAGTTTGTTTGGGTTAAGATGTTGTTGGATCAAATAACTGATCATAACTCAAATACTCTCAAACTTACATACTAATTATGGTTAGATTTAAGTTGCATTTTTGTTTCGTTGGGTTATACTATCTTGATTCTTTTTTTGACCAATAGTTTGATGAGTCAATTTGAGTTCGACTCGTAGGGTTATGAAGTCAACAAAGAAGTCATAATTCAATTTGTTTAACTTGAGCGAGCTGAGTATAGAGCTAGGCTACTTCATTTTTGTTTCTTATTTGGTGTTTCGTACTCTCTTTGGGGTTTGATTAATCTGGAGTTGTGCGGGAAAGACTCTATCAATGACGATTTCATTCCTAGGGTTAGAACTCGAGATCTCTTATACTACTAATAATTGGTTAATTTTGCTACTTATATCGATCGATCCGAATTAATCTGCTTAAGACTGTTTGTTGTTGTTGTTGTTACATAGGTAAACTACCTTCAAGTGTACAATATGCTTGCTCTAGGTCAGACTGTACAGCAGTGGATTATGGAGGATCATGCAACAAGTTAGATTCAGATGGAAATGTTTCATATGCATTCAACATGTATTTCCAAATGAATGGTCAAGATGTGGAATCTTGTGTTTTTGATGGATTAGCACATATTGTGGAGACAAATGCTTCTGTTGATAATTGTTTATTCCCTATTGGTTTGGAGAGTGTTGGAGTAAGAATTGGTTTGGATGCAATGCTTAACATTCTTGTTGGTTTCTTCCTCTTTTTGACACTTCTCTAAAAAAATATTAGAAAAATTGACAAATTAATTAAGTTTGCTTCTCAATGTCATGTATTAGATATTTGTTTGGTTTGAAATATAATTAAGATAAAGTACTACTACTCCTAATATTTACTTTGTTAAAAAATTTAGGTGTCTCATTTTGTATGTATATTTATATTACCATAAGACACTCAAGTTTTGTTGTATTTGAAGGAATAGATGTACATAAACTTAAAATTTCTTGAAAATTTTGATTTTTTTCTTTTAGTTTAAGATGGGTATGCACTTTTGCTATGATGATTCAATGATATTGGATTGTGTAGGGAATAATTAAATTTTCTTTTTTAAGATTAAGAAAGTGGATAAAATATTGGAACAACAATAATCAAAAGTAGATTAATATAATGGTTAATTTTGGGACCAATGTATTAGATAGTAGTAATATGTTTTTTTTTGTAGCATATTGAGAGTTTCTTATGCTTATAATCTTCCCTTTCTCTCTTTGTTCATGAATATCAAGTGCAATACTTATCGGAAATAAAGGTATATAAAATTTTTATTTACTTATCACGTATCGAAATACCCTCTATATGTAGTTGACATCTAACAACAAACTCAATTTTCATATCTTAATCATTAATTCATGACAATATTTAATAAATCAAATAAGTACTCAAATTAAATAACATGATAATTAATTATGAAATAATTAGTATAGAGTAAAGGGTCATATTTGCCCTTTGATTATTGAAAAAGGTTTAATCTTTGTTATACTATTGGTTCATATATGTTTTAACTAATGTTAAACTAAGATTACTATCGATTCACATATATTTTTAATGTGATAAAAGTGGCTCAAATTTTCTTGCGTATTTTTCTTTCAAATTTTACATACAACTTAAATTTTATTTAAAATTTTAATCATCAAACATTAATTTTCAAATGAAAAAAATTTAAAAAATTCTCGTGATCAAACGGGGCTGAGAATTAAGAAATAATCATACCTAAGCAAAAATAAAAATAATAAAGAAAAGTATTGAAAACACCCCTAAACTTGACGAAAATTATTAGTTTCATCCCTACACTATTGATGGTCTTAAAAATACTTATTTACTTAACTAACTGAACTTAAATACACTCATGATCTTGCAACTTGAGTGAAATACATCCCTAAATTCTCGTCAAGTTTAAGAGTGTTTTTAACACTTCTCTTGGCTTTTTGTACTTCTACAAGAGTTTGAGACTACTTGCCATATGAGGTGAAAAATCAATAGTATAAAGAGTATTTTTAAGAATATCAATAATTTGAAACTAATAATTTGTATCAAATTGAGCTGTTTTTAATTCTCTCTCTCGAAATAATAATCACACAACACCCCACCCCCAGCGCGCCTAAATAAAAGTTGGGTTCTTACATTAAACGTCGACCCCATAGTCCCGTCGACCGTCCTCCGTCCTCCGTCCTCCGTCGACCGTCTGCCGGCGAAGTAGTTTCAGGTTCTTTGCCGTTTTATTATTATTATTTTTTTGAATTCAAATATAATACAGGTTTCAGTTTTTCCTAGGTATTAGTTCTCTGAAACTATGTTTTACTTTTGGATGTATTTGATATAACAAGTGAGCTAAATAGTGTGTGTGTTAGTTTAAAGTTTTAATCTTTGAGGATTCTTTATTGGTTTGTTGATGAGAGGCGTATCCAGGATTTCGGGATGATGAGTGCACTATTATGCAAAAGTGGATCTAATCGATTTGATATTTAGTTTCTTATTATTGAAACAGTTAAAATTTTAAAATTACAAGTCCAAAATTGAAATGCTTAATTAATTAAAACACCAAAAGTGCTATCAATAATAACTTAGAGAGGTGCTACCCAATTTTAGAAAGAAAAATAAAACAAGATAGATATAAAAGTCAAATTTCTAACCTCACTGAGAGGTGCACCCAATCATCGTCGCATTATATGATACTTCGAGTGTAGGTTCACACATCTATATTTAACAAAAAAATTAAAAAATATAACACTACTTTATATGATTTCAGGAGGGGAGCATGGGTTCACGTGAACCCGGTGAGTCCCTCCTGCATACACCTCTGTTGTTGATAGGTAATGCAAATATATGCTAATGTAGACTCATATCTTAAGTTTTGGATGGCTTTGTAGAGTTTCTATTGGCTAGTGTGTGGGTGATAAGAGGGACATGGTTTTCCAATAGAGAATTATGGATTAAACTCTGTGTGATTGTGAATGATAACTTTTTTCGAACAATTGTTGTATAATCATGATTGTTATCGAATATTGATTGAGATAGTATTAGATTGAATCGATTATCATCACATAGGTTTGTTGAAATTCCAATGAGAAAAAAAATAGGTTTTTGTGACATTTGTAACTTCACTTAATTCTTTTGTGCCAATCAGATTGTAGCGGCATTTGGGAATGGCGAACAGCAAGTATGAATACGTAAAATGTTTTGAGGCAGAAGACGAAGTAATGTACCCAAATATCATTGTTGTTCAAATTGATGGGCGCGACTTTGGCAGGTAATGCGATGTTTATGGTTTGCATGTGCTTTTATTTTTTGTGTTCTTATCTTTCTGCAAATTAAGCCTAATTTAGTAATTAAGGTAAAGGTGTTGAAATCAAGAGATATCCAGTTAAAATTCTATTGAAGTATAGGTCTGTGTTCAGGTTAAGTGCTAGTTCTTGTCAATTGGTGTTGGTATATCTTGTGAATATACTCTTGCTGTTTGAGAAAAAGTATTCAGTTTTGGGTTTTTGGGGTATTTGATTTGCTAATTTGCATTGTATATATTTAGTTTCTCGGAGAAGCATGGATTTGAGAAGCCGAATGATGATAAAGCCTTGAACTTGATGAATGCTTGTGCTATTAAGGTATTAGAGAACTTCTCTGATGTTATATTTGCGTATGGATTTAATGATGAGTACAGGTATGGTGTGTTTCTTACTATTAGACAATTATGCCCCTTTTCTTCCCCCCTTGAAAAGCTTGACAATGTGGTACAACGATTTATGCAGTTTTGTTTTGAAGAAGGAAACCACATTTTACCAGAGGCGAGCAAGGTTTGTAACCTATTTCATAGCTCAAGAATTTGTTACAAGTGTTTATCAATAATTATTTTTGGCTCCTTAGGACGAGTAATTTGAATGATGCACTTTGTCCCTGTTAGTATTCATATATCGCTGGTATAGTACAAAATCATTGCTCTTGCATGGACTCTTGTTTGAGTAGCGATAAAACTATTCTTGTTTACTTTGCTTGTCTTATGCTTCTTGAACACTCTTTGAACCACTGCATGATGACTTTTTTATGTGATTCAACTAGAATCATCATTTCTGTTAACTACAATATACAAATCTCTTTCTCTGCAGTTGTTTTGCTAGGTCATGTTCAATTTGCCTTTGATTTTGGATCATCATCTCAACATTTTCTTTTGTTTCCCGAAAATACACCAACAATCTGTCATTATTTTAAACTTGGCTGATACATTGACCTGGTGCTGAGGAACTGTATATTATATAACCAGTCTCTAACAGTGAAGGTAATTCAATTATGCTTAGGGATGCTGCTGCCTCTTGGATAGTTTGTCAACTTTTTCTCTCTTTCTTTTAACCGCCCATGTCTATACTGGTTTGAACTGTCTTTCGATTCTCCTTCTTTTGCATGTTTTTGTTAGAGTGGGTTAGAGTCCCTCATTGATTGGGGAATGGATTGATGGTTTGCTTATATGGACTTTGACAATTCTTCCCTCATGAGCTAGCTTTTGGGGTTGAGTTAGAACCAAGGTCTATTTCTTTATCATGGGTATCAGAAGTTAGGTCCAATGCAATTCATTGTTTTTGATATTGGACCCCCATCTTATATTGTCCACGCTTGCTTTTGGGGTTGAGCTAGGCTATATATTTCTTGTTTTTGTTATAATCATTTTTGAGATTTTGTTAATGAGAAGGAAAATTAGCTCCAAATCGCTATAGGCCCTTGTGGTAGCTGGCTTGAGGAAATGCATAGTAAACATTATTAGGGAAATATAGGGATTGGTCACAAACTTTTCTTAAGAAGGCACTAGGAAAATCTTAAGGCGTGGTCAGCTTGGTTGTCCACACATTTGTCTTCTCACTAAGGTGACCACCATATATATGTTTTTGTTTTCGAGATATTTATGTGGAGTTGAGTAAAATGGATTATAAGATACAAAATGTCCCTCTTGATTTAGTCAAGATGAGTTGCTCATGATTTTTCGTAGCTGACCAGAAATTTCAACGTGCAGCAAAATATTATCCATTATTGTGTCTTTCTTCTCATCTACATATGTAACCAAATGGAAAGAGTTCTTTTCTCAAAAGGAGTTAAGTGTGCCTCCATCATTCCATTCACGAGTTATCAGCTGTGCATCAATGGAGGTTCTTCAGGCATATCTTCTATGGAGACAAACAGAATGTGAGTTCTCGTATTGAACATTTCCAATTAATAGTTGGAGTTGAGTTTTTAAATCTGATGCTAAAGGATATTGGTTCTTCTTACAGGTCATATAAGCAATCAATACAATACTTGTTTGTGGAAGCTGGTGTTTTCTGGAAAGTCAGAAAAGGAGGCGAAAGAGATTCTTAAGGTGCTGTAATTAACTCAAGTTGAGAGTAAAAAAATTGAATTGTTTCCTCAATAATATGACGTGTATTTGCGATTTTTTTCTTCAATATTATTCTTCTTTAATTTCAAATTTTAGTTAACACTAAATAAATATAATGTTAAAAATCATATAAAGAAGAAAACTAGAATGAACTAAAAAAGAAGAAGCTCGGATTGGCCCACTAGCAGATCACATAGTGGTTAGGAATCAGGAGTTGGTGTCGGGTCCACCACTCTTCAAAATTAACTGGCCCAGACCGGTCTCTTAAGAAAGGGTCCGGTTCGTGAACTAGACCATCTCCCCAGGCCAGAGACCAAGTGTGCCAGTCCTCGTCCAGGCTGAACTTGCCAGGTATAGTAGCAGGTGGTTATTATATGCTAGTAGCTACAGAAGGTAAGCAATTACATGCATTTAGTGACTTCATTTGCATAAAGCAAAATGCTTATTAGAGAAGGTCTTAGAATGAAAGGCTATTATGTGAAGAAAAAAGTATTAAAGCTCCCAGAAAAGGTTTCTGGAGTGATAGCTCTGCATACATATCTGTGATCTCGTATTGATTACACGTCTACATTTTGTTACCTGGAAAATATGTGTTGAATTCCTTTTAAAAATGTCAATACCTGCACTGTACATGTTGAGAAGTGTTCTTTTAGATCATGAAGCTTATTTTTCCAAATTTTACTCTTGCTATATATGATTTGGATGAATCACATAACTTGAAGCTGACTAATGGTAAGCTTGGGTTCAAATTTTGGATTGGACTGAAGATTCTAAGTTATAGGTCAAGTCACAGGATATACGGATCTTTTTCTCTATCTGTACTTTTTGTTTTGATAACCGTGGTGCCCGGGCCAGCTTGCGTGTACCTCGACTAATTCCATGGGATACCTGCCACCTCCCACTAGCAACGTGTACCAATTAACTCTGTCCACCAAGGCTAGGAGCCTAGGATAGATGAGAAGAAATCACCTAGTGTTTTTGTCTCTGCTGGGATTTGAATCTAAGACCTCATGGTTCTCAATCCACTTCATTGACTACTAGGCCACACTCTTGGGTGCTCTATCTGTACTTAAAGAACGTGCAAAAGCATTTTCCAATCTTTAAATCTTTTTCCACTTCTGTTGGAATTTGAGTCTGCCTTGTGTAATATGTTTTCAATCAGTCAATTCTCGTATACAGATATGTGATGTGCTCCTTACAATATCATTATAGATGAATTATGGCCTCTCTAGTTGTTTATATCTTCTTTCCCCTTAGGTTCTCTTCTTGTATCATAAGGGTGCTCTAAGGCAAGTTTTCTTTCTACCCTCATACTTTTTCATCTTGCTTGTTTTTGGTCCAAAGATGAAATTCTTAATGATTGTTGGTTGTATTCACCAATTTTCGCAATAATAGCTGGGGCCATGGCAGGATTAACTGCATTTTTTATGTTTTGGATCTACTTACTTACTTTTGAAGGCATTTAAACAATCATTTTCAAATTTGTGGTTGGACTCAAAGAACCCTAGACTTGAGGCTTAATAGTGTTGTGACAAAAGCAGGGAACACAAAAGCAAGAGCAAAATGAATTACTCTTTCAGCAGTTTGGTATCAACTACAAGGACCTTCCGCAGATTTTTCGTCAAGGGTCTTGTGCCATCAAGATAAAGGTAGCTACCTTCAACCCCCTTCTCCTAGAAGAGTATATATTTGTATATGCATGTGGTGCATGTGCCACTATCCCCTTTTTTTGTTTTTTCCTTTAGATTTGATAGATAGATAAAGATGGTATTCGGATTTGAAAAAAACTGCTTGAGAACAATTGATGTGTGTGGTTTTATTTTTTTGGAAGATTGGTATTCGGATTTGAAAAAAACTGCTTGAGAACAATTGATGTGTGTGGTTTTGTTTTTTTGGAAGATTGGTTTTCGGAAAAAATGAAGAAGGGTTAAGTATTAAAAAAAGTGAGGCGGAAGAAATGGTTTAAAATGGTTTTGATGGCTTCTCGATCGAGAGAGGGAAAGAGAGCAGGCACTTCTGTTTTTGTCCATCTTTGTTTACAAACTTTCCCTAAGGACCACACACACTCTCTTTTTGTTCTAAATTCTTCTCTTTCTTTCTTGCAAAAAGTAAACTAGAAAGCAAAACCTAGCCCTATAATATTAGAGAAACGATTTTTTTTTTGTAGAATTTAAGCAAGTTCTTTGACTTGAAATTAAAATGTGAGTGTATTCACACAGTTTAATGGTATGCCTAAAAAAGGGTAAGAGTAGTAGTAATTGAACTCTACAGTCTGAGCCTTGGTGAGGCTATCTTATTGTTGTGCTTTTTGTGGAGCAGTTATGTGCAACTCTTATATCTTTGACTTGAAATTAAAATGTTAGTGTACTCACACAATTAAATGGTACGCCTAAAAAAGGGTAAGAGTAGTAGTAATTGAACTCTACAGTCTGAGCCTTGGTGAGGCTATCTTATTGTTGTGCTTTTTCGTGGAGCAGTTATGTGCAACTCTTATATCTTTGATATAAAAATGGCATGTGCATTAAAGAACTCTTTGCGACGAGTAGACATATTCCTTTTATGTTTAGATTTTTCCTCTCAATCACAAAAAGACTGACACAAGCTGTATGCTTAACCCATGAACTCTCACCCCCACCTATAGGGGTAGAAGGGAACAGAAGGAGGTGTATGTGATGCAGTTTGCTCATCATTATATGTGGTACTTCATATCATGCATCTTCATGTCCACTTTGTCAGTTTGTATTATCCATCTTAACATAGGTGGACGATATTGTGAAATACCGTGAAGATGGTACTCCTGTTAAAAGACCAAGAAAGAAAGCAGTCATAGTTCACTCAGAAAATGTAGCAACAAAAAGGTTCTGGAATAACTACACATGCCTTACTGAGGAACTTGGTTCGCTCGCTGAAGGGATTAACAAGATTAAACCCGAGTATTTGAGGTCTTTCCAATTTGAAAGCAGGTTGATGTTATCTACTTGGATTGTAGTCCGGGTAGACGGTTGTCATTTCCACAGGTAATTTGTGCCTTTATTCTGCTGATTGATCTTCTCTTTAGTCTTTTTTATGACCTTTTGCTTGACTTACCAAGAAGTGCTGATATCATTCTTTGTTGATTTGTAATTGTCCTTGTCTTTTTCTTTGTCCCTTTTCCAGTTGATACCTTTTCTCTTGTCTGTGATGCTCTTTAGACTGAATTATTCTTTTTGCTTCAAATCCCACATTTCATGTCAAAATGATGTGGCGTTATTCTTGCTTCTTATTTTCGTCAAGTATGAAATTTTGTAGGTAATATGCATTTTCTGGATAATATAATCCATGTTTTGGTGGGAGCTGGGTTTTCTTATATGCCTATTTTCTTTCTCAAGTCTGTGGATTTCTACTTCCGGATTAAAAAAGAAACTCCAAGCACTTCCCAAGTTAATTTTCTATTATGACCTGGAAACAACACTGAAGTTGTACAAAACATTCCGGGCTGTGCCAATAATCCATAAAAAATGTCAGACACAAGTGCATGGTTGCAATATATGCATACACGTTTATAAAATCTTTATATATAATTTCACAAGTATAAAGTCATGTCAAATATTGAGCATGTGATTTGAGAAATCTAGTTTGGACTTGCTGGTTTCATGATCTTGATGGGATCCACTGTAGGTTTTGTGAAGATAATGGCTTTCAGAAGCCAAATGATGAGCAGGCACTGAAACTTATGAACTCTTGTGCGGTTTCTTTGCTGGAGATGTTTAAGGATATTATCTTTGCATATGGGGTGAGCGATGAATACAGGTATTAGTTCATTTAACATCTTTGATTCACATTTAACATACCTTTTCCTTTTCCTATTATCTTTTATCTTGAGAGATTAATTTTTCTTTCAGCTTTGTTTTGAAGAAAGATTCTCTATTGTATCAGAGGTGGTCAAGGTAACACTTTCATCACCATTTTGAGTTCCTTGGTAAGTGTATTGTTTAGCTAAAACCACATATTAGGAGGGAACCAATTCAAGGTCAAAAGCAAATTCTTTTTCCTGTTTCTAGAATCCATGATGCATATAGATTATTTTGATGCCGCTCAGCTGCAGTTGCCAACCTGCAAGAATATAGTGCAATTATCTGTGAACAACATGCTAAACGATCCTGAAAATTCATTTCTTGTGCACAATGCGATTTTTGTCAGAATGTGTCCTATAAAATGCTTGCTTGTCTGACTGGTGGAATTTCCCTTCTAGAATATTTTGTATTTGTAGTAAATCTCTTAACTACTACGATTTCTCAAAGCTTTTTCATTAATTTGGTTGAAGTTTCAGGGTAGAGTCTATTTGGCAACTGCGCGAGGGCCATCCTCAACTAGTTTACATAATGTTTTCATATTGACCTTTTTGTCGACTATGTTTAATGTAGTTATATTGACTTGCTCTTATGATCATCATTTCAGTGAAATCGTCTCTGCCATTGTATCTCTTTTCTCTTCCATGTATGTGATGAAGTGGAAAGAGTTTTTTCCTGAGAAAGAGTTTAAAGAACCACCTTATTTTGATGGACGATCTGTTTGCTATCCATCATCTGAGATTCTTCGAGATTACTTGGCTTGGAGACAAGTTGATTGTGAGTACTCCCTATTTTATTTGTTATTTTAAAGAATTTCAAGCAAATTAATCAGGTTTTATGTAGAAATTTGGGTTTTTAAGACCTATTCTTCTTGCTGGCAAGCTAAAGAAAGAATGAATTGTATCTGTTGAAGTGTGCGACCATCTCATCTAAAAGCTTAAGCGGTTAGAGAGAGCACACTTTTATTATTTAATTATATTCTCAACATTATCAATTTAACCATCTTATGTCAATACCTTGACTTGTAGGCCACATAAACAATCAGTACAATACTTGTTTCTGGCTGCTGGTTAAGTCTGGAAAGAGCAGAACTGAAGCACAAAGCTCTCTGAAGGTGTGGTATCTCATCCCATAATTTATGATAGGTCTCTTGTTTTAGATGAAGTAGCATGATCTATTATAATGTGTGATTCTATGGATTATTTTGCTGCCTATATCTTCTGGATAATCTCTTTTACGTCATTGTTTAATTAAAAAGTAAATAGTTTCAGCATCCAATACAAGCTGCACTTGCATTACTTTAGATCTATCTAGCTTACAAGCCTATTGGAAGTAGCTTTTAAGCTTCTTTTATCCAGCATGCCCAATATTGATGCTGAGGAAACGTCTTCTAAATGTTCGTGTCATAAATTGTTAAAAATGACGGATCCTTGTTCCTTTTTTTGTAGCTTGATGTCAAAAATTTTAATCCCGATCGTCTATTGAAAAAGACCATGTGTTGCCTATGATATGTTCCTTCTTCTACAATAATCAATAAAATAAGTTGTATAACGTATTTAGCCTCTGTGCACTGCTGCAGTAATTATTATCTATCTGTTTGTGACGTGCACCTTGCCAGTGAAGTACCTCATGTTCCAAAGATGAAAGTTGTAGAAATGAGGATGCTGATATGGATGTGTGGGCATACTAGGAGAGATAAAATTAGGAATGAAAATATACGTGACAAGGTGAGAGTGGTCTCCGTGGTGGATAAGATGAAGAAAGCGAGTTGAGGTGGTTCAGACTTCAGTCATGCGAAGAGGAGATGTGTAGATGCTCCAGTGAGGAGGTGCGAGCGGTTAGCTATGGTTGGTTTTAGGAGAGGTGTAGGTAGGCCGAAGAAGTGTTGGGTAGAGGGGATTAGACAGGACATGACGCATTCAGGTTATCGAGACCATGACCTTTGATAGGAGGATATGGTGGTCGCAGATTAGATTGAAGGTTAGTAGATAGTTGAGCATTGTCTCACTTTTCTGTGTGTTAGACTTGGTTGTAGTCTAGAGCGTTGTATCTGCTTCTCCTTTCATACCAATAGTACTTGTATTTTTGTCCTAGTTTCCTATTCTTTGATTTATGTCACTACTTGTTGTTTCTTGTGCTTCGGTTATCGTATTATTTTACTGCTCTTACTGTTACTTCTGCACTTTTGAATTTTCTCTTTCCAAACTGCTTTGAAATGCTTTCCTTGAGCTGACGGTCTATTGGCTATAACCTCTCTACCCTCAAGGTAGGGGTAAGGTCTGCGTACACACTACCCTTCCCGGATCCCACCTGTGGATTTACCCTTGGTATGTTGTTGTTGTTGCATGTGCACCTTGAAGAAAATACTCTTGCAGCCTGTAGGGGTGAAGTATCAGTATACTTGTTGGCGTCACACATTTTGTGTTTAAGGGTGTGATTTTCACTCATAGTTCTGATAGCCAGAAAGCTGACTGGAAATATATTTAGTTAGTCTTTCCTTCAAGCATCTTCTCGATTTTGCAATATCCTTATTTGAACCCTAGCCCATGGCGAGCACTTAGTTTTTTTTGAAAGGTACAATTAAAAATTTTGTTCAAGCTAGCTCTTAGTTTTGAGCACTATTCTGGGCATATATCTCTCGGAGGAAGATACTTAGTTATACTTGCAGCAATTGAGACTTTCACAAAGATGAGGTTACGTTAAACTTATTGACCAACATACTATGTGAACTCTAAGGGCACTGAAGCCATAATCACTAACAGTAACAGCTCTCATCTACGTGATTGTGACACATAATAGCGTAAATGAATAATCTTCTGTAATTTGATTCTGTAGAAATCCACTATGCACCTTAATTTATACTGTTAAGGTTTATTTGACCTTAGTAAAGTAGATCTGTTAGTGCATATCTCTCATCCTGTTCTGATCAGACACAAGCAGGTTTCAATATTGACGGTAAACTTGATATTCCAGTGACCACGTTAACCCTTCTGTTCTGCAGGGTACTCAAACTCAAGAAAAAAATGAATTGCTTGCCAAGTTTGGCATTGATTACAATGCATTACCAATTATATTTCGGATGGGGTCCTCTGTTTTCCGGGACAGAGTAAATATCTCTCTCTCTCTCTTTGCTTTTAGTACTTTATATTGTTTTTGATGATATTATATACCAAGCCTGAATCCTTTAGTTTTTGCTTCTACCACCCTATGGATACTAAACTGTGTGCTCAAGAAAGTTCTGTTGTGAATATCAACAACATAAGTATTACCTTAACAAGTGTTTTTTGGTTCTTTTCATTAACGAAAAATTAACTCCATCATGAGCATATTTTCGTTTAAATCCGGCAGATGTTCCAATCTCAACTTTGTAAATTTGTTCCTGTTCTCATCTGTTTTCGTTGCATTTAGAAGCTACACTCGGTACATAAGTTCATTTGCAATAAGTGTCATTGCTTTTGACTTCTATTGCAGATTAGACTGATGGAATGGGTGTCTACTTATACTTTTTGCTTTTGAATCCAGGATGAACCAACAGGAAATGACAGGGTAGTTGTTGAACACGGTAACATAATTGAGACGAGCTTTTGGAAAGAACATCCAAGAATACTCGATGAGGAGGAACCATTGCTAACAATTTTACGGCCCCATAGCAATAAAATGCTTCGATTGTCTTGAAGTTGAGGAGCTGCTACCTAAGTTATTAACCATATCTAGTTTTCATCACTTTAGAAAAATAGTTCCAAACTTTGTCAAATATGTAGATTAGCCATTTGATTTTGATTTTTCTTCTTTTAGAGATTTGTCTAACAAAACTCTCCTGTACATTGCAGTTCACTCAAGTTCATTTAGAGACAAGATTTTTGTTTTGTATCACATTCAATATTTAGCTCAACAATGGATTGGTGAGTTCTTGAGACCTATATTTGTTCTCATCTTCTTAACATACAGTTTGGGACTCCTAAAACAGGCATAAGTGATATGACATTGTTTGGAATTGGAGAATTAGCCTTCCATTCTTTTTGAAGTACTTCATCACGAGAAGGAAAAAGTAAAAGAAAATAAGGTAAATCGAACGATAATCGCGTAGTCCACCTCTCAAATTTATGTAAATGGCAGCACTTGGCATTGAGAACACTATACTTTTACAACAGGATGTTACATCATATGATTGACCTATCAATAAACTATACAAAACTCATTCATTTTTAACAAAAATTGCAGGTTCCTAGACTGAAGAATGTGTCTGCTCATGGACTTGAATTTTAGAATGCAGACTTGAGCCCTCTGGAATCCCCAATGGTGCATTTTCACATGAACAATTATCAACATTGAATAGATCCCACTCTTTGATACCACATCTATCCAATGCAGATATCAACCTTTCTTTTTCCCTCTCAGCTGGATATTGTCCATCTGGGCAAACAAGAACTGCCCCAGTATATGACTGCCCCGCCACTCGTGCAGCTCCATGATAGTGGAACAGACCCCAGCTCAAATCATCAGAAACATCCACAATTGTCCAGAACTCGTTAGAAACGACTCCATTATCCAATACACTGAAGTGAAATGTTCCGGGTACTTTTCCTCTTTTCACTCTATACTTACGCCTTCTCCAGACTAGGTCCCCTTCAAGTGTTCTTACCTGGAAAACTGGCTCATACCAGAATGATCCTCTAGCTTTTCCCCGGTAGAATAATTGGTACTGGCATGGAAATTGATCATAAGCTGGATTCTGCCCTGCTACAACACGCCAACTCCATTCCAATGTCCCTAACCAACCCACAAAGAGGTCCTCAGCAATTTCAGATGACAATTTCTCCCCTCGAAATTCTGCCATTGGAGTCACATAAGTCTTTTCAGGGATCTTTGCGTCCAGTTCAAGACAATTATTCTTCTGTAGTACACAGAGAGAAAACTCTTCCAGGTATTGGCTCTCATATGAAGCAATACAGCGATAATTGCATACCTGATCTACAGGGCTGCAGTTGTTCAAACATTGAATTGCCTTCCTTCAGTTAGGATCCAGTAGACAATTCAATATCTGAGGCCCACAATTTGTCACCATGCAGTTCAAGGTGGAGAATCCTTTAGCTCTAAGGTTCTTCAACATTGAAACCGGTGTTATATAAGCATTAATTATAACTAATAAGCAGAACCGTATGTCATCAGAATTATGCCTTTCCCAAGCTTCAAACACTGTTCGGGTTATCTCCACAGATTCATCCAGTTTCTTAGATTGAGAGAATGGAAGTAAACTGCTAAATACGTCTCCCCTCTTTTTAGTTTCAACAAAACTTCCACCTAGCTTGTTTCTCAGTGCCAGAGAGGAATCAAAGCATATGATGTTTGGGACATTCTGGCTGTTAGACTGTATCCAGTAGACTGATACAGTCTACTGATCCATAAGTTCATTCCTGTAAGTAGCAGAACCAGCAGCGGATATTGCTCATCATCAAATTTACACGATGATGAAGCAATAAAACAATTTCAGCAGTATATCAACGAGTAGTATGAGCAAATATTTGGTCCCTTTGCTTAGTTTCTTGTTTCTATTTTACTCAAAAAACCAACTTCAAATTATGAAAGCTTCCTATTTTACATTCCAATAAGAATGTCAAAACGAACAGGTAGAAATGCAAACACCCTTGTTCTAATCTATGTTGCTCAAACTCTTCAAAAATGTTGACAGGTACATGTCAGATCCCCAAAAGTAAAGCATTTTTGGATGTAACTGTCAGAAATCAGATTATCACTACATTGTATAGACAATATTACTCAAGAAAGCCATGGATCAAGGAGACAATAAGAAAACACTCCACCACCTCCCCTTCAGTAAGTAGAAAATGATTTCTAACAGCCACAAACTCTTCAAGACTTGGTAAACCACAGTTGGTCTTAGAGTTACTCCCAAAAACTATTAACTCCTTAGAATCTTCAACCTTAATTGGTTAACTGGTCACATTTTTATTCATGAAATGGTTTGGATTCGTATTAGTCTGTTTACATTGTTTACAAAACACTAGTCTTTGACACAATTTTATCAAGAAAGTTGAATAGCACTGCCTCATTTCAGGCTGCCATCCAACATCAATTCCAAGCAGGATATGCAATCTAAGAAAAACTAAAACAACATGAGCTATATCTCAACACATACTCCTTGTTGAAACACATGAAACTAGAAAAATAATTTACACAAAAAGTAAAAATAGAAATACAAGAATATTTTTGAGTTGATTTAAACTTAACTACTATGCAATATCAAAACATAGCCACTTCTTCTTTCTAACAATGTGTATTACTATCTCCATCCCAATTCATATGACACTCTTTCCTCGAGTTGATTTCTCATATAGTCACTCAACTAACCATTAATAAATAAGATTGGAATCAAGAAGTAATGTGACTTGAAAAATCAACTCCTTTCCTTTCCTGTCCTGTCATTCCCTAAGAAATGATAACTTTTCTACATTTAGTAACAATTTAGCTTTAAAATATGCAAATTTACACTCACAATTCATTTTAGAGCATAAATTTCAAAATACTCACAGTGTGAAGCATGACATCAACTTTAATTAAGATTAACAAATAATATTCTACTTATGATCACATAATTAAGATTAAGAAAGAATAAATAACTTGACTATGATGAATTAATCAATCAAAATCAATATCTTAATACGATCACGAAAGAGCCATAATCTTAGAATATAAGAAAAACAACTACTGTAATTTTCACACTATTAATTGAAAGAAAATGAAAATATGATTTGATTTTTGATTTTTAAAATGTGGAATGAATCATTATCATTATTATTATAGAGCCAAATACATTATATTGAGTGGATATTAATTAATTCTAAAGGCACAAACAATTTAGACACACAAATGAAATAATTAAAATTATAAATAAAATATGACAGATTACAAATCACTTATTAATGAAACTATTGAATAAAGCATATAAATCAACTTATTTCATCGATCATCTCCCACGTTGATCGATTCGTGAACATCCAAAAAAATCCTTACATATTGATGGGATTGACAAGTAAAGCTTCAATCACAAATTTCACGTTATTTTTTGGATCGCTATATCCATCTTGATTGTTCTTGTAAACAACATCAATCAGACGTGTGAGATTCACCACACGCATCAAAATTTCATTTGGCATAGAATTAGTAGACTTAATGCACTCTTTGTTCAAATCCTTCCATGCATTTTCAGCTATTTCAGAAAGTTGTGCACTTGCTTCTTCAACGGATAAATTATGCTCATGCATATAACATTCTATTCCTGTAACAAGTTGTCCTTTTTCTTTCTCAATCTATAAGAAAAAAAATATATGATTCATCATGAGAATGTTATAAATAATCACTACTAAAAATAGTGAAAAAATCGACGGATAGGGTGGGTCCGAAAAATTCGGATTTTCCTTTGCATAAAATATAATTTTTTTAAAAAAATGATGCAATCCCTCGTTTTTATTTTTTACAAAAAAATGAAGGACAGGGTTGGTTTTTGAAGTGTAAAATTGCAGTTGAAGAGTATAAGTAAAAGCGATGAATATATTTCATCAAAGATCATGTGTGGTCGAGTAGTAGAATTGTCAAAAATCATAGAAAATCGCCGGACATCTGTCAGGTTTTTTTCGTGCAAAAATATAATTTTAAAAAAAATTGACGCGATCCCTCGTTTTTTGTTTTTATTTTTACAAAAAAACGAAGGACATGATCGATTTTTGAAGTGTAGAATTGCAGTTGAAGAGTATAAATAAAAACGATGAAAATATTTCATCAATGATCATGTGTGGTTGAGTGGTAGAATTGTATAAAATCATAGAAAATACTTGGGTTTGATTCCAAATAGCTACACTTTTATGTATAATTTTGAAAAACCGATTTTTAAAACCAACAAAAACCAACCGACAAGGTCGGTTGTTCCGCGATTTTAACCGACAGATAATCGATCTTGTCCATTGGTTTCACGAAAACAACGGAGGCAAAATTAACGATGCATAATCCGTCGACTTTTTTCTTAAAAAATCGACCTTGTCTATCGATTTTGACCCTCAATTTTAAGAGTGAATGTTTTTAATAAGTTGGCAACATATGTACAAAATTGTATATAACAATACCTTATAAGTAGCTATATCATCAATAACTCTACCAATTATTGCAGAAGCCACAAGAATTTGTGGTTTATTCATCATCCAATCAAACGTTTTCTTTGTTGCTGATTTCATGCCCAATAATGATGCTGGTGCAAGTAGATAATAAGTTCCAGTAACCAATGCATTATCCAAATACTCTTTAAATGATGGAATTTTTCCTTCAAGAAACCATTCTGCTTCAACATAGTAACTCCTCACAATTTCTTTCATCTATATTCAAGAAAATTAACATTTATTAAAATATAGTAAAAATTCATAAAATCAAAGGAAAATGATATTAATTACTCCCTCCTTCTCATTTTATATGAGTTAGTTTGACTCGACACAGAGTTTAAGAAAGAAAGAAAGATTTTTGAAACTTGTGATCTGCAATAAGTAATAGATATTTGTGTAGTTATAAATCATTTCATTAAAGGTAAAATGACAATTTAAAGTTGAATTGTTAATTACTATAGAAATATGTGGTTCTTTCTGGGACTGACTAAAAAAGAAAGTAAGTCATATAAACTGGAACAGAGGGAGTAGTGTTTTTAATTAAGTATCGTACCGCCTCTTTGACATAATAAACTCCATTGAATCTGTCTTGTTCTTTGATTTCGATTTCATACTCGTTGAAGAGATCAAGAAGAGATGTATATATCGATTTCATATAGTTTGGGAGTCGATCAACTTCACTTATATCCCACCTATAATGATAAAAAAAAAATGTTATTTATTGTAGATACATTCAATATATCAATTGTAACGAAAAGATTTGATGTACTTTTTCTCTGTCTCAATTTATATGCCATACCTGTCGACTGCTTTTGTGAATAGAACAAGTTCATCAAGAGTTCCATAAGAGTCATATGTGTCATCAATTACTGAAATCATAGCTATGCATTTTGCAAGCATAACTCTAGCTTGAGAGTATTGTGGTTCAAAGTATACACCCACTGCCCAAAAAAAACATTCCACCATCCTGTCTCTCACATATGAAAGTTTTGATGCAAAATCCAAATCTTTCCACCACCTTCACAATAAATAAGAGTAATGTTTAGTTACCTTAATAATACGTCATCTGTTTCAATTTATTTGTCCTATTTTGACTTGACATAGAGTTTACGAAAGTAAAGAAGACTTTTGAATCTTCTGATCTTAATATGAAAATGTCAAATGTACCAAAATGTATGTTCTTTAATCTTATGATATTAAACATGTCAGATAGTAAGAGTTGCCAAAAAAGGAAAGAGTTAAGCATTTTTTTTAAAAAAACAGACTAAAAAGGAAAGTAGGACAAACAGATTAAAACAACTTACTGTGTGAGTTCACTAAGCTCTTCCTTGTGTAGCACTTGCAACAAATTGTAATCTAATTTGGCAAGTCTTAGTAGCTTTTCATTTCTTGATTCACATTCTTCATATATTGAAATGTTAAAATGTGCCTCAGCTCTTGGAATGCCTCTATGAAGAGATTGCATAAGCGCATGTGTTACTTGTTTCTCAAGAATTGAATCTAAGGTAGGTGTTATCCTCTCAAGATGGAATTTTGCAAAAATAAGTGCCTCTTCTAATATATCATCACCATGTTTCCTAACATGTGTTGCTTCATACAAACTTAGCAAGCCCTTTGCATTTGTAACTAGAGTTTTCTTGAATTCTCCATTGTTGTCCTTGAATTGGTTGAAATAATCTAATTCACAAAATACGTTGTGTCAGAGTTACTGTTGGAGGTGTGAACAAAGTCTCATATTGATAGTTGTAAGGACAAAAAAAAGACGTGGTGACATTATCACCATGTTAAGAGTATCTTTAGGCTGACAAAATGTAAGACGTTCATTGAAACCAGAATTGTAATATATATGTGTATAGAAACATACCGGAAGAGATTGGATAGCCATGTTGTCTAAACAATCGAAAATATAATGCAACCTTGTATAGATCATCTTCTTCATGAATGACATTTTGATCAAACATCTTGCTAAGTTGATCTTCAATCTCCTTCTCAAAGTGATAATAAATACCAAGACGTTCAAGAGTGTCAATCAAATGTATTTTTTGTTCAATGTCATTGCTAGTAGTAGTAGTACTTATCATCATATGCTTCACTTCTTCTTTCAAACCCTCAATCTCCTCTATAACTTTCTCGGATATCTATAAAGACAAATAAACGAGCATATACAGTCAAACCATATTCTATAACATTCGTTTATAATAACAACATTTAATCGTCTATATTGTATGCAATCAAGAAATATCAAGACAAAATGTGTCGTTATAATAAAGATATTTGACTGTATACAATATATTTACCTGATTATCCCTAGTAGTATTACTAAAAATATTTCCCCATAGACTAGGAGAAAAATTAGCCTCTAGACGAAAAATCCCATTTTCATGGTTTACATTTCCAGCCAATGAAGTCATTGTTGCTATATTGTGATATTACTTTGTAAAATCTGAAAAATTATTCAGATTTTGGGTTTTTGAGTGGTTTTTTGTGCTTAATCTTTTGCTATTGGTATCTCTATTTATACAGAAAATTATCATAATTTAAAATGTGAGAGAAACACTTCTTAGAAATTCAGGAAGTGTTAGGCAGCACGCCATTTAAAAATTCTATCTAGGAGTTCTATACATGGTTGAATTAATATATTACTTTTCATGATTTTCAACAGTTTAACTAAGAAAAGTAAACTAAAATTTGTGAATCATCTTAGTTTTGTTAATACCTGTCCAAGTTAATTATATATACCAATATTTTTTGTATGTGTTAAAAAACATATTATTAAAGAGCGTTTAAACTAGATTCATTTTGGATTTTTATATGGTAAATTTCTTGGTACTTTTAAAATTTAATTTAGAGTTGTAGACATGTGATTTTTGATCGAATTCAAATTTTACACTTTTTTAATGTTTAAATATTATTTTAGGTCTAAAATAAATATTTCATTTTTAGTAAGTTTTACCTTAAAAAAAATCAAAAAACTACACAAATAGAATAAGTTTTGTTGTTACTTTTCGAATAAAAAGAAAAAAAAAGTTTTAAATTTTTTTTTAATTTAGATTTTAATAAATAAGTTAATAATTTTAGCATTTTTGAAGTAATGTTTTATTTTAGTCTAGCTATTAACTTTTCTTATATTTTCATTAGAGTCAAATAGTTAGGTACTATATATATCTTAAAAAGACCAAAATAAGTAAAAATGAAAGAAAAGGTGATCTAAGACTAATTCCTCCCACCCCTCATGTATTCCCCCAACCAAAACCAAACAAGGAAAAGTCACATAATAGCAAACATGTGTTATGTGTTTATTTTATATGATAATTATATTTTTTTAAAGTTATATAGTATAATCATATTTCACTTTTTCTAGTATCTTTCCTTTCTCTCAATCTTGTTCGCCTTTCTCCCTCTTTCGCCTCCCTCCCCTATCTCCTTTTTCTCTCTCCCCCTCTCCCTCCCCTATCTCCTTTTTCTCTCTCCCCCTCTCCCTCCCTTTCTTTCTTTTGTAGCTTTTTTATATATATATTTTGTGTTGTGTATTTATATCAATGGTATATTTGAGCTCTCTTTCTTTTCCTCTCTCTTTTCCTTTTTAGCTTTTTTTTTCTTTTTGCATTTTGTGTTGTGTTTGTATCGATTGTATATCTGTTTTCTCTCACACACCTGCTATAGCCATTCTTTTAATATTTTATTTTGTATATTTGTATTAATTATATATTTTTTTCTCTCAATCTGAGTTAATATATATACTTAAGCAGTAGTTGTCTCATATTTAATTTTTTTATTCTCCTTTATTTGTATGAATTTTATAAATTATTCTTATGTTGGATATGATTAAAATAGTTGAAAGACGAAGAAATTTAAAGGTTAAATAAATTAAAAGAAAAAAATATATATAGAAAAATTAAACAGGCAACTTAATAGATTAAATTTAATATAATAATATATATAGCGAAAGTGAATCTTCATAGGGCAATTGTCACCGCTTATGGACCCGAACCTGAGTGAATCCATGACCATGATGAAGCTTGGGTGAAACTAAGTGGAGGTCCGATCGACTGATGTTAAAGAATCAGCGGGTGAGTTGTGGTTAGGGGTGAAATGTCACTCGCACCCAGAGCTAGCTGGCTCTCTCCGAAATGCGTTGAGGCGCAGCAATTGACTAGACATCTAGGGGTAAAGCACAATTTCGATGCGGGCCTCGGAAGCAATACCAAATCGAGGCAAACTCTGAATATTAGTTATGACATATATTCATTGAATGAGAAAATTATGATTACTTGTCAAGTGGATTACTTGTCTCCAAATAGAGATGACAGGTAAATAGAGATGACAAGTTATACATGTTGACTAATGTTAAACCATTCACGATTACAACACTTGGATCCTTGACTTCATTATGAACATTTGGATTTCTCACAATTAATGCTAAAGAAGATAAGTACTACCTTAACAAAGAAAGTAAAAGTAATATTTGAAGCTCCATATATTACAAAAATTGAATTATTCTTAATGATGATTTTTTTTTCTAAAGAAAATGAAAAAGCAAGTGAAACTCTACGAATATAAAAGTTGTTCGGTCTATATAATAATCACGCCAAAGTCTTTCTTGGAGGATTGATACATTAAACCTCTTATTGATACATTAAACCTCTTATTGATGTGGGACTTGAAACCCACCCACCAAGATCATGAAACACCATAATGCATCAATGCTAAAGATGCATACAAAAACATGATTTACACACGTCATCAAAAATTTAATCAGTATCATACCATTTTAACATCATATGCATTCTACGATATGTAAAATTAAATACACATGTAAAGAAAAAAAATTATTTATATATGTATGTATATATATGTATTTCAGTAAGATAGAATGCAAAGATAATATACTCTCAACTAAACATAATATTCTATTATAAGCAAATAGCAAAAATAAAATAAAACTGATATGAATTCGATATATGAATAAATACTATTTTGTGGTGGGAGTTATCCTTATAAATTTATAAAGTTAATATTTAATATTCTTCCTATAGGCCAAAAATAAATTAAAATTACTCAGCAAATATCATACTATAATATATGATGAGAATTAGGAATGAATTGTTCAAATTCTTATTTTATATACATGAAAAAAAATATTATGCATATATATGTAGGCTTGGAGTTGTTTAGTCTTCCCCTTCATAAATTTAACCAAATGTCACATTTTTATGGTATCTAATATTACTCGTAATCTCTTTTTAATTTCTCATCTACCTTGTGCTACTATTGAAAATCTGCATAAGAATAAAAAAATGTGGATGAATACTATTAACAAACTATCTCAATTCTAAATATATGGATTATAAATGTATACCTCTGATCATTACTTTGAAGTAATTTCGGTATTGCTTTTCTATTTCAAGGATTCTGAAAGCAATATGTCACCTTTTTTTAATTCAACGACATAAAAGCACTGAAACGATTATAAATGTAAGCCACCTGAATTAAAAAATTTGAACAAAATGAAGCACAATAACAATAGATAAAAGAAGATAAAATAAAGAAAGAATAAAGAGAGTACATAAGAAGATTGAGAGAATAAATAATTCTTTGTAGTTGGTGGGTTTTTTTATCAATGCAGTTGGAATATGAAACCGTTATTTTTTCTCCCTGTTATACAGTTATTAGAGAAATGTGCAAATAATTATTATTGTTTAATTCTCATTTTTGATATAATATTTTTTACGGGTCCTAAATTTATTGTTAGATGGTATAAAAATAGAAAAATATTGAGGAAGCAGCCTCAATTTTCACTTAAAAATTAATTTATGATTTTATTGAAAAATAGCGTTTTAAATTTGAAATGACTTTAAGGTCATGCGTGTTTGTAGGATAGTGGGAACATGGGAGTAATGTCGTGCTAAATTAGTTTACTTATATTACATTTTATTTTATTTTGTCTATCAGTTTCTCTTTTTTTTACAATTTTGTATATCACTTAAAAACTTCTTTAAGTTATATTTTTTTTTAAAAAAAATTAAATTATATAACGCTAATTTTAAAACTGTTTAAAATTTGTATCCTGTTTTTTATAATTGACCTTGTATTACTCTAAAGAAAATTTACTTTATTAATATTTTAATAAAGAAAACTGCTATTGTACACCTACATGCAAGTATATTATTGGATTGTGAGTTTCTAATTTCTTTTTAAAAAATTATATAAATTATGTGTTATAAAATTTATAAATTCTCACGTTTATAAGATTTATAAATTCTCACGTTTATAAGAACTCAAATTATATTAAATAGACAACCATCATCATAATTATAAAATTGCTACAATTTGCTATTTGACAAAAAAAAAAATGTTAAAACTATCTGAAATATATGTTAAAAAACGTAACAAAATAAAAAAAAAACTAACTATTAAAATATGATTATTATTTTTTACAAAAAGCTATAAAATTTTAAAAGTAAATTAATTATTAACTATTTTGTCCCTATATATATATAGAGAGAGAGAGAGAGAGAGATTTAATTAAAACAGTAAAGTATTTATCTTTGTAGAAATTTAAATAATAACTAATGATTCCCAATTTATAAAATAGGTTTAATTAAAAAAATATAATTATTTAATTATTTTAAATTCAAATTCAAAAATAATATAACTAATTTTTATATTTTAAAAATGTTTCTTTACAATTTGATTTTTTTAAAATCTATTAAAAATAATAACTAAGTATTACCTAATTAACTAATTTTATCTTAAAACTGCCACGTGTATTTCTGATGTGTTGCCAATTGACTTGATTCTAGGCTAGACTTTCTTCCTATTAATTATATATAGATATTAAAATGTTAATATTGAAATATAAATATTTCTCAATGAGCTTGATTATAATTTCGTCAAAATTGTTCTCATAGTCTAAAATAATACTTAAAAAAGCATTTGACAACTTACAAGACTAAACTCTACTCTCTTTTTGTCTTGTTGCATTAATTTGTCAAAGAAAAGATGATATAAAATGGGTTTCAATTTTACTTTTCCATTCTTTCATAAAGAGTTTATTTTGACCCAATAATTTTCAACATGAGAGCCAACATTTTTAGAAACTTTAATACTGTAGAGCCGCCCTTTATAAATAGTTAAAAGCATTGCCTTAATAATTAATTAATAAATAAAAATATCTATCTGGAAATTATGATTGGATCTTATTGTAAGAGTTGTATTAGATAAAATTCCAATTTAACAGCATCAATGACATAACTATAAGACAACTAAAGCAGATGGACAAATCAAAGGTGACACACGACATTCAATAAGAGTTCATGCTTACTATATTCCATTTAGCTACATATTAGCGATGAATTATAAGAAAATTCAATTAGCTAGGAGCATTTTAGCGACAGATTAACTAAAAGTTGACGATAAATTCTGTAGCTAATTTCATGTTTTCTTGTAGCGTATAATGTTATTTTCACTATCCATGATCATGTGCTCAACTTTTTGTTTCAAAGTTTTAATCTCTTCGATACTTTTCTTGGTGACCTGTAATGTAACAAACTTAATTGTGTTTTAGTTATTCTGAATTTAAATGTGGCACCAATTAATTAGAAAAATGCTACTTCACTTTTTAATGAATTAAATTTGACCTTAAACATATATGTTAGTTTGAGGGGTATGTTTGAGTCCAAAAACAAATTATAAGAGTATTTTTAAATCTAAAAATGAAAGGAGAATATTTATAAACCTTTTTCGTAAATGAAACAAAAGGAAGGGGAGGAGATCTTTAGCAAATGAAATTGTACGGGTACCAATGATTTTTTTTTGTGATCCTTTTGGCATTCCTTGGGATCCTAGATCTATTATAGGTCTATGAAACCTCTTAATTCATTGCATCAACAAATTCTTAAAATTTCTCCTATTGTTATTTGTGGGGAACTATGGAAAGCGAGATGTGCGGCTAAGTATGGCTCTAAGAGAATTTCCTATGCTAGGTCGAAGCATCAAATTATTTCTCATCAAAACAACCTGTTTTCAAGGTTGTATATTAATCCTTATTTTTGGAGGTTTAGGCTATCGTCCCCCTCTGCTTGTTCTCTGTATAGATCTTGGATGAAATAAAAGGTTTGCGCCACCGAAGGCATAAAATTTACATTAAAAAAAAAGTTAATTACAAGGTATTAGATAACTTTTCCCTCGTTTGAATTAAACTTTTCTTATTTGATATACCTAGCTAATTTTAGTAGACACACTTCTCGAATCTCATCTTGATTAATTTCTCTTCATTTGTGTGATCTACACTTTTTGTGTTACTTAATTTTGTTTTACTCTACTATTAAATAGCGAGATGAATCTCTATTCTTATCACTTTACATATACCCTTGATTTATTATTTCTTTAAGCAGTAAAAATGTCTAAAGAATTTTTGTGGAAGTCCTAAAAAAGTGTGCATATCTTTAAATTTTCTAACTTCTACTTGTGAATTTCACATGATATTTTTAAAAAATGTCAAAAAAGTCTCAAGTGCTTTTGTTGAATTCCATTTGTGTTATATGTGCATTATTTTTTGAAAAGAAGTGAGTGCAAATAATTTACAAAGACCAAAAAAAAAGATTTTATATACAAAAATGTACAAACACAACCAAAGTAAGAAAATAGAAATCAAGGGCAAAATATAAATTGAAAAAGTAATGGGCATGTTACACAAGTGGAACTAAAACAAAAGCACTTGAATGGCAATGATGATGGTGATCGGAATATGTAGTATCCAATGTTGATGGTGTCAAATAAAAGCAATACTCTCTCCTTCAGACATTTTCTATTTTACACTGTAATTAAGAAATTATTAACAGATTAATTAACTTTATTATTTTGTCTTTTGTTCATATTTCCTTCGTCCAATAATAGTTATCCACTATACTATTTTAGAATGTCCAATAATATCTGTTTACTTTATGAAATCAATGAATAATTATACACTTAGTTTCTAATTTATCCTTATCATTAGTTATACTCATTTCTCTATTATTGGACAAAGGGAGTAGTAATTTGCCTCTTGAAAAAAAGAAACTTTAGATCTTCAAAATTTGTTTACACTTTCAAAGGCCATATTAATTGTAGGGGTAAAATAGAAAAAAAATCATTAATTCTATCATAATTTAGTAAGTGATTAAATAATATAAGACAACTATTTTTAGTAAGATGTCCATCTAATATGGGACAAGGAAGTAAACAGTAGTGATTGATAGTGAGAGTTGGTGGTGACCGCTAACAATTATGATGGATAACGCACTTAAGAATGTGATCTAGTAGTCAATGAAGTGGTTGAAAATCACGAGATGTTAGGTTTAATTTTCAGTAAAGACAATAAACATTAGGTGATTCTCCCATTTGTCCTAACTAGTGTTTGACCACAAATTTCAAATATTTTTGGCAAGTCATTTTTGGGTGAACTTTCACTATGCGTTTGACCATAGATTTTGGAAGAAATATTTGACTTTTAAAAAAAATATGATTTATACCCACGAATTCTAAAAATTATTAAAAATATTCATAAGTTAGTATTATCATTTTATAATGAAAATGTTCCGTAAAAAGTCATGACAACGAACAAAATTAATATGATTTTGGAAAAAGACTTAGAAGACAAAAGAAAAATACCATTGATTTGTATACGAAAAAACTACTATAACTATTTATAATTGAAAGTGACTTCAGAGAGCAAGCTTGGATAAAAATTGTATAAAATATGTATATAACATTATAAATTTTGTACAACAAACTAGGAATGAAATTTAGTCCAAAATTATAAATTACGAGTGCTTTTACAAAATATAAAAATTTGGAATAATTTTTAAATTTTTAAAAACTCCCAATTACTAGAATTTGGCTCAAATTCTAGAACTTGGAAACTTGAGATGTTTGTTAAATATATTTCCCAATATGGTCAAACACTAATTCTCAAATTTTTTCCAAATATATCTATGGTCAAACAAGCCCCTAATCTTGATGGATAGAGTTACTTGCTGGCGCGAACACGACGAGCATAATATATATAATGGATAAAGACAAAAAAAAAAAAAAAAAAGGTTATCCAAATTGTGTTGACTTAAAGTGTTCCAACCAACTTAACAAACGCATGAATGTTTTTGTTAAACTAAATTCCATTTTTGAGAGATGAAGAAAATTTGTACTATACTTATGGTTCAATTATTTCTTGTAATTATAGTTGCTAAGAGAATACCAACAACATTGGATGGACCATTTAAGCCAATAACTCATAGATTTGATCCTTTATTGCGCAAAGGAAGTGATGATTTGCCAATGGATCATCCAAGGCTTAAGAGGAATGTCACTTCATTTTTTCCTGAACAAATTGCTCTTGCTTTGTCATGTTCTTCATCTTCAATGTGGATTTCTTGGGTCACTGGTATATCATATTGTTACTCTTCTCTATTTTGTGTTGGGTATGGTGGTGGTGGGGGGGGGGGGGTTTAAGGGATTACATGTTGAGAAATCGAACCCTCGTGATAAAATGAAAAAGTAAATGTTAAGTTAGTCAATTGACTGAGTTATTGAGATTCTCCTCTATGTTGAATTTTGTTTCTTTGAGTAGCTACTTTATTGAAGAAAAATAATGTCCACCTCTTAAATCTTGTTCACATCACTTAATTTCTAGTGGCGGATCCAGTGTTTTAAGCTAGTAATTTTTGCTCATTTCATGTATACTTATTATTCCTTTCAAACAAAATTTGTTTGTATGATTTGATTTTGTACGGAGTTTAAGAAAGTATAGGAGATTTTTGAATTTTAGTGTGAAAAGTTAGAATTAAAGAGTTACAAAAAAGGTAAATAGACACTCTTTTTTAAAGTGATTAAAAAGGAAAGTCGGACAACCAAATAGAGATCAAGGAAGTAAAATAACTTGAGATTGCTAATTTGCTATAGGACCTCATAAACTTCAAATCATAGATCTATTGAGCAAATGTGTACTGAGTTTTTCTTCTTTGGTTCTTAGGGGAATATTCCCAGATCAAGGAACAATTTATACCAATTCAAATATCACTATTGTCACTTAGATGGATTTAATTGGTCAAATTTCAAAGAACTCAGGAGTCGTTTGATAGGGTGTATAAGAATAATGTTAAATAGAGTGTATTAGTAATGTTTGTATTTAGTTATGCTTGCATTAATTATGCGGAGATTATTTCTTATACATTATTTGGTTTGGTGTGTTAAAAATAGCATGTATTGCATAATTCTTTAAAAGAATATTTATTTACAAAGATACCCTCCACAATTATGGTGGAAATGATATAAAAAAAGGTTTAGAGGAGTAATTGGGTCTTTAACCATGCTAAATGTTAATGCATGCATTAAAACCCCTTGCATTACTAATAGGCATTAGTTATACATCCGTTGAAAGAGAATATCAAACAAGATACTATAATACACAAAGCTAATACATACATTATTTTATCTAATACACTCTACCAAACTACCCCTTATAATGAGTTAACCTTTATATATGCAATAGTGTTTATGCAATCTGGTCACTTAATGTCAATTTAAGGTATATGTTTTGCACTAAACATGTAAGAGGGTGGGTAAACTGCTAGAACCTCAAGGTGAATTTTGAATCCACTAAACCACTAAGACAATCTCTAGTCTCGTGTTCAGGGGATTCAAATCTATATATATACACTACACATAAAAAAGTACCTTATATACCCTCACCCCCTCCTAGATCCTCCCCCAGCTGGAGCATGTACATATTTTACACTGTCATTACATACAACTTAGATTTATTAATGTTTGTTGTATGGTTGCTTTTGGCTTTTTGGTTTTGGAATGTTTGTATACTATTTTCCTTTATGTTGGTTTCCTTTAGTCAAGTTTTTTTATATCCTTTCCATGGTTGATATATAGTTTTTTTTGTGTTTCGGCTTTGGTGGCTTCCATTTGGTTTTAAGAGATCTTAATTAGATCAAGATGTATACCAATTGCAATATAGTTGGTGTTTGTCGTTGTACTAGCCATATTATTCTTGCTTAGATATCTATCATCGTTTGTTGTTTAATGTGTTTCGACTATTGCACTATTTTGTTGTTCTTGTTCCTTTCTTGTTGGCTTTGCACTGCTTTCTTTGTTAGTTGCTATGAATTCTACACTGTTTTCTTCTTCGTTGTACTTGGATTTGCTTCTCTTGAGCCGAGGGTCTTTCAGAAACAACATCTCTACTTCCACGAAGAAGTGGTAAGGTTTACATACACTCTATCCTCCCCAGGCCCCACTTATGAGATTTCAGTGGGTTTGTTGTTGTTGTTTAATTGTTCAAGTTGTTTTAAAGCAGTTTGGGTGATTTCTTGTGGTTGGCTTTTAGGTGAAGCTCAGATTGGTCTAAATGTGACTCCACATGATCCGAAAACAGTGGCAAGTGAGGTATGGTATGGGAAGGAAAGTGGGAAGTACACAATGAAGAAACATGGAGCTTCAGTCGTTTACAGTCAATTGTATCTATTTGAAGGACTACGGAACTACACCTCTGGTATCATTCATCATGTGAAGATTGATGGTAAGGCTATCTGCATCGAGTCACTTCATATGTTCCCTTGGCTCACTTATCTTGTTTCTCTGTTTTTCCTGCTTCGAACTGAGATCCATGACGATGAAAAGAATACATTCTTGCGAATGTTTTCACATGGCATTGGTTGCATCTGAATTACGAGTCTATGGCGTGTAGGATAAACAAAATGATACATATGTTGCAATGAAGTTTCTTTTTTTCTGTAGGCCTTGAACCTGAAACAAAGTATTACTACTAGTGTGGTGATAGTTCTTTAGCAGCAATGAGTGATGAACTTGAATTTGAGACCTTTTCATTGCCTGCACCTAACAAGTATCCACGACGAATAGCAGTTGTTGGCGACTTAGGTCTTTCAAGCAATACAACCACAACCATTGATCATCTCACAATGAATGATCCTTCCATGATATTGATGCTATTCTTGTCAGTTTCCAGATGCACCCAAACGAGAGACATTTCAACCTCGATGGGATGGATGGGGAAGGTCATCTATTCTTTTCCTCACATAACTAATCTCCTTAGTCTTTTAGAACTTTTTGGCTCTATGCAATCGTTTGTTTTAGGCGTGAGGTTCGTGTTGATGCTAGTTACACTATTCACCGAGTGCTCATCAAATAGATACATTGTGGTTATGAATCACAATCTACTAAACATCATATTATATATGTCTATGAGACAGAAAATGAACTGCTAGAAAATGGAAAAGATACTTAAAAGCTTTCGGAGGAGAAGTTTGAATTGAATAAACTGGAGTTTCAGGTTTATGGAGCCGTTGATCTCAAGAGTTCCAATGATGGTTATCGAAGGAAACCACGAGATTGAGCCTCAAGCAGCAGGGCTCACATTCCAATCATATTTGACAAGATTTTCTGTTCCTTCAAAGGAATCTGGCTCTAACAGTAACCTTTACTACTCTTTTGATGCCGGAGGAATCCATTTCATCATGCTAGGAGCCTACGTTGACTATAATCAGACGAGTAAGTGATTAAATTGCTTAAGTCACTGCCTGTTAACTTCTAATATGATGGATTTTAAAAAAAACTTATATCAGGTGCTCAGTATTCTTGGCTTCAGCATGATCTAGAAAAAGTAGATCGTGGCGTGACTCCTTGGCTGGTGGTTGCATGGCATTCTCCTTGGTACAATAGCTATTCGTCACACTACCAAGAATTTGAGTGCATGAGGCAGGAAATGGAAGAAATACTATATACATATCGCGTTGATATAGTTTTCTCCGGTCATGTAAGCTGAAATATACTCCTAATCCTGGCTATAAATAAGCATATGAATTAATGATTGAGAAAATCTCAATTAGGACTTATCTCAGGTGCATGCATATGAGCGAATGAATCGAGTCTACAACTATACGTTGGATCGATGTGGCCCTGTTTACATAACAGTCGGAGATGGTGGTAATATTGAGAAAGTCGACGTTGATCATGCAGATGATCCTGGGAAATGTCCTTCAACAGGTGACAACATTCCAGAATTTGGAGGTGTTTGTCACATGAACTTTACCAGTGGACCTGCCAAAGGAAAATTTTGTTGGTATAGACAACCAGAATGGAGTGCATATAGAGAAAGCAGCTTCGGGCACGGGATACTTGAGGTATAAAGCCAGAGCTTTAACAGTATTACTTTTCATATTCTAGAGGCAGTTATTGAAAGGAAACATATGCAATGAAAACAAGTCATCGCGTTGATTGAGAATTTGATTGTGTATCAATTTGCTTAGGTGTTTTATCATCTGATCCATAGAAATGTCCTATTTCAGACACTCTTAACTTAGTTCTCCGTCTTTATTAACATTATCATCCCTTTTTTTCGCTCAACACTCTTCTCTATTCATACTGTGATACTGATGCAGATGGTAAATTCAACTCATGCGTTGTGGACTTGGCACCGCAATCAGGATATTTATCGTGAAAATAGTCATGGTGATCAAATATACATTGTACGACAACCTCAATCTTGCTCAGTTGACTCAAAGGTACCCTTTCATCTACCTCAAAGGTAATACAGACATTCTTTTTTTTCCTCATTTTCAATAGGGACTTATCAACTATGGATTTACTCATAGTCTTCAAATTATACAACAAAGTGAAGTAGTTATAGAGTCTATTGAACAGTTAGAGTTTGATGGTTGAAATCCACTATTATTACTAGTTATGTTGCTCGGACTCTCCAAAAATGTTACTGCATTCTTGTCAGATACTCCAAAAATACTTCTTTCATTCTAAGACCAACTTCAGACAAGATGAAAGTTTTCTTGCAAATCTGTTTTATGGCCTATATAAGAAACTGTGATCATTGCACCTATATCTTCACATGAATCTCTTGAAAAGATAAAAGAGAGACAATGATCTAAATGATTACCTATCAACTCCAACATTTGGAGACTTGTAACCATCTATAGCTAGCTCTATTTTTCGCATTATCATATATCCTTAGAACACAAGTCACAAATCGTAACCATCAAGTTTTTGCTGTCATAGTAGTCATTAGAACTATGTGTTTTTACTTTTCTATGTAAAATCTCTTTAAGAACTTCCAGTCCAGTTAGTAACTGTTGTTGCAACCATCTATAGCTAGCTTTATTTTTTCGCGATATCATTTCTTTAGTACACGAGTCACAAATCTCTTGTTTGCTGAAAGTTCCTCTCTTTCTTGTTCTAACAACTGTATTACTGCATTGATACTGAACACCGGATAGCAGGTTGTGTCCATCAATACCACTGGTGTTGGATGTTGCAGCTGCACGAGTATCCTATCTTCTCTGTTACATAATTTTGCCTGTGGTTATCCTCATTGGCCTTCTCAGCAACCACTGAGTAATTGGAAGTTGTGACTAAATTACTTACAATAGAGTTATCATGCTACTGAGATTACATATGCTGGTGTTGACAGTAGCGGATTGTTATATGCAACCTCTGTCATGTGTTTTTAGTAAACAGTCGCCTTCGGACCTGATCATTATGACCCCCTATGTGAGGAGACACTCTTCTCCCGATATATTTAATAAAATGAAAATATTAGTAGTATGATTATAATACGTGGATATAAATTTATTTCGAAACATATAGTTTTATATGGTTTGGTTCCATTGATTTTTATCAATGCACCTACAAAATGTAATGTTGTAAAATTGAATTACAATTGATGAATCACAAATGCCCGTCTAGCTCAGTTGGTAGAGCGCAAGGCTCTTAACCTTGTGGTCGTGGGTTCGAGCCCCACGGTGGGCGTAAAATGCTCTTCTTTTTTTAAAAAAAAAATTCACATTTTCACATGTGAATCTGTGTTTCGGTCGGATAAATACTCGACTCAAGTAAAAACATATCAATTTTTTTTTGGTTAAACATATGTTTCAATTCCATGTAATACCATAAATGGCTAAAGCAATTCACATTTCTCGTAAATTAGTGTTTCTAATAGATACTCAACTCAAGTAAAAACATATTTATTAGCTATTACTAAGAGTGAAACTATCAAATCATGAAAATCACATGTTGATCCTCCATACTTGTCATAAATTTTATAGCATGTGTACATTTCTCTTATTGTTTTTTCTATAAAAAAAATACCCAAGTTTGTAGGGAGCTGTTCTTAAATTGAGCAATTTATACAATTGTTTTAAAAAAATATGCACACATTATATTGTAACACTGTATCGACCCATTAAGTCATTTGAGTATTAGAGCTCCTTATTCATAAAAGACTCTTCCGATAAATTCTAAATGGGTATCTTGGACTATTCGTAACTACCATTATATAATTAATTGGGTAATTTTAATAATTAAGTTGGTTGGTGGTTAAAGAAAATAACATGAAAATTAGTAGTGGACCACTTTTACCACTTTTATAATTAGTCATGTATAATAATTAGGGTAGTAAGTAATCTGGAAAATAAAAAACGGCACAGTTCGACTTCACCAGGAAAGCATCTCGTGCTTGAGGTCTTTTTGATTGTGTGTGATAATTATTATGATGTGCAATATACATTATTGGAGTAGTTAGTTAGAAAGCAATATAAAAGGTAGTTTTTTTTAATCTAGGGTAGACAAGTGGTAGTGGGTAATTATGACACAATTATTGGCCAAGAAATTGACAGTTATTGATTATGTAATGATAAGAAAAATTGCAGGTCATATATTAAATAATAAAAGGACAATAGTGAATGGCTTTTGAATTAATGTTTACAAGTTACATATTATGCAAATTGCATAAAGTTGCAGGAAAGTAAGGTTCTGGATGCCAAGGTCATCTAATTCTAATATCTCGTTAAAGTTCAAGTTTTGATATATTGAGATAGGTAATTAAATATTAAGTATATTATATTATTTGAATACCAATAAAGTTATGATAATTGGAGGAATTAAGACTAACCCTAGGCTTGAATATTTAGGAATGAGTGAGACTTGATATATTAGTTGGTATCAAAATTTAGGAATTTAATTATAAATTTGGGTGGGTTTTTGAGTCTAGGCTAGATATATAATAATATGGATGTTTACGGACTTGTTTGCTTATGAATATTGTATTCTTGATAGATTGAAAACATTCCGAGACATTGAGGAGAGGAAAAGCATTGGGGAATTAGCTTGCTTGATTTCGGTTCTTCGGTGGAGGTAGGTTATGGTTTATTCTATGATATAGATAGAAAAAGATGCCCTAGAACATGTTATTGAATTGAGTGAGAGGTCCCCTTCTTTCCTGCTACTGAACCCGGAAATTGCGTAGATTGCTTTGCTTGGGATTCCCTAAGTAACCAAACCAATCCCTGTCATTTCACACGAAAAATGGCCTGTTTTGAGCGTTTGAAGTGGACGAACAATTAGCGTACGTAATTGAGTTTCATGCCCTCATGTCTTTCTACCCAGCAGCGTAGACTCTTAATAGTGATTGATAGTCATTGAGTGATATTGTGAAATTTTCTATGTACTTGGTTGTTGTGGTTTGGATGATTCATGTGTTGTTGTGATTGGTATAATCCCAAGACCGCGAAATCCATAATCGTGAACTTGTTTATTTAAAGTGATGCCTTGAATAAAGAAGGCTTGATGAAATATTGTTAAGGAAGTGGAAAGAGATGATAAAGAATGACAAATGAATTAACGATATAATTGGATCGGGTGTCACGTTCCGACATGGTATTATTGGATCGGGTGTCACGTTCCGACACAGTGTTATTGGATCGGGTGTCACGTTCTGACACGGTATTATTGGATCGGGTATCATCGGGTGTCACGTTCTGACACGGTGTTATTGGATCGGGTGTCACGTTCCGACACGGTATTATTGGATCGGGTGTCACGTTCCGACACGGTGTTATGGATCGGGTGTCACGTTACGACACAGTATTTTGGATCGGGTGTCATGTTCCGACACGGTATTTTGGATCGGGTGTCACATTCCGACACAATATTATTGGATCGGGTGTCACGTTCCGACACGATATTATTGGATCAGGTGTCACGTTCCGGCACGGTAATATTAAAGAAAAACATATTAAATTAACTTAATGTACTCAATCTCAAAGAACTCATTTCCCAAAAGGGTGTGGAGGCTTGAGTCCTCATGTGTGTTCTTGATAATGTGGACTAATTGTGTACTTACTTCGGTGTTGTTGTCACTTGATTATGTTGCTCATTGCTTGTCACCTGCTAAGTGCTATAGTTGATTTCATGATTATTACTTTATGCATATTAGTTACTATTTTGAGTCGGCCGATGATATCTACTCAATACATGTTGCCCTGTACTGATCCCTACGTGTATTGTTCTTCGTTTTCCTTTTGTGGAGTGCAGTGAATGTACCAGCAACTTCAACTCGCCTTCAGTTCTAGCCATTCTCCAGCACATCAGGTTCCAGGGTGAGCTATTCATTCTAGCTCGTGTTGGATTCTCTCGGTTATGGCATGATGTCCATAGTTTTCGAACACAAACTAGTTTGTTGATCTATTTTAGTGTATTTGATACTCCTAGACTTATTATTTAGAGATTAGATGTCCTTGATGTGATGACTTTCAAGTTTTGGGGATAATATGTAATAGACTCTAGAGGTTTTTTTATTGTTTACTTTAATAAGTTTTGAGCTTCCCCATTATGGTTGTATTTTGTTGTTGAAAAGTTAATATAAGTTGGGGTTGAATTCATTGGTTCTCTCACCTAGGAGGATAAGTGTGGGTGTCACTCATGACTCGTTTTGAGTCGTGACAAACACCATGTCTAGTTTTTTATTAATATAAGAATGAATAAGCATATTTGAGAACTCCTGTTTTCATATTTCTAGAGACAAACTAAGAATTCTTTTACCCTCAGAGAGCAGAGCTCTGATAAAATGGTAAGAGCGCGACAAGTGATATATAGGTTTAACGCATATTATGAGTTCCAACACACCGCAGACAATGTTTAAGTGGAGAGAGGTAGAGGAGCAGATCGATTATCCATTGAATTTAGAACTTGCCAGCTGGCCTCGGGGATTTCTCGATTACCAAAGACAAGAAATATCAACAGAAGAGAGAACACAAAAATGTACTGTCCTAGAACTTCACTCCTCTTCCAAGGGAGACTAAACTTCAGATTTCAACTATATTGTATGTCTACATTAGCAGTGTTTTTAATTCTATCCTACCCTCTGACCCCCCCCCCCCACCCCACCCCTCCATACACCCTTAACCATCCAGTCATGATGAGCCTAGTTGAAAATGTGATAATTGGGCATGACTTTTCATGTCTTGTAAGAGAATTCATTCTTGAACTCCTTCTCAAGTTGTTCCCTAGTTTCTGTCTTTGCAGCCAACACAACATCATCAAGGAAACCTCTCTGAGGAAATTCTTTGGGTACAAGAGTTCGATATATCTCAAACTGCTCATCTGCTTCTTTCTTCTTGTCCAACAAACTGTAGACTATTCCCTGTCACCAAGTACCAAACACGGTAAGATTCAAGAACAAAGATATCTGGGGTTGACTGCCCCAACATTAAGCTTTGTCTAAAAGCTCTAATATTTCTGTTTGTTTTTTTTAGAACACATGCATCACCACATGAATCGGAATTAATAACACTCGAGAGCAAATCTTGCTGCATATGCATGAAACATGGTTATTGTTTAACCATGCCTCCGCCTTTCCTCACTATGCAATAAACTTGCTTTGCCATCTTTTGGCATCCATTTAATTACTAAAATGTTTTGTTGCCTGAGACCATGTTTATCAGTAACCATCTAATCCAGAGTATATCAAGCATTGCATAGAGGACATACTAAACAGCATTTTATCAAATTACAAGATCAATTATCAAAAGCTCTAAAGTATTCCAGTAGGGGAACTTGACTCTACAAGGATGCACAATAACAATTTAGCCACAAAGCATTTGTTTGCTGAGTGTGACTGGTTTAAGCAAGTTCAAAAATATTGACATGGGCTGATGTGCAGCTAATACCAAGTGAAGTCAAGCAAGTGCTAGAAAGTATCAAAGCTAAACATTGGAAGCAATTCAAGAAAGAGATAGTGGCTGCCATATGGGGAGCTGTTATATATCACACTTGGAGAGCAAAAACTGGAAAAATTTTAAGCATACAAATGTACAGACAGACAGAGTGATAGTCCAGATCAAGAAGGAAATTGTAGAGAGTTTAGACCTTCTCAAGTTGTCTAGGAAAGCTCATAGGTGTCAAGGATTCATACAGAAATTGACTTGTAACTAGTTTACTTGATTTTGTTGAGGCCTCTCTAACCTTTACACCCTTTCTAGATGGTGGTACTGGTTGTTAGGTGCTCTTTCGCGTGTATTATTACTTTGTTGGTTATGGTAAGTTTTTCACAGTTTACCAAAAAAAAACAATTTAGCCAGAAGTTTAAGCTGATTAACAAAGCTACAATTTGCTTATTCTTAACATATCCTTTTTGAAAGCTTACAATTCAAGAACAACTGAAGCTTATAAAGCAATATGCTGTGGAAAAACAGAACATAAATACCTGGCACAGATAAGGCCTGAAGTCTCTCGGGTTCTCTTGGACAAGAAGTTTAAACTTCCGTAAGGCCTCTTCTAACTCACCCTGCAAGACATGAATGAATGTAAGAGAGGAGAACTAGGCTGAACATCTTTTCATTTTCATTCTTCCCTTTTTAAAATAGATAGGCGAGAACTAGCTGGAACTGGGTCCTCTAACCATCAAAACATTGAACATGAGGGTGAGAACTGGTGCAATCATGACCTTCACTGACAAAGACAACCTCTTTACTTAGAAAAAGGGAACATGCTCAGACAACCTATTACCCGCAAAGCGAGACCATCATGCAAGTGGCCAGACTTTCACCATTTACCCAACTACACTGCCTCTCTTACAATCTGTACATCAATCTTACATCAGACTCTAGGGATATCCAATGGTATCATTATAAAGCAAACAAGGGAGACATCTCTGTTACACGTAGTTGCATCGACTTAGACAGAAGATGTTACAGAAGACAAGCCACAAAAGACATGCTAATATCGGGAGGATATCATGATTTACATGGCCTCTCATGAGAGTTGAGTAACTCCCTGTTGATGTAACAGATAAATGTCACACTAAAGAAATCAAATTTAGCAGGTGTACTTCAAACCATTACCTTAACAACATGCATTTGTGCGACTAATATTTTTATGTTTCTTTCCTCGTTGACTCTTTTTTCCCGGTGAGCAACTTCTAGCGCACCATTCAGCATCTCAAAAACAGCTGGACCTTCAAAGTTTTTGTGCATCACCATAGCTAAACCCTGGAACAATTCAATAGAGAGATAAGCTTAATAAAGCAAAAGCTTATAATAATTGAGAAGGGATGTCTTCTACTTCTAATGAAATGTTCATACCAGGCATAACAAGTTTACTTGTGGCAAACGAAAGAAAATGGGCCAAGCAAACATCAGCAAAATATTCGAACTCATTGCCTAAAAATGCATGCCCTTTCAATTATAGATGTCGAGAGAAAATAGTGAAGAAATCAGAAACAGCATGGCACCTGTTCTTTGTTGCCTGGACTCCTCCTTGATCTGGACATACCAGTGACAAATGGGTAGGACATAGTGATTTTTGAAATACACAAAAGACTAGCTAAAGTTTGACCACCATTTCTGACACACATCATACTTAATACTCATATCCAGGATGCATCAAATTGCTAAGTGTCATCACTTAACACAGATACATGCTTGATTCTGATCACTTACGAAGTTCACCACTTAGATTTATATGTTTGCACTTAAATTATTCTCCTCCTTCACGCTGAAAATTTGTAGCTATCCTTCAAAGAATTGTATGGTATTTTGAAAATGACATATGACTGAATTCAAAATATTCTTGTCTCAGGTTGGCATCCACTGCAAGTATATAAATGAAATCTGAATAGACTAAAGTAAAATAAGAAACAATAATTTGAAGGCATGGTAAACGCTAAGGATCCAAACTTAGATAACACTATAGATTAACTGACAAATGTAGAACTGCTCTCTTCAAAGCTTACCTTATATGAAACATCATGATAGCCTTCATACAAGTGCACAATTCTAAAATGAATCATTATGTGTTTCTTGAGCACTGATTTTTCATTACACCAGGTAGTACCCCTAGTGTTCAGAACATGGTTGGTACCACCAGTAAGCCAACGGGCTTCTAGAGCAACCATTCTTTATCAGTCCTCAGTTTATCAAGGACAAAGTCAAAACTAAAACCACAACAGTGGGAACCAAGTATTATGCATCTATAGAAACAAGAAGTCAACGAAGGTGACTTGTAAAATTCAAGAGACAGACAGGATTTTCAGCTATTGCATGGTCATCCATTTGAAAACAGCTTTTTACACATACTTTACCAAATTTCTAGGGCTTCAAATGTAGTTACTGATGAATTTTTCAAGTTTAGCTAAGAAAAAAACCTACATTTTTTTTCCCTGAGTCATGTAAAACTGTCTAGACCAAAGCATTCCAGCCAACTACAGATCCTTCTTTTTAGTCTTTACAGAATATCAATTAACAATAATGCATTGCTCAGTTACTATCTGGATAACTGATGATATGGTGACCATCACTTTGCCATTGACTTGATAAAGAAAACGGATATCATATTCAACATCTATCGTGAGAGAGAAGAAACTTCCACATCATTTAGAATCATGTTCAACCTTCAAACCATAAAACAGATATCCAAATAAGTACTAAGTTATTGACATTCTACATTGCAGAATTTGACAGTCGCAAAATATCATAACCAAGTAAATCATTGACACGATGGAGCTGCATCAGTCAAACCAGCATACATCACAACAAACAATAAGAAAAGAAAGAAAATAGTGGTTGTTAGGTCTGCCATTCAGTGTCTTAATGCACAAAGTTCTACACAACAAGATATTTATATGACCTCTAGTGTTTTACACTCAACAATGTTTTATAAGCACATCCAATATCATCATTGACAACAACCATTAATGATAATTACTCAAAATTTAAAACAGATATTATCTAATCCTCCTCAACTCATACATGGTGTTCATGCAATATAAACGAGTGTACAAGACCCAAAAACAAAAAGGGAAACATCTATGGATTTCTCAATAGAAATTCCATTAAAACACGACAGGATTTAGGAAACATACATGCAAAGCTCTCAGCAAGAGAGGCTTCTGCTTCAAAATCTCCTTAAACAACCTCTTAGCCTTACTCAGCTGCCCCATCATCTCATAGCAAAGAGCCTGCAAAAGCCTCCACTCCATTTCTCTAGGCTGAACCTCAATCAGCTTCTCCACATACTTCAAAGCCTCTTTAGTCTTCCCTTTCCTCATCTTCACATTAACAATAGTCTTCAAAGCATCAACATCTCTCGGATTCTTCTCCAACAACATCACACACATCACTTCTTCCTCACTATCTCCTTCTTGGGTCTCAACAACACTACTTCCTTGAACTGGCTGTGGCAAAGACAATACATGCTTAGCCCTTATACCCATAAACAAGAATGACCCAACAAGTAAAAAAACAATCTTTTCACTGATAAACTTGGAAATTCCTTTCTGGGGTTTCCAAGAACAGGTTAAAATAGCTGAATTTTGGGATTTGGAAGCTCCTTGGGGTTTGGGGCAAAGAGTTTTCAGGGTTTTGGGACTGTAAAGGGGAGGGAGAAAAAGGGTTTTGAGGAAAATGGGGTGAACAACTTTGGGGCTGTGATTGAGGGTTGATGAGTGTAGGCAAAGTGGGATTTTAGTGGCAAATGAAGAAACCATTTTAGCAAATGGTACTGTAGGAGAAGCAGCTGCTTAGAAGAAGAACATCAAAATGGGAAGTTTTGCTCATAAACCTTCGAAGGGTTTAAGGGAATATAATCAATTGATGCTAAGGTACTCTTCTCAAATTTGGGGTTAGGCGGGTTGATTTGATTGGATAAAAAATATATTTAAAGTATTTTAGTTTTTAAAATTTCATATGTGAACTATCATATGTTCAAGTTTTCGATTTGAATTATTACTAACGGTTTATTACAATACACTTCATCTGTCAATATAAGGTGTGTTTTAATAAACAAAACATAGTAATAATTCAGATAAAAAACTTGCGTATCTAATAATTTAGATATGAAATTTGCAAAATCGAGATACATTAAAGGCATGTTTGGAAAGCTTATCCTGGTAATTGGATTTGATGTAATTGGTGTAATTACACTGTTTGTCCTGTTTGGTTGGACATGTAATTACCTAGTCAACAGGTAATTGAGTGTAATTAGTAGGGTGTAATTACTCTCTCCAATTCACACGGGGAGGCTGTGAATTGCTGGTAATTACATAGTGTAATTACAAGCTGATTATTTTTTAATTTCTTCCTTTTATTTTTGTTTTAGTTTTTTTCGTTCTAATGTATTTTTTTATTATTATTATTTTAATTTTTTTTGGTTTTTATTATTCTAATATTTTCTAAAAATATTTTTTTATATTATTTATATTTCATTTCCTTCTTATTCTCAATCTTTACTTCATGTGATTCCATGCAACTTTTCGTATCTTCTAAAAAAATCATTAGTATAATCTTGTTAGTATTCTAATTTTTAAATTAAAGTAGAATTCATTGTTAAATAAAGTTATGGACTTACGTTTTCCTTTTCTTTAAATCATATTTATTATGTTATGTTGAAATTTGACATACGAGTATTATGCTAAATTTTTTGTTTTGAATTTAGAACTTATGTTATATTTTCAATTTCATTTGTTTTAGAAGTATTGACTCGATATTTTACATTACAAGCTATTTTTTAAAAGTTAGACTTGATAAATTATCTTTTTATCAAATGTTTTATAATTTTATGACATTATATTTATAATATTGATCTTTTCATCAAACATGCATTTCATGATGTTCATATAAATTATGTACTTTTAGTTTTTATGATTAATTTAATTAAAATATACTAAATTAGAAAATATAAATCAATTATTTTTTATAATATGAGTTAAGAACATATGTTTATTAATTAATATATTTTCAAGAGACAATATATATCTTAAATATTTAATTTAATATCATTTATAATGGCCCTTATTTGTCTAATATAAATTTTTAAAATTCAATATAACCTTATGATTACACTTGTGCAACCAAACAGTACACTTGTAATTACATTGCGGCAAACAAACAGGTCAACGTAATTACTAGGCTGGTAATTACTACCCTAATAATTACACCAATTCCAATTACCTAGTAGTTTTCCAAACAGACCCTAAATGTATTTTGACCCTTCATTCTTTATAAAAACAAATTAATTTCACTAGTTTTTTAAACACTTATATTAACAATATACATATGAAACAATACGTAATAATCATCCAAACATAATAGACGCCTCAAGTAAGTTTTCTACATTTTAAACACTTATATTAACTCTCATTGTGTCATTTTGACACTTTTTTAAAATCAACAAAAAATATAATTTGTGTGTGTTATACTCACAAATAATGTGTAAAGTATCGAACTAATTAAGAACATTTGTTATTTGTATTTAAAATAATTCTTAAACAATGCATTTTTAGTTGAATAAAAAAGTAACAACAATTTTAACAAAATCTACTCTAAGATTTTTTTTATAGGAATCTTTAAATTTTCGTCTCAATTTATTTAATCCAAAGTAATGAATAGTGTTTAAATCAAGAATTTCAACACATAATTTCATGTATATGTGGTTACAGATGGGTTAGAAGGGTGAAAATTTTCATAAGCTAAATAAAAAATAAATACTTAAAAATATCTTTTTATTTTTTCCAAACATTATAAAAGTGTGTAAAAACTATTTTGTTATTAATGTACAAGTCAATCCAAATAGATTTTAGGAAATATGGTAAAAAATATCCCTATACTATGTGAAATGATCAAAAATGCCATTTATTTATACTTTGGTCCATTTATATCCTTAGGAAACGTTTGGTTTGAATACAAGTTATGATGTGATAAATTATGAAGGGATAAGTTATGAAGGGATTGGTTATGATGTGATAAGTTATGCTGAGATTATTTTTTATTGAGTGTTTGATTTGTTGTACTAAAAATAATATACTTTTCATAAAGTTTAAGAACAATTTATTAGTTTACAAAAATACTCTTCATGAATGTGAAAAGTGATATATAAAAAGAATTTAAAGGGATATCTTTGGCATTACCTATTTTGTCATGGGATAAGTTATTCCGGAGTTACTATACCACCCAAGGGGAGGGATAACTTATCCCGATACTATTTATTAATCCCAGGATAAATTATCCTGAACGTGCCAACCAAACAACAAATTAAGTGGCACTATAATTTAATCCTAGGACTATTGGGTGTTATCCTTCACACCAAACGACCCTTACAGTTAGTGAAATGGGCCAAGAATGCCCTTAATTAGTGAAATTTTATGAGAAGGTGATGATAATTCTCCATTTTAAAGAGTAAAAGAGAGTTGTTTGTGAGAAATTAAGGAAGTTACGGTGTAAAAAGAAGTTGTTTAAAGAAAAATAACAACAAAAAATATGATTTTGAAGGTGAATTTATGATTTAAGAGTGGGAGTGTAGTGGCTATGGTGGCTAACTATTCATCTTATTTTATCTTCAATAATGTCGAAATTACTGAAAATAGAAAGAAAAATCTACACCCACTTAAGCATATTTTAGGAGGAGAAGAAAAATGGGATTGGGTTCAGATGATGAGACGAGGCAGACAAATTAATACTAAAATTAGTGTTTAAGTATTTTTCGTTTGCTTCCGTTTCATTGAAGGGCATTTTAGGTACATTTCACTGACTATAAGGGGTTGTTTGGTGTGATGGATAAAGGGAGTTGATCCCGAGATAAATTTTAAGTATTCTTTATTTCTTTGTTTGGTTGCCAGAATTAGGAATTAAACATAAATAGACTAAAGTATAAACGAAAGGTATTTTTGATCATTTCACATAGTACAAGGATATTTTTTATCCTTTTCCATAAAGTTAATGACTTTTGACATTATTTTTATCATGACATCATAGAGAATTTTAATTGAAAGGTATAATAATCTTTTAATTATTAACTGATAAAATGTGGATGATTAATTTTTTTTAGGTATTACTTGAAATAAAAAAAAGTGTTTAAAATTACAATCGTCTTTTTCTTTACTAAAACTCTCAATAAACCTTAATACTATTATTAGAAATTGAAGAATTTTTTATTATGAGAAAAACTTCTTTATTTATAGGAAAAAATTATTTTGATCCCAAAAGTTATGATTCCTAAATTGCTTGATCCCAAAGTTTATGATTCCTAACTTTTCTCCAAAGAAACAATTGGCAAAGGAGACAATCTGCCACACTAGCAACGCTGGTTCGAATCTCGTTGCTAACATAATTTTTTGTCCTTCGCGATGGCTTAGTTGGTTTGGAGGGTGATTATTCACACAGATGACTCGAGATCGATTCCTCTCAATGTCTTCTGAGTCGAGCCTGTCGCATAGGGCTTGCTTAGTGCGGTTTACATCTTGTGTGATTTGCAGGCTATTATATAGTGGGGGTTTACCCAGTGCGCACATAGTGCTTACCTGAAGGACAAACGTTGTGACAGAGGTTGTAGTGATTGCGGGTTATCCTGGAGTTTCAAAAAAAAAACATTTATTATAATACAAATATATTTATAACATTTATTTTTTTTAATGTATAAGGCACACTCTTCTTTACTAAAACCCCTCTTTAAACCCTAATACCATACAGGAACATAACAGAGCAGTTTGAACATCAGTGAAGAAGAAGAAGAAAAAATGAGGAAGAAAGTGGATGAACGGATTAGAACCCTAATTGAGAATGGAGTTCGTAATCGTCACCGTTCTATGTTTGTTATTATTGGAGACAAGTCTCGTGACCAGGCAATTTTACTTACCTCTTTGTTAAACCTAATTTTGTGAAAGCAAATACTTGTTTCTAACTTTTTTTTTTGTTCATGTGAAAAAATTGAATGAAAATAGATTGTTAATCTGCACTATATGTTGGGGAAAGCTTCTGTGAAGTCACGGCCTACTGTGCTTTGGTGCTATAAGGACAAACTTGAACTTAGCAGGTGAGATACTTACTCCAAGATTGTGTCTTTTTTTGGTTTGTTACTCTCTATGTTCAATTTGTTTATTTGGTTTTGATTTGGGACGGAATTTAAGAAAATACGGAAGACTTTTGAATTGTGTGGGCTTAAACTAAATATATTATGTAGAATGTACCAAAATGCGTTTTAATATTGTTGTCATGTGGAAGCTTAGAATTAAAGGGTTGCTAAAAAAGTATTCTTTTTGAAAGGGACTAAGAGGCTGTTTGGCTTATTTAAGTGCATCTAAGTGGCTTTTAAGCACTTTTTAGTGTTTGAGTAAATTGAGAAAGTGCTTACAAGCAATTGATTTTAAGCTATAATGATAAAAATAAGCAAAAAACCGTAAGTTTTGATTTCTATCTTATTACTATTGGGTTATAAGTTAAAAGTCAAAAGCCAATCCAAACATGCTCTAAGAAGGAAAGTAGGACAAATAAATTGAAACTGAGGGACTATTTGTATTCTTTATTGAAATCTGAATTTGGTTAGTCCCATGTGGAGATTGGATTGAATTTTTGTAATGTAAAATTTGAGTTAGTGACTGGGGGTTTTATTTGACAAAAAAAACTGTGAAAACTCTATAAAGCTGCTTCACCAAAATTCTTGACTTTGTTTTAGCAGTTACTTTGTCTAGTTGGAATATGACAAAACATAGGCTTAAGTTGGGTATTGCTGAAGAAATTTTAAATTTTCATGAATTTGAAACTTTATCGACGCTACTCGTTGTGCTAATAGTTAATTATAGCTATATATCTGGCAGTTAATTTACTGGATATTGCTGGTGAGTGAAAGGAATTCTAGGGTCATTCTTTTGTGGAGGTTGTTATATTGTGAGTGATTAGTGAGGACTTTGTTTTGTGTTTTTTCTCTCTGTGTTCGTATCAGTTTATCAGTAGATGTTGTTAGTCATTTAGGCAATTGGTCAATGATAGAGTCAATCATCTTCTTGCAGTCACAAGAAAAAGAGAAAGAAGCAAATGAAAAAAATGATACAGCAGGGAGTACTGGACACTGAAAAAGCAGATCCATTTGACCTTTTTGTTGAAACCGGAGGCGTCAGCTATTGCTTGTATAGAGATTCAGAAAGAATTCTAGGAAACACTTTTGGCATGTGTATATTGCAGGTAACTGAGAAATTTTAAATTTCCATAAACTATTTAAAGAAAATCAACTACCTATTTCCTCTTTTTATGTTATCGTTATATTTGGGAAAATTCATTTCTTTTCCTCTATGATGTTCTAGGATTTCGAGGCTTTGACACCCAATCTTCTTGCGAGAACAATAGAGACAGTTGAAGGTGGTGGGCTAATTATATTGTTGCTTCGCCATTTGTCCTCTCTTACCAGCCTCTTCACCATGGCCATGGTACGCTCAACACCAACTGCTCTGCTTTCTAGGCTGGAAATTTTTGAATAACTAGTAGATTAGTGACATTTCTTCTGTTGTTACTTCTTACTGTTTTTCTTTCTTGCTCTTTTATTTAATAAATAAAATTTCAACTGACCACACACACTCACACTAAAATATTATTTGAATGAAGAAGTTGCTACTAGCTTGCAGATAGCTACTTGATTTTCTATGCGTGCTTGATGTTAAAACCCAGTAAAGTTTTGTGAATATGCAGGATGTTCACTCCAGGTTTCGTACAGAATCCCATTCACAGGCTACTGGTCGCTTTAATGAGCGATTTATACTCTCTCTTGCATCATGCGAAACATGTATTGTCATGGATGATGAATTAAATATTTTACCAATCTCCTCCCACATGAGGAGAATTACTGCTGTTCCTGTTCAAGAGGTAACCTTCTTGTTCATTCATGAGTTGTTCTGATTACTGATTTATATATCTTAGATAATATATGTTGATTCAGATCATAGTCCATATGAAATGTAACGGCCATATATAATTACATCATATCAGATGTTGAACTGCGAAAGAATAACTCTTTCTGGAGTCACTTTTTGGTACTCGATAAACTATCTTTGGTAATCTTTTGATTTAAGTATTCTTGATTCTTGTTTTATTTACTTTGATGAAGGACTCTGAGGGGCTTTCAGAAGCAGAAAGGGAATTAAGGAATTTAAAAGAACAATTGAATGAAGATTTCCCTGTCGGTCCCCTCATTCGGAAATGCTGTACCTTGGACCAGGTTAGATACTTTGCTTGAACTGTGAGAATTGGCATTTATTTCTCATTTGTTCTCTGAGTATGTCATACATTGCCAATTGCTAGGCTATGTGGAACTAACCCCCAGGATAAAGAGTTCCTTGCATGTAAAGTAGATGTTTTAACTGAGTTATTGTATAGCTCACAGGATAACAGGAGATAATGATTTGATAATTGGTAAGATTGAAAATTCACGGTGGACATTTTTGTCCTTTTCTTTTGTGGCAGAATGTTGGATTGGTTAAAACCGCCCGTAACTAGAATCATACTTAGTTATCAGACAATATTCAGTTAATAGGGGGACAAACACTCATGCATAAGTACGCCCTTTTTCTTAATCTGTGAAGTGATTCTCCCCCCAAATAGACAACATATGATGGTGCTAGGTGTGTCAAATGGGCAGGTTAGGCGGGTCAAAAGGGGCTGCGCTAATGGCTTGGGCTAAAATTGGCTCAAAAGTACTTGGGTTGAAATGGACTAAAAAATGGGCTGGGTTTTGACCTGCCCAACTTGACCTGACTATTTATAAGAAGTTTTGAACGCTAATTAGAAAGAATGCGCTAATTAAAAAGAATGTTTTTTCACTTCTCATGGATGTATTTTTAAGTAATCAGCTTACTTAATTTTGTACGATATCATTTTGAATAAAACAATATGATAAATATGAATACGTTTATACACAAGAAAAATGTTCAAATTTTCCTTCTTCTATTGGAGACAATTTAACATTAATTTTTTAGGGTCACTTGTTATGAGCATATCGTCTTGTATTTATCCTTAATTCTGGTGAAGCTTCAGCATGAAATAGGGAGCTGTCAATTCAGACAAAATGTTAAGCACATTATATTTCACATATTAAAATATTTCAGGAAGACACTAGATTTACCATATACTTTTACTTTGTTTCAAAAAATTATCCTCTGTTATATTGCATTATCTTTTTTTAAAGCTTTTAGGAAGTATTGAAAACTTATCATGTAATTTTGGTTATTATTTGCACTATTTGACAAATGTGTTAATTTAATATAGTGAAAATTGTACACCATCAAACTTATAAGATACATGGTACAAGAGAAGTGAATACATAAAAAAAATCAAAGTAAATTTCAAGCAGTAAACCCAAATTAAAGTAAATCTTAAAAATGGGTTAGAATTGAGCTTGTGTTAGGCTAAAATGGAGATCACTTTAAAAATGGGTTATGTTGGGCTGGCTAATAATCATCCCAATACTAAATTATCTTGTGCCCAACCCATAAGATTTTGGTTGGGTTGGGCGAGCCATCAATTTTTGGGCCATATTTGATACCCTTAGATGGTGCTGTAGTAGGTACAACCATACATAAGAACTTGCCTTAAACTTGGAGCTTGTTCATTTAAAGCTTAATCATTATTGGTGCTTGGTTGTCTTTTTCTTTTCTCTGTTCAAATAATAATAATTTTCCTATTTTTTGGATTGAAAATCAACTATCATGTCAGAATGTGAGTTTAGTCAGCACAATTAAGTTCTAAATGTCTTTTTTCTATTAATTTTAGATGAAATCACCAAAAGCAGATTTCCTCCGTCTAAAGTTTACATGAATACAGGCTGAAAAAAAACTGCTGGTCGGTTTCTTTACGTTCTCAAAAAAAAAAAACTGCTGGTCGAATTGTGTGATTCCTTCTGTTGTAGAATCATACGGTCCGGTTGGGCCAATCAATCATAAATAGAACAAAGCTTCACTTACTTCTGATAAATGGAACAGAACTTGACATACTAAGTAAAGAATATGACTTGCTGATAATAAATATCGCTATGTGGGCTAAGGTCTTGAAGTTAGGAGTTTTTGTTTACGGCTTATCTAGCATGTTAAATCCTCATTGCTGCAATTATTGTCTGTTAAAGCTCTTGCTTTTCCCTTTTCTTAAAAAATATTCTCATTCTTCCATGCTTCCATTAAATAAATCTGTAGTTTTCTGATTGTAATTTTGAGTCTGATAGTGATTTTTTTAGATACTACTTTTACTAGCTTGAATGGATGGATTCAGTATTTTTTTTTAATCAGGAAAAGGTGAAGCTTTTCATTAATAATAACAAGGCCAACATGGCCGTTGGATGGATTCAGTATTAACTTATAATACCGCGGTTCATCATAAATAGCAGTTGTGGGGTTCATTGCAATTAATTGTTTTTCTTGTTCTGCTACTGTATGTTGCTATTAACCAATAATATGAAATAGGGAAAAGCAGTGATCACGTTTCTTGATGCTATTCTGGATAAGACGCTGCGAAGCACTGTTGCTCTTCTTGCTGCTCGTGGCCGGGGGAAGTCAGCTGCTCTTGGGTTGGCAATTGCAGGGGCTGTTGCTGCAGGGTAAATCTGGTCTGGGTTTCAATATCCTTTCCTCTCCGTAATCCTACATTGTGTCTTGCTAACTTCGATAGTTTGCTATTGCAGGTATTCCAATATTTTTGTAACAGCGCCTAGTCCTGAAAATCTGAAAACTCTGTTTGACTTTGTCTGCAAGGGTTTCAGTATGCTCGAGTACAAGGTAGGATGCAAATATATCTGACTGATTAGGGTGTGTTTGCATATTCTCTGTGAAATCTATCTTCTCCAGGAATGTTCTTTTTCACTTTCAGTCGGCCATTCGGCCCTTCAAGTCTTCTTAAGTGAGAAAATGCTTTCCCTGCTGAGATATCCGTAGAAACATAAACATAGTGTGCGATTTTCTTTAAGTTCTTGTGCAACGGATTGTCACACATCTAGTTGGTTCCTGAAATTGATCTCACGTTCTTCTGCCTCACTATATGCATTTTACTTGCAGGAACACCTTGATTATGATATTGTGAAAAGCAATAACCCGGAGTTTAAAAGAGCTACCGTGAGGATCAACATCTATAAGCAGCACAGACAGACAATTCAGGTTAGAATTATTGGCGAGGAGTTATGTCGCGATAATATACCTTCCATTTTCCCAACTCATCTGATATCACTTTCTGCACCTTCTGTTCCCCTTGTACCTGAACTTTAAAGATTTTGAGAATTCGCTCCAATTTTGTTACTCTTGCTGGTGATATCTGTTATTCTGTATGGCAAGATTTCTTGTATTTCTCCATCTCTTGTGCTTTTGTGTTCTCTTAAGGTTGTCAATATATGGGGATAATTAAACTAAAAAATTTCCTCTTCTTACAAACATATCTTTCACACCTTACTTTTAATTCACTGCAATTTTTTTGCCCAGTATATCATTGATGTACTTTATCATATGTCAATTAACTTGTATGTCTGAATTTCTGATGTTATCTACATCATTTATGCTATGCCAGTATATACTACCTCATGAGCATGAAAAGCTGTCACAAGTTGAATTGTTGGTGGTTGATGAAGCAGCAGCTATTCCATTACCTGTGGTCAAATCTTTGCTTGGTCCTTACCTCGTCTTCCTTGCATCAACTGTGAATGGGTATGAGGCTGTGTCCAGCTTAGTTTCTGCCTAGTAATGTTATGCTCTCCAAATAACCTATCCACTCCTTTTCCAATTTATGTTGCTTCTTACTGTCTTATATGACAGGAGAATTATTTTGACAGTCTTGTGTGTTTACCCTGGGGTTAATGGTGCTGATGATCACTCTATCCTATTATTTTTGTTTTTAAAGCTACGAAGGCACTGGAAGATCCTTGTCATTGAAGTTGCTACAACAACTAGAGGAGCAAAGTCTAGAGTCCAAAAGTGCAGATAGTGCACTTTCAGGTATTTCATCTCCACATTTGCTAGTTGGTCACTCGACTTATAGTGTGTAGAGTCCGTGTATCCTGAAATAAGTTAATCAGGAGGAACTAGGAAAGCAAAGAAAACTGAAATGAGAGAGCTCTGATATTGGGTGGGGGAACTCTTTAGAGTTACTTAAAGGAAGGAGAATTGTGCTTGTAATTATTAAATAACACAGGCCTTATCTTAAATCATGCCTTAATTTGTGCCTTGGGCAATGCAGGTCTGGTTGTGATTTTAGATCTTGGTGAAGTTTCCTATGACTGGATGTTTGCAAGTAAAACCAAGTATATGGTGAATCAGGGTGGAGTTAATACAAATCAAATACTCATAATACATGCTTTTGAAATAATCAAACTTCAAAGTTCTTGCTGGCCACTTGCATATTTAAATAATGGAAAATTTTATGACTGGATGTTCCAAAGTAAACCCAAGTATTATGATGAATCAAACTGGAGTTATTTAAGTAAATGCTGATAATACGCCCCATTCATGAGTATGATTTTTTTTCTATGGTCTACTTTTGCCTCTCATGATCATCCATGATTGAGCGGGTGGTATGATAAATTGTGTCTGTGCTAAATCATGTTTCATTCATCTAGTTTAAAATCTAGATTTTACCATCAAATGTAGGTCGGCTTTTCAAGAAGATTGAATTGAGTGAATCCATTAGATATGCTTCTGGTGATCACATTGAACGGTGGCTTAATGCTTTGCTCTGTTTGGATGTTACAAATAGTATCCCAAGTATCAGTCGGTAAATTTTCTTTGGCTTAACCTAGTTCCTACAGAAGTCAACCATGTTTAATCTCCAGCTACAATTCTCTTTTCTTTAATCAGGTTACCCCAACCGGGTGATTGTGATCTCTACTATGTTAACCGGGACACACTTTTCTCTTATCATAAAGCCAGTGAGTTATTTTTGCAGGTAAATCACCTTTGCTTTTGAAGTAATATTATTCTCCAGGCTGATGTTTGCTTGGTCAACTTTGATATATTGTGATCCTTTTGCTTTGAAACATTTGCAGCGAATGATGGCCCTCTATGTTGCTTCTCATTACAAAAATTCTCCAAATGATCTACAATTGATGGCTGATGCTCCAGCTCACCACTTGTTTGTGCTACTAGGTATAGTTAAACCATTTGATGCTTTTCAATAGGACATGATGATGAATTGCTCATTAAGTAAATGCAAAAGCGCCTAACTGTTTGTTTTCACAGGCCCTGTTGATGAGTCAAAAAATCGTCTTCCTGATATTCTCTGTGTCATCCAGGTTAGTGGTCTTGTCTGTAGCTTTTATGCAAACATTCTCTTTGGAGTGCTATAGCTGTTAAAATTTTTCTGACCGCACACTATATTGACTTGCTACTATTAGTTTCAGTTCTTTTATGCTGAGACAATTCTCTTCTTTGCGTTACTTTATCTGGTGTTCCAATTGTCTGGATGCCTAGAATTACAGTAGTTCCTCCTCTTACATGCAGCTTTCTTTCTTGCGCTATTATGCTAGTGAAGAAAAAATACGAAAATCTCTCAAAACTCCTGGTAACCAATACGTGACATGTTTAATGAGGATTCATAAAGCCGATCTCAACTAGCCTGGGATCGATGCTCTGTAGTAGTAGTTTATTTGTTGATAAGCCAATAATTTAAGGTTGATTCCATAAGTCCTTTCTGATATGGACAATACAATTTTTCCTCTACCCTGGCTAATGGTATTGTCTGTGTTTATCTATCTCACGACATCATAATCCTTATTGGTCTATAGAAATGAACTTTCAAGATTTATTTGGTAGAAATTTACTTTTTCTTTATTCTAGGTTCATTCAGTTCTTCTGAGAATTATAGACGGTACTTCATTTATTTCACCTCAACATTTACTTGGAGTCAAAGACATTTAAGAGTTTTTGATCTGTTTTAATTTGACTTAAACACACAGGTCTGCCTGGAGGGTCAAATTTCTCAGGAGTCTGCTAAACGAGCTTTGAGCCAAGGTCGGCAGCCCTTTGGAGATCAGATACCTTGGAAGTTCTCTCAGCAGTTTGCTGATGATGTATTCCCAAGCCTTTCAGGTGCCCGTATCGTACGCATTGCTACACATCCGAGTGCTATGAGGGTAATGCTTTTCAATTCAAAAAAATCTAGTAAAAAGAATTTCTGTGACCTCCCTTTAGGTTTGTCTTTGTCATATTGATCTCCTTCACGGTTTAAGAGGATATGCTGACCTCCGTGTTTTGCATTTAAAGACAAATAGTTTGGTATTGGAAAGAAATGAACCCGGATGGAGTGTAGTGGATATAAAGGCCTTGCAAAGCCAATCCTGACTAGCTTGAAATTGAGGGAATTGATTGATTGAATGAGACCGGGTTCAAGCGATGAAATTTCAGAAATAATTTGCAATGTCCTTTGATGCATTAACTGTCGGATACTAAATTTTGTGAAGCTTCTCTTCCCACCATTTGTGCTGCGCAATTTGTGTGAAGTTGTGGGTGATCTTTTTAAATTATAATAAGATATAGAAGTAAAGTCCTTCCATATCATTGATTTTGAAACAAATTAGTTCATAGAAATTCATCGGAGATTTGCGATACAAAAATTAGCACTACTAAAAAAGTTGAAAAAAGACAGAATTGGAATATCTCAGGAATCTTGTCATCTTAACCTAATCTCCATTGATTTTTTTTTTCAAACTGAGGGCGTCTGCATATTTTATAACAATGGAGGTTTATGTTTAAAAGCAGAGCTGTAAGGAGGTCTTTGGAAAATTTCCAACTGCCTATTTCCTTACTTTATCAGCATGTCTAACCATGTGTCATTGTGGTGTTGCAGCTTGGATATGGTTCTGCTGCCGTTGAACTACTAGCCAGGTAGCTTCAAATTCCCCCGCAATTCTCACATCCTTCAGTTTTCTATATGATTAGACTGTCGATCACATTTGGCTTTCTATAATTTGTGAATGATTAAGCTACTCCATAGGCTGTTTGTTTATAACTAGGGTTAGTACCATTCCCCTTTTTTGTTTGTCTAAACTTATAATTATGTCAATTTAGTCCAAAACCCTTTTTTGTAGACAACTCCTCATGGAAGCTGCTAACATCAAAAACTCTCTCTCCCTCCCTCATGCTATCAACACAGCTTCTGTATAGCAAGAAGCCCTTTTCTCCCACATGTTGACTGTTAGAGCTTAAAAGAGTAATCTCTTTGTTTGGGTAATCATGAAGAATAGATTGTTTATGGTCGAGCAATTACATTTTTCTTATAAACACCATATAAATAAAAATAAGTCTAGTTAAATTTCTGGGGGTATATCATGATGTAGGTTATTGTGTGTAAATTTCGGGAGAGCTGTTATATGATGAAAATGAGTGGCAGTATGGTGAATTTTGGGTGGATTGATGGTGGCGAGGAGGGTTGTCTTTAAGTCTCGGGAGTCGCATCATATTCTGGTGGTACTGTTCATAGCTTGAATATTCTGTTGGCTATTTAAGTTGGTTTCGATCCAGCATTCAGAAGATCCTGCAAAAATGCAAAATAGAACTGGGTGCAAGTTTTGTTTTAACTGATGGGGTCTGGTATTCACTGCAAAAACTAGAGAGACACTCTTTAAATTCTTATGACCATGTATACCTTATCTTGTAAAAAATAGTTGTTCTTATGACTAAGTTTTAGCGGAGGTTGGAGATGAATATTCTGAGCAAAATGCATGGAGAGGCGAAGTAACCAAACAGGGTTTTTGTTTGGAAAGCCCCGTGACAACATAAGATAAATTCAAGGAAAAAAAAAGGTGAATTGTACCCTTCGGGGTGGCCCAGTGGTTTGGGCTTGGGACTTCTATGTTGGAGGTCTCAAGTTTGAATCCCCTTGCTAGCGAAAGCAAGGGGTTTGCCTTCTGGGTCGAGCTCGTCGCACCAGGCTTGCCTAGTGCGGGTTACCTCTCCTGTGTGGTTTGCGAGCTATTGCATAGGAGCGAGGGTTTTACCCTGTGCGCACCCAAAGGGTAGCGGCTGTGGGTTTCCCTTGTCATTAAAAAAAAGGTGAATTGTGAATAAGCATGTTTATAGTACAATTCTTTTTCCTAAATGCTCACAGGCACGAGTCCCGAGGCATGTTTTTTCTAGTCTTTCTTTTCTGTAAGAAGGCACACAGCTAGGACCTGCACTTTATTTTTGGGAGACTGCACAGCTTGTGTAGTGTTCCTTTTTTTTTAAATATGAACTTGTTACCATTCTCAAAAAAAAATCAAGGAAAAAGGAAGTGTATTCTGTCAATTGCTTGTTATTTTTCTTGATCCGATGTGAATTAATTAATTCAGCTGGTTTATGCCTAGTCTGCAAGTATTCAAATCATTGTTGTATTTGTATGTCAAAGGTCAAGGACCCTTGTCGTTTGGTGCAACAAAGATATTATTGAAAGTCATACCACTGTGAATCCTGAATATGACATTGATGGCCTCTGAACAACATACCTTTACCTACCCAAAATGATGTGAAATGACTGCTCACTATAATCTTAGTGTAGTATAAATGAAAAGTAGGTATGAAAGAATGTTTTTTGTTGTTGTTTATTGTTGATGATGATATGAAAGTGTTCTGCACTTGTTGACTTCTTCCTTTTACACTTGCAAATCTGCATAGTGTGGGTTCCTTTTACACCTGCGAATCTGCATATTTATTATGTATCATGGCTTTTAGGTTTTCATTTCTACATAAACACAGTTAACACATGTCTTTCCTACATGAATCCTTGAGTCACAATAAGTTCATTTACTGCTAATAGGTACTTTGAGGGTCAGTTTACAAAATTATCCGAAGTAGAGACGGAAGATACATTGGAGACTCCTCAAGTCAATGTAACTGAAGCTGCACAGGAGGTAATCTTATTTGATCTAACTTTTCAGTTTGTACTTTAGGTTATTGGCTTCCCTTTTATAACTTGGGGTTCCCAAAACTGCAAAAAAAGATGTATCATTGTACCTTTTTGGTAACAGTTGTTAAATCATAATACTATTTCTCATTGAATCTTGTCTTTTCTTCTTATTGATGTGGTTTGTATGCAGACCACTGTCTAGTCCGTATATTGTGTTACGTCTTCTGATTGACCATTAGCTGTAATATGGCAAATGGGATGGTTGAAAAATCTTGAGATGCTTCTATGTGGGATTAAAACATTTGTTTTCTTTTTGTTACTGAATTTGAAGTACCTTCCATGCAGGTCTCTTTGCTTGAAGAAAATATAAGACCAAGAACAGATCTTCCTCCGTTGCTTGTTCCTTTACGTGAAAGACGACCTGAAAGGCTCCATTACCTTGGGGTCTCATTTGGACTTACATTGGATCTCTTTCGCTTTTGGAGAAAACATAAGTTTGCTCCATTTTTCATTGGCAATGCTCCGGTAAGTCTCAGAGTCCTCTGTTCCTTAAATTATTTTTTGTTGTTTGCAGTTGAGGGTTAATTCTGATCAACTTGTGATTGGATGAATCAGAATAGCGTAACTGGTGAGCACACATGCATGGTCTTGAAGGCATTGAAAAATGATGATGTTAAAGCTGCTGGGTCAGATGAGTGGGGCTTTTATGGTCCCTTCTACCAAGGTGATAAGCTGTTTTTGTTCTTGTGGATTTTTTTTAGCCTATCATCAGAAGGCACTTGAAGGAGATTGGAAGATCTTTTGCCGTGATTAAGAGGAACACAAAGTTACAATTCCTAATATATGTTTGTCAGCTTTTATACATTGTTAAGAGAGTAGTGACTTCATATTACAAGCAACTTTTGGAATTATTAAAAATTTCGTTGAGGAGGTGGAATTTGTCCTCCGCATTCCGGTCCAAAATTTGAAGAAGACAGAGATACAAGTTTCATATGTTGCCGTCTCACTTTCTTATCTCCCTCCCTTTGTATCCGCATCCCATCAATCAATCAAGTTGCAGTTATTTTTAGTAGCTTGTATTTATTCTATTACCTTTTCCTTTAATTTTAGAGTAGTTGTCTATTCCTATTTCGATATATTGATGTAGTTTTTAACATTCTCAGAATACAAGGGAAGGTTAGTCGAACTGTTGGGTTCTACCTACCAGAAGATGAACTACAAGCTTGCTATGAGGTAAGAATGTATATTAAGGTGGTTAGTTAATATATATATCTCTTTACATATGCTTATGATGGCCATAATCTTGCAGTGTCTTTGATCCAAAGATCAACTTTGTGGAGCAGCACCCTGCTTCAAGTGAATTGTCAAACTCCATGAAGTTTGTTCTGCAACCTCATGAGATGAAGAGGCTTGAAGCTTACTCAAATAGCCTTATTGACTATCCCTTGGTAAGTTCTGTGTTGGTGATTAGTGAGGAAATATGTTTATTCTAAGTAGTGAAGCAATATCTCTTGTGATACAGTTTTTACTTGTCGAAATGGGTAAGTGGACAGTCGTGCTATATCAACAGTCTATTTAGAAATAGGCTAAGAGTGCTTTGAGCCTACTTAAATAACCTTATTGACTACTGGTTAGATCTCAATTAGTGATGAGAGTGAAAATTTGTTATCCGGAGTAGCGATAGAAGAATTTTGTTGGTGCTACTATCAAGTTATGATAGATGTATGTTTCAATAACAACAATCATATGGAGCTTGTACCTAAGACAAACATTGTGGTAAACATGCTTGCGACCATTTGCTCTTAAAAAATGTTGGTATATGGTTTAAATGTGGATGAAGAACTCATTGGTACACAGTACTTTTAACTAGAAGAAATGGTTCAAGTGTAGACGAAAAACTCACATTGGTATGTATTACTTTGACAAAGAAGAAAATTCTGAACCAAAAATGACATGTGAAATATGTCCGTTATATTTCTTTATAAATAACAGGGGCGTGATTTTCCTCTTCTTTGTCTGTTTGTGTCTAGGTCTTCAGTTATAAAGGTTGAAGTTCTATTTGATACATGGGAAGAAAATCCAATAATTAAACATTTGATATCTAATGATTTTCAGTTAAGTGGCTTGTTCTCCGGTTCCTAGAATTAGAAAGATTGATTATAGGAAAAGGGAAAGAACTGAAGGGATAAAAAGGATGTGTTCAACAACAAACCCTTCAAAAGTGACCGATATTTGGTGTGTGGACACCATTCCATTATTTCCTAGTGCAAGCGCCGTTCAAATATCTCAAAGTGCCATTTGTTTATTTTCCATGTTAATTATTTGCATGAGCTTTTTTTCACAGGTTCGAGATGTTGCTCAAAAACTTGCGCGTGAGTACTTTTTGGAGCATTTGCCAGTTTCACTTTCATATGTCCAGGCTTCCCTATTGCTATGCTATGGCCTGCAACACAAAGACATCCCTGAAATAGAGGTTTGCTGCATTGCTAGTCTTTATTTTGAATAGGTTATTCCGTACTATCAGGCTTTGTGCAGTTAAATACCCTTCTTTTGTTTGTTAACGCTGCTAATTGTCCTTCATCACATCCAAACTAAACAAGATATTTCATTCAATCAACTCCAGTGCTTTGAGTTCACTCTTTTCAGTTTTTATTTTACAGGTAGAAATGAATTTGGAAAGGCATCAGATATTGTCCTTTTTCATGAAAACCATGAAAAGGCTTTCCAAATACCTGCATAATCTAAAATCAGAAGAATTTTCATCAACTGCATCTTGGCTTAAAGCAGTAAGTAGATGAGTTATTTATTTCACTCTCCCAAACATCCTATGCTAAGACAGAGAAACTAAAAAAGTGATAAATATCTGCATGCATTGTCATACTATGCGTCAATTAGTCAACACAAAGAAATATTCTGACACTTCTCATGTTAGTTTGTCTCAAGAAGTGACCAATTTTGTTTCATCAAATAGCAGCATTTGAAGCACTGTAACTGCTTGTCTTCTGTTCATCTATCTTCGCTGAAGATTAATGGAGGCACTTTTTCCTTCTTGTTTTCAGATTCAGTTGGAACCACATCCTATATCTGTTGATGAAGATCTCAATGATGCTGCAAAAAGAGTTCAGGTTTGAATTATCTTGCTTTTGTCTCTGCATGTTTTCTCCCATTTGGAAAGATAAATACTTTACCTAAGATTATATCTAGGATGACATGAAAGCCAAGACAACGGAAGGTTTGTTGGACCCAGAGCTATTTCAGCAATTCGCTATAGTAGACAGAGAGGCTGATTTTGAAAATGCTCTCCAGAATGGTGGTGGGAAGATAAGTTCTAGTGGTGTAGTTAGTATAAAATCCAACAAAAGCAAGTTGGAGAAGAAGCATTCCAAGCCAGAGACTGAAAACAGTGACAATAAAAGACACAAAAACAACTCCGGATCCAAATCACATAAGAAGAGGAAGGGTTAATCATGCTGGCGTAACAACTTTTACCCTCCTTTCTTTTTCTAAGGCCCGCTTATTCCTTGGGAGATTTCTCCTCCTATTGCTTCATCGCAAGGGGGGAGGAGTAGAGCAAGATAATGCGTATCTCACATCATATTATTTTCTTAATCGCAACCATCACCACTATTTATGCAATCATTTATAGGTCCAATTTTGTAAAAGTTCTTTTGCAGAAGTACAATTTTCTTAGAATGATTTTTTAACTATGTTATAGGTTTCGAAGCACTTGTTTTTGTCCTTCAGTTATATAGAAGCATTTTTCTGCACCAATCTTATATCAAGTTGAGCAATTGTTCTATAAGTTTTCATGAAAAAGGCTATAAATTGTATTGCCTTTTTTACAATCTTTTGTTTTCAATTTTGATGTGATTTAGATTTCTTACTTGTGTGTAAATAGTATATATACCTTGTTATTGAGGAATCTTAGTTGATCCGTTAGTTGACTATCTGCATTTTCACCTTTATCGGATAAGAGTTTGATTCCGCACCTTGTGATCTCTTCTCACAATTGCATCTATTTATTCTTTTTAATTTACCTTAAGGACTGCCATAATCATGTGTATTTGCCATATTTTCTTTGCAGATAAAATAATTACTGAATAAACATAAACAGTTAATGCAATTTCAACATTAAAACCTAAAAGCTACTGAAATTGTAGTTCATTTTAACAAAGTAACTTTCTTTATAAACAATAGTGAAAATTATGGAAGTACCAATTATCTAAAAACAATAAATAAAGAATAGAAGAAAAAACAAATTAATTAACATGCACACCCTCCTCTTTGCTGCTCAATTCCTGATACTGATTCTGGTATTCTTTGGAGTTGACTGAAAAAAAAAAAGTAGTAGTGCATATATGAGGAAAAAAAAAGAAAAAAACACGAGTGAGTTGTTCGGATGGTAAGCACTCCTCAGGTCACCAAGGGAGCCAAAAGGTGGAAGCGGAAAAAAAAAGTTCAATTTAAATTGTCATGTACACATTAGTTACTCACCAATGAGAAGGCATTTCTTCATCTACTGATGCCTGCCAGCTGGAGCAAATAAACATGAGAAATGTCAAAATAACAAAGAACAAAAACAAAAAAACAGCAATAATAATAATAACAACAATGACAATATTTTTTTTAGGCATAATACATAAATATGACCCTTAAGTTGGCTTCAGTGGACAACTATGCCCTCCAACTTTGAGTGTGCACAAGTAGACACTTAAACTTGTATAAAATTGAACAAGTAGGCACACGCGTCCTACATGGCATAATACACGTAGGACGCCATGTAGGACACAAAATTGCCATGTAGGACAAAAGTGTCTATTTGTTCAATTTTATACAAGTTTAAGTGTCTATTTGTGCACACCCAAAGTTAAAGATCATAGTTGCAAGCTAGCGCCAAGTTAAGGGTCATGTTTATGTATTATGCCTTTTTTTTTACTTTAGTACGTATCAAATACAAGAAAATAAGTTCAAAAAAAAATTCAAGAATTTTTTTTCCTTCGTACCGAACACACCCTAATTAGTCTTAAATATTTCTTTTTCTTGTAGTGCATTATATTTTTATATATATAATTGTACTTACATGTTGTGATCATCTTCATTGGCAAGGGCAAGCTGTGCAGCACACAAAAATGCAGCATCAACATTATAATCCTCCTTAGCTGAGGTCATAAAGTTTTGTATATTTCCCCTACAACCACACCATTCCTTTGCTTGCTTCTCTGAAACCTATAAATAGGATTTTTTTTCAATAAAATAACTTTATACACGCTGACAGTTTAAAGAATTTTTACATTATTAATGTACGTAGTATGAAGGAGAGTCTTTGAGCAACAACAAAGTTGCTTATATATGTGTGATCTATATAGGTTACAAATTTGAGCTGTGAAATCAACAATTGATGCTTGTATCAAAATAAGCTATCTAGATCACATTTCATTGAGGTGCGGGCATGTGACCCTCCATAAATCCTACGTGAACGTAGAATGCTTTATGCGTTGAACTATTCCTTTTTCTTTTTTTAATCAGTGTATATATGTAGCATGTAACCTGCCTTATTTTCCTAATTCCTTATCTTACTTTATATGCATATTTATACGTGCTATTTTTTAAAATGTAAATTGATAGTGTAGAAAATTATTTATATACTGCTAGTGTATAGAAGTTAAAACTCTCTTTGTTTAACAAAAATGAATGAAAATAAAAAAAACTTACTATCTCAGTGCTGCCATATTCCAAGTCTACTTTGTTACCAATCAAGACAAATGGAAATTTTTCAGGCTCTGTTAGGTCTGCCTGGAATCAATCACATACTGACAAAATTACTATTTTGAATTAATCATGTAAAAGAAAATGCCAAATATCAACTTGAAAAAAAGTTCATAATATATAAATTAATTAATTGACTCACAACATAACAACAACAATAATATACACAGTGTAATCCTATAAAAGTGGAGCCTAGGGATGATAAAGAAGTGTACACAAACCGTACCACTATCTTGAGATGGAGAGGTTATTTCCGATAGACCATCGGCCAAAACAGTATAAAGCGAAAAATGGAGAAAGTCATTCTTAGATAACCTATCAAATTAATGGACTTGATCACCTGTTTGATAAATTCTTCATGCCAATGTTGAAGAGTCTCAAATGACTTAGGCACATTCACATCATATACAAGAATGCAACAATCTGCTCCTCTATAAAATGCAACACCAAGACTATGAAACCTTTCTTGCCCTGCTGTGTCCCATATCTACCAAAACAAATAACCAAAAAAACAAAATTACCTTGGGAAAATATTCAATATTTGACTTCTTGTAATTCGGGGCGGAGTCAGAAGGTCATAAGGGGTTCATCTGCATCACCTTCACTAGAAAGTCAGACTATATATACAAAGTCATTTTTTATGCATATATAGTAGATGATGAACCTCTCGTAAAAAATTCTGCTTCCGCCATTAGTAATAATCAACGTCATAGAACAAAATCACTTACTTGCAATGTGACTACTCTTTCACCAATCTCTAGTTCTTTAGTAGCAAAATCAGCTCCAATTGTTGCCTTATATTGTTCCCTAAACTTCTTGAAAACATATCTATAATTGTAGTTAATGAAACCACAAATTGCAAAAAAACTTGACTAAATAATACCTTACTCCATCACCTTTTGTCATCTCTACCTAGAATATATACTTTTGAAAAAAATGTCCTCTTCCCATTTGTACAAAAAAATAATCACTTTTAACATTATAAAATAAATTATCGCGCAATTAATAAATCCTGACTCCGTCACTGAACAATATGAAATGAAAAAGGCTATCCAATGTGATGGATACTGATTCACTAAAGACGTCTTTCCCACCCTGAGAATACAAACATGTTAAAGTGTTAGAATAGGAATAAGATTTAAAATCTCGAACGCATAAACTTCATATTCTGATTCCGCATATGCATGAAAATAGCAAAAAAGATAAAAGGGTAGTGAAAATTCTTACCCACAATCACCAAGAACAATGATTTTGAGCAAACTTCTTAGTGGTTGGGACATATTCAAGAAACTACTTGTTACTTTGTACTATAGTTTGAAATGATGTCTTTATTTTTGTTTTTGAAGAAAACTTTGTTATAAAGTTTATTTTCTTCTGGAGGGTACTAAAGATATAGGGAGAATTAAGTGGTGGACATGTTCAAAAAAGGCAAATGTAACATTTTAGGTAAGTGTGGCCATTTGTGCTTCTACAATTCTTTTTCTTTGTTTTGTTTACTCTTTTATATCTAAGTTCTTTGTGGTTTTTGTATATGAAGAAGGGAAATTAATTGGCAATGAAAATCAACGCTGGTTGTGGTGGGATGGATATGATTCTTTTATCTTTAATTAGAGATCTCGAATTCAAGCTTTGAATATGAGAAAATCTTATTTGGGAGTGCATCCCTTTAAATAAGACTTACACAGTGTGAATCTGAATTAATCGGTGCCTCAATGCAAGAATTGGGGTGGAAAATAACAAAAAAATTGGCAATGGAAGCTTATTCATTTACCAAGAAAAAAGATTTTTGCCAGCAAAACTTTTGTTTTTATGATTTGGTTGTTAATGGAATGAGTCTCTCTTTTGATTATTATTTAATTTTTTTTTTCAAGGGGTAGTGCATCCCATGTAAAGTGTTGACCTTGGATTTTAGGTGATTGTTTACTACATTAATTTAATTTATAAAATCAAGAAAATTTTATTACATTTTTTTCTCCTTTAATATTAAATAACTATATAAAATAGTAATAGTCAAATTTAGAGTTTCATAACATCATTAATAAGGTTAGTTTAGTAAATTAGATCTCTAATTAAATTTTTTAATGGGTTTATCAGGTCAACATGAAATAGAGAGTAATATTATACTCCCTCGATTTCATATTATTTGTCTACTTTCTCTTTTACACGTTTCTTAAAAAATTATAAATAAAAAGAATATTTTTACTAATTTACCCTTTTAACTCTTTTGATTACACTTTATTTATGTGCATTATTCAAGTAATTAATGCATTCTTTTGACTAAATATATACATGAAAAAGATTAACAATGGGGGAAATTTTTTGAAACTTTACAATATTTATGCATGTGATCAATACTATTTACATAGTGATTTTTATTTTATTTTTTGTCAAAATGAAGTTTTATTATTAGTTTCATTAATGGCTAAACCTTCTAATTCTGTTTTGTCTCACTGAAGAACTACAAATGGGACCTTTGTGTATGCCACACAAATGTTTTGCATTTAAGAAAGAATTTAAGTTATATACTGTGTAAAGATTTTTATGGGTTTAATTATATACACTTAAAAACATGACTTATAATCCTCAAAACTATATAAAAAAATTATATACTTACACAAATTATTCAAGATAAATTAAAATTATAAAATAAAAAGATTTTAAATGTAATTATAAAATAATTTTGAATCTGAAGAATAAATAAACAAACTAAAATAAAAATGCAAATAACTTATATATTCAAAGTGATTAATAATATAATAGTTGGTATAATTTCTTTGAGTAATTTGTGTTCATTGATTTCTTATTTATAATTTTCAAAAAGATACATGTTTCTGAAAATATCTGTTCTCTATTTTAATCAAATATGTGAATATTTGATAAAAATGTCTAGTGTAATTAATTTCTTTATATATATAATACTGTTTATTTGTCGTATACATATTTTGTAAACCAGTTCCTTAATAATAATGTGTTTGAGTATTGTACAGTTGTGCATGCATATTCACAACTTTTGCAACTGTTTTTTTTTCTCCTTATTTCTTTCTTGTGAATTCACTTTATTAAATTAATTACCACCCTTTTTTATGTGATCTAAAAAGGTCAGAAGTAACAAGTCATGCAACAATTCTTGTGACTATCACATGACTTTGTCCAAAATTAAAACAATTATGAAAAGTGGTTAGGTTGTAGGAGGAAGTGATTTCTCTATAGTTGATGTGTTTATTAAATGACCAAACTCAATAGATATTTTTTATATTTGTCATGATATATAAACTTTTTCAATATATACAATTTAGCCCATTAAGTGTGTTTGTTTTTTTAACTTAAAAATCTCTTAATGGGTCTGATAGGATTTGAATGAATCAGATCTGTGACAAAGTTTTATTCTCATTCAGACCCTTTTAAAGACACTTTTATTTTCAGAAAAAAAAATTGTGCTCCATATTCTTTTCTTCAAAAAAAATTCAAGTCCGTCTCATCCTCTAACTTTATTAATTATCCAAATTATTTTCCTTAAACTTTTAATTTTTTTTCTTGCGACTTGTTTATCAAGAATTGATAAAATTTATTGTAGAATTTTTATTTGATTAAAGTGCAAAACAACTTCATAAATATGTGTCGTTGAAATAAAAAAAAAGGATTATTACATTTTTTTCTAACAATTATTTTTATTATTATAATTTATATATGTAGTCCAGTGTCCACGTAGTTCCATTTTATTTTTATCAAACTTAAAATATTTATTTATAATTTAAATATCTTAATGTTTATCAAAGAATGACATTTTTTTAATATTATTTTGTTAATGTAATATTTAACTACTATTTTTTGAATCAGAATATTTATTGTGTTTACAGATTAGTAATTTTTTTATTTTATATATATATATACACACACTTATAGTCAAATGTTTAATAACAAACAGTATTAATCATTCAGTGTTCAAATCTACAGACAAGATCTTAATCATTCAGATATACATTCTGATTCAGACGTCTTAATCTTAAAGAAAACAAATGAGGCCTTATTGTTTCAAATACTAATTTCTTGATGCTTAATGATTTACTAGTAAGAATAATTGAAATAGTAAACAAGAATATTAAGTTATTATGTATGAATTAACAATAAACAGACTAAATAGATCTTATTGAGCAATTTTTGATAGAATTGTCACACAACATCATGGGATTAGTAAGAGCTTGGGTGGTCGTATTATAACTATAAGCGTAATCAGGGGTGGAGCTACCCTATCCCCATTAGATACCTTTCATACAAAAATTACATTATATATATAGTTAAAGTCTGACTTTATATATATTGGTATATATTTTATTTTGGACTCCCTCAAATACCAAAGAAACATGTAGTGCAGTTGGCTAGACCTCTCGCATAACCATACGCTGCCCTAGTTTGATTCTTTGCATGTGCCTTTTTGAATTTTTCTTTAATTATTGTGGCCTTCTTGAATTTAATAATTAAATAATCACTCAAAATTTTCATATAAATAGTTAGTAACTTGATGGTAAATGGTGTTATTGTGGCCTTTTTGAATTTTTCTTTAATTATTGTGGCCTTCTTGAATTTAATAATTAAATAACCATGCAAAATTTTCATATAAATAGTTAGTAACTTGATGGTAAATGGTGTTAAATTTGTATTGAAGTCCCAAGTTGAAATCTCACTTACTATCTTTTTTTTTACCATTTTACTATCATTTTTTTTTACCCACTGAACGTAATACTATAGTTTTTCGTGAGGCGGAGCTAGGATTTGACGTTTGTGGGTTTTATATTTTAAAATAAAATAACAATTTCAAGCTAAAGTAACAACCGTCAACATTATCTTACGTGAGATGTTGTTGTAAAAACTTAATTTATTAATATAAATATTTAAGTAATTTAATTTAAAGTTCTAAAATATTTTTGATTTTATATATATATATATATATAGAGAGAGAGAGAGAGAGCTTTTTATTTTTATTTTTATAATCTTCAATATTGTTTTAAGTAAAATTAAAATTATTAAATTCACCATTAATTTTTTTTTCGTTTAATAGCTTCACCGTTAAGCCATTGGGGAGCAAACAACAATTTAATTAATATAATCAATTATCAATATGTGGGATAATCCTAGAATTAAATAAATTGTTACATAATATAAAAGCAAATAAATCTTTAAAAAAAAGGGAGAGCCGAGGAGGAACTAGAAAGAGTGCACATTACATACCGGGGGCAAAGATTCAGACTTCGACAACAGGCGACAATAATGAAATCAACAACAAAAGTTAGAGCCCTAATTTTTTTAAAAATCAAATTTTGGGTTTAAAGTTTAATGGTGCCTATGGGTTTCGAACCCACATACTTAGCTTTTAAAAAAATTAGATCTTTAAATTATACATAACATATGGTAGTAAAATATAAAGTTTTTTTTAATGTACTTGATTATTCAATTTGCTGTCACAAAAGAAGACCCTACTTTGGAGTGCAATAAACAAATAATCAAGATTTTTCTTTATTACATCACAAGAAGGTCATTCAATAATTTAAAAGGAATTAGTACTACCTTTTATATTTATTCCTGACTAGCTAGCAAAAGAAAGTCCCAACCATAATTTTTCAATTTGTTAATTAAGGTGATGCTGGCAAATCATTGACAACAAGGTAGTCATGAACTCATGATTTAGCAACATCCAATGATGTGATACAATTGGTTGGAAGCAAAAGCAATTCTACACTATCTCATGAGGCACTAATCATGAGTTAAACCTCTCATCACCATAACTATCCTTAATCATAAATTTTGAATTCGAACCTTAGTGAATATAAAATCGCTTTTGTTAAAAAATGTTTTATTCCTTAATTTGAGATTACTTCCTACTGGAAATCAAAATAGAAGAAGGTTAATACTCGAGTTGATATAAAATCTTGTTTTAGATTATCGTATGATTTCTAACTTTCTACAATTAACAAAGATTGAGGCCACCTTGTTGTCTATATTGTGTAATTCCATATTGGACGTAATACTAAAATCGGTAAGGTAAGGGTACTAATCTATTGAACCTTTAGAAATTAAACCTATTAATATTGGACACATATGATATAGGTAGGGCTGAATATAAGGTATAAAAATTTCGAGGTTTTAAATATCCAAAAATTCATACTACTAAATTTGATATTCATGAATTTTAAAAATAAATTTCAAAATCCATAAATTTCAAAATAAAATTCTTTATCCAAATCAAATATCTAAAAAAATTGAATTTTGAGCTGGCATAAACTATGTCTACCCTAATGAAAACACTATTGATCTTCCTGTTTGATAGGAGGAGAGAAAAGAAATTTGAATGTCATGTTTTTTAAGCAAAACAATTTGCATCTTCATCTTTTCGAAAGTCCAGACAATTCTTTTGGATCTGCATTAGTCCTATTTCAGGTGCATAGCCTCTTCAATAAAGACCTCTTTTTTTTATTTCTCCCTCATTTCTCATTTTTGATGCTTTGTACTTTCCATTAGTATAAATGTAGAATAATTCTACCTATTACTGGTTAGGCAAACACGAAAATTCATTTAATCTATCCTTCACTAGGATAGAAGAAATGGATCAAATTGGTTTAAGATTGTTTTTCTTTAATTAGATTTTAAAATTAAGTAGCATCAAAATGAAGGCATCCTAATTTCTTTTAGGGTAAGTTGCATAAATCACATAGTGTAAAGATGAAATTACTATATATCCCTACTTTTTTCCTAATTACAATAATCCCTTAAAATTAACCCAATCCAGATACATTAATAAAAGCGCGGATACATTAATACAAGCACGGATACATTAATACATTAATACGGATACATTATTAAAATAAAAATTAACCCAATTCGGATACATTAATGAAAGCGCGAATACATTAATACAAGCACGGATGTATTAATACATTAATACGAATACATTATTAAAATAAGAGATTTTAGTTATTTTAAAAAGATATAGGGACAAATAAAAAATAATATACTTAAAGGTGTGTACTTTAGTAATTTTTCCTTTCTTTTATCAGTGAATTTGTTAAGAGGGAATAATTATGTAGTTGAAATAGATCCCATTATATAGCCCAAATAGATTAAAGTCATCAATTTGTTGAGCCCACTATTAGAAGATCCATTTGAGCCTATGGTACTACTTTGTTCCGGAAAGCATAGCAAGCCCAAATACCCAAGAGTCCATATATACTCGTAAAAATTTGGGAAACTTGCATAAATCCCACTAGTTTAGGAGCCAATTACTTAGATATACTCTAGTTTACAATACTACGTATCTTATCAGATTTTGGTGCGTCCAGATACATGGGGTCAAATTTGTTCTAGATACATTATATCCAAGTGGATTCACATCTATCTGGGATACATAACAGATCTTGCTCGTCTCCCTCGCCTCTCTCCCATCTCGCTCGCCACTCTATGTATCTGGTATTCCAGGTACATGTGAATCACACAAGATACATACATATACATGTATCTAGTGTATATCTAGTGTGATTCACATGTATTTGAGATACATAACAAAATCTCGCTCGCATCCCCCCATCTCACTCGCCTCTCTCCCTATTTTAGTGTATCTGGTAGCAAAATTACATGTATTTAAGTGTATCTTTCCCAATATATGGTAGAAAACTCTTAATTAGTAATAAGATACGCAATATTTTGAAAGTATAGTTAATAATAGTGTCTTTAGTAGTGAAGTATGTCTAATTATTTAGTTTCTCCTAAAAATATCATGGAACACCTTATTTAGTTGCCTCTGTTCAACATGTATTCACTTTTATAAAAATATCTAATTGATACTCAATAGTAGGTAATATTATACAAAAATTATTTACTTCTTATTAACTGTTCTACAATAATATTTTTCTAATTTATGACAATTGAAATATAATATTTTGAAAATGTGGGTCTTGAATTTTCAAATATAGTAGAGAGTTTTAATCAAATGGTCTTGAATAGGTCTCTTCTCCCCTTCATGTCTGTTTGCACATTTCTTTTCCACATTTTGTTGGGATTCAAATAATTAGGGCATAGCAATAAATTAGACAACAACAAAACATATAAAAAAAAACTTTATGATATATAAAAAAAATATTTTGAATTAAAATACTATTATTGTAGATTCAGATAAGGTAAATAATTCAGAGAATACCCTAACACATTTTCTAGCACATCACACTTGAAGCCTTGTCAATGCCACAACTTCAATAAAAAAAAAAGTTTGAAGTTTGGTCTTCTCAAATTCACAACTTTAGATAAAAATGTCTATAGTTGACCTTAACTAGTCATATCAAACTTCATACGAAAATATTCAACATTTGTTCTTCACAAGTTGTACTACAAACAAAAATATCTAAATTAAACGCAAATATTATAATTTTTGTTACGCGTAAATGTCTGAAGTTGTGCCGAAGTGGGTAAACTTTGAAATAATTCAAACAAGTAGCTAGATGGGGAACATTTCCCTTTGTGCTAAAGGTAGAAGAAAGGAAATATATTTCATAAAATAATGGTCAATTTCAGGTGTGAATTAAGTCTATCCACCATAGCTTTCTCTATTAGTATTACTAATAATAGTCGTTACACGTGAATGTAAAAAAGAAAAATGTTTTCATATATGACTTTTAATTCTATTCCATGTAATAACTACTTCATGATAGAGATATATATTTTAAGTTTTTTACATAATAAATCATTAATAAAAAATAATAAGTCAAATTACGCTGTTGGTACATATAAGTTAACTCGACTAAAAGTCTAAGGCGAAATCAGAATTTTAATCTTATGAGTTCTGAAATTTATAATGACGATTTCAAATATTAATAAATGAGTTCTAAATTTAATATTTATACATATTTACTAAATTTCTTTATACAAATACATTATTACTAAATTCCGTTGAATCTGTATCTAGACTTCTAGCTCCGATCCTGTCTAAAAGCTTCGATTGCTTAGTGATGTCTTCATAGATGATTGGCTTAATTTCAGGCAAAGATTGTTGCTTATAGTGTCAAATGTCAATGAAAAAATAGTCTTCATTAGTGTGGAAATTAATTGAGTTGAGATGATAATTGGGTATATATATATATAGATATATTTATTTATTTTAGTTATAATCATGTACACAAGTTTATCCCCCACTCAATCATTATAATTTATTATTTTATTACTCTCTCTAGTACAAGTGAATTATCGATACTTTCTCTAAATAAGTGAATTGTTCAAAGTCTAAAAGAATTGTTAAGATTTTTTTCCATATTTACCCTCCATTTAATGAGGTTTAACTACGTTATATTTTCTAGTTGAATAATTTGAGAATAATCAAAAAGGTAATTATAGAAAAATAACGTTTAATTTATGTCTTTAAATATTTTTCTTGAAGGGTATTAGCAAATTTTAAGAATTCACTCGCCTCCCAATAAATATTAGTATTTCCTTCATCCATTTCAGTTATCATTTTTACCTCAAAATAAATATTCTAAAATAATGATCACTTTAAAAATTGAAGATTAAAGATAACAATTATTTTCAACCGCATAACCTTAACATTAAAAAAATTGTTCTTTTTAATAATACCCTTAACATTAATGAGTGAGGGGTACATATAGTTTCTAAAGTATAACTGTAGAGGTATATTTATTGAAAAAATATAATAAGGTGTAAATATAGCTTATAGTTTTAGAGTATGATTGTAGATTTATATTTTGTTGAAAAAGCATAATGGAGGACTAATATAACTTATTTTCAGTAGTACGTATAGGAAATATGACCCTTTTTCCGATTACGAAAGGTGTGAAACAATTTAATTAATTGCATCGAAATTAAAGTTGCACGAGGCAAAACATATTGGCTTCTTTTTTCCACATGAAAATAGTTGTTTTTAATTAATTAAGTACAGTTCATATTATATTTTCTTTTGATAGATAACACATCACGTACGGTATTAATGAAAAGTCTATTAATTAATTAATTAATTCTCTATGTTGAAAATTAATTAAGAGGGATTTAAGGATAGTGAAAGCTCAACAGATCTAATCATCATCAAGACTTTTTTCCCCATACATTTTCTCAATAATTAATATATATATTTATATATATATATTGAAATCTTACTTACACAACTAATATATGTGGAAAAGAGGAATGAATATGATATTAAATTTAGCTCATGAAAGTATTTTTTTTTTAAACAATTTTTTTTTATCTTGCAGATCTGTTTGCATTTTTATATCAGGTGATACGGAAAAAATAGCTAAGAGCAAGAAGAAGTTGATTTGTAATCAACATTATGAAAGTGCTTGAGATAACCATATCTTAACTAGAACAAGTTTGTGAGGGTTAGATTTGAAATATGTTCATTAAAAATCACATGTTTATGCAATTAAAGGTTAATTATATTTAGTTAAATTATATCGGGACTAAAACTAGAATAAGCTACAACACAAGAACCAAAATTATTATTTGTCTAATACTATTTAATAACGGAAACATATGGATCCAGACATAATTTAATTTTATTTTTTTTGTATTATCCTAAAAGAAAAGTTGCATCAATAAAGTGGATGCGATGCCTAATAATTGTTTGGTATCTATAATCTATATAATAAAAATACAATGTGGAAACACACATAACTTTGTGATATAAATATATTTGCAATGTATATATAAAGAGAAAAAGGTTGAATAAAAGCAGCAAAACGTGAGTCTCGTTTCACTTTTTATAGAAGTATAATACATTTAAAAACTTCACTTTTTTTTTTTAATGAAAGTTGACATTAATTTAGCATTTCGGATTGCTACTAGAATATTGTAAGGATTTAGGGTGTGTTTGGTAGGAAAGAAAATATTTTAAGTTGATTTTTTATTTACTTCTTTGTGTTTAGTGTATGTAAGTAAAAAATATTATGTATATAATTTAGATAAATATATAATGGGAGATGGGGATGGAGGTTTAGGAGTGTGGGAAGGTGGGATGGGGCTACGTGGTTTGGGGATGAAGATGAAGTATGTTGGAGCACTACAAAAGATTTACTATTTTTTCGTCATGAAAAATATTCAGCGGTTATTCTCATAGATATCTTGATTGAATAGGCGTGAAAAGAAAAAAAATAGTAAATGTCTCATATGGAAAAAATAGGAATCTATTTCCCGCCATGCATTTTTCCACTAAGAAATAAGTAGGAAAATCATGTTTTATAGCACAAATTAAGTTCTCACTGAATCGTAGTAGAATTTTTTTTTGTTTCTAGTAATGGAGGGTTGAGGATGAAGACATAATCAACTTATTTTTCTTACTTTTATTAGAAAAGTAATCTTCCTCATTTCAAAGAATTTATTTTTCTAAAAAAATGTTTGACCAATTGAACATGATTTTTTTTTATTTTTAAAAATGAATTTGAAAAATACTTTTTTGGTATTGAATACACCTTTAAGCTCAACTGTTTAGGTATTATTTGTTTTAATCGAATTTTTGAGGTCTCAAGGTTTTATCCCCTTGAATTTTAATCTAAAAAAAGATGTTATATTAAATCATGAATTCGCTTTTAATGGCCTCTAAATAGGGCGGAGCGAGAAGTTCGATTATGGATTCAGTCGAACTTAATAGCTTTTGTTTAAATAATATATTTATATTAAGAAATTATTAAATATATACAAATATTAAATTTAGAATCCAATTATTAATACTTATCATTATTATAAAATTCAAAATTCATAAAATTAAAGTTCCAAACTTCACTTTTATAACATAAAAATATTAGTGACATCTCAATTGCTAAGTTTTTATCAAAACTCTGAAGAAATTTGATATTCAAAGAGTCCACATAAAGACTTAGAAAGGTGAAGAATTCTTTTTCTAGAAATTGAGAAGAGGTTTTTGGTATGTTTCTTAAAGTTAGGCATTAGTCACTAATCACAAATTTCAATAGGTATAGATAGATAGCATCATCAAATGGACGAGTTAAATTGAATTTAAGCTAGTTAAAATAAATTGAGTTAATAAATAAACAAGTTAATATCGATCTATTCAAAAGTTACTCAAATTTAAATGAATTGAGCTGAAATATTGATCATAACTTAATTTGATGAATTCTTATTAAGTTTTGATTATTAAATTTACTCTGGTGCATTACTTGCTTATTCTCCAAGCTGTAGTATTTTGCTTGTAACCCACAAATACCAATAAAACATGGGCCCACAAGGTTAGTTTTGTAAATGTATTAAAATGATGTCATGCTATTGGCCCAAAAATTGATTTACTGTAGTAACCATAAAAATATGGGTAAGTTACATAAATCACATAGTGTAAAGATGAAATTACTATATATCCCTATTTTTTTTCTAATTACAATAATCCCTTAAAATTAACCCAATCTGGATACATTAATGAAAGCGCGGATACATTAATACAAGCACGGATACATTAATATATTAATACGGATACATTATTAAAATAAAAATTAACTCAATCCAGATACATTAATGAAAGAGCGGATACATTAATACAAGCACGGATATATTAATACATTAATACGGATAAATTATTAAAATAATGAATTTTAGTAAATTTTAAAAGATATAGAAACAAATGAAAAATAATATACTTAAAGGTGTGTACTTTAGTAATTTTTTCAAAAAATATTTTGATCCTGTGGCCAATTTAACCTTTTGCTCTTAACAGTCAACTTCATGTATTATATTATCGTGGACCCCACTGAATATTTTCATTTCACTTGCCTACTTTCCTCTAAATTGGTGATATTACCGCAATTATCTATCTTTTTTGGTACTTTAATGACAAATAATAAATCTTTTGAAATACTAATCTTAATAATATAATGAGCATTTTTACTTATATAATCTTCATTTTAATTTGTTTATTTGATTTTGACTTGATACAGAATTTGAGAAGATAAAAAAAACCTTTTAAATTTTGTAGTCATAAACTAAAAAAATGAACAAGTACAAAAATGTCTTTTGAATTCTGTGCTTTTAAGGTAGAAAAATAAAATTAAAGAGTTATCAATTTTTTTAAAAAAATTAATAAGACAAATAAATTAAAACGGAGAGAATAATGATTTTCATAATTTTTGTGTATCAAAATATTTTGTTTTCTCAAAATAGTTCAATCTTTTTTTCCAAAATATATCCCAAAAAAGCATATTTAGAAAGGCTGGAATTTATTAATTACTTTGTAGGTTCAATACCCCATTGTAAAATTATATAAGCATTTCCTTGAAAAATGAAAAAAAAATCACTATATAAATAAAAAATATATAATCGAAATTTTATTTTAACTATACATTATAAAATAGCCGAAAAATTGGGATGGTATAATTTTTTAAAAGTAACCGATCGAATTGTCCCATTGACACCCCTATTGTTACTTTTACTCTATTATTTTTACTTAAATTTAGAAAGATATGTTTCATTTCTTCTCTCAAACTGTACATTTATTTGCTATTTGAAATTGAAATTAAAAAGACAAATAACAAATAAGTTTCTATATTAGCTCACTTATGAGCAAAATATATTATAACAATCTTTAGTAACTTTTTAACATACATAATGTATAACAATAATATAGCTTTGTCCCTGTTGGGCCCGGGCATTCTTTACTAGTATTTATCAATATCATACACTAATTATAAATTTATACTAACTAAGAAGTAGCAATTTACCTTTGACTAATCAATTCTAAAAGTATTTTTATCAATATCAAAGTATATCAAGATTTCAAAAGTATTTTTGTAAATTTAATTTACTTTTAATTTATAAAAATACTCTTCATTTTCTTCTTCTTATTTATTCAATATGTGTTAAATTATTGAATAATTTTAAATGACGTTCAAAATACATACTGAACAAGTAAAAGAAAACGATCGAAGTATTTGTAAAAGGAGAAAAAAAGAGACGAAAGTGTCAATGTTGAGAGTATTTGTTGGTGTCCATACGTACGATAAAGTTATATGAGACTTATTCAATGAACTAATAAAAAGACTCTTTATTTATTTGCCACATTTAATACTTCAACTGGTCAATGATGGGTCAAATTAAATTAGACAGTCTGTCTATTGATATTTGAGTCTCCTAATTGACACACTTTAATATTCCCTCCCTTTTATATTACTTGACCTCTATTAACTTGGTATACCTTTAGTTTACGTATGATGGTTACGTATTATTTCATAATGTATCATATTATTTTATATTGAATTGTACTATATTATTTTAATGGCTACAATGTTTGAATAAGTTATATCGTTCTTCGTCATTACATAATGTCACACATCAACAATTTGAAGGATAAACCTACAAGAAAAGTAGGGTACGAGATAGAGTCACTATAAAAATATAGAATAAATGATAAAATAGGATTATCAAATACTCACGACAAAATGAGAAGAAGAAAATTAAGTTATCGACGTGGCACGTGATCACATTAAGGTCCTTACACAACATGAGAAGAAGAAAAATTAAGTTAACGATGTGTCACGTGATCACGCTAAGGTCCTTACACAAAATGAGATTTTTTATCGTTACCTTATGATGGATTCAACGATACGATATAATAAAATTTAAGTAACAGTCAAAATAAACATTGTATTTAAAATAACAATACAATACAATGGGTATAACAACCATCCAAATAAGTTAAAGAAAATTTTAATTAGCAGTATATTTTATTAAATTGATCTTATTAATGATACTATAAAATTCTAAATATATCTATTACTTTATGTAGTTATTTAATACTAAGCATAAAAACAAAAAAAGTTGATTTCATAAATTGAACCAGTTAAGTACACTGAAACAACTATTTTTGATACGATAGCCAAGTTTGTACATAACTGAGGAAATATATGTTTTATCTCTTCATTTTTTCAATTGTTTTGGAAAATATTATATATGTACTTGATAATAGTAGAGTACATGCTAGTTCAAGCATATGTATACCTACAAAAAAGCATATGTATGCAAATATATATAAGGGAAAAGGTTCAAATATGCCATCGAACTTTTAGAAAAGGCTTATTTATGCCATTCGTTAAAAGTTTGGCTCATCTATGCCATTACTGTTAAAGAAAAAGCTCATCCATGCCATTGTTTTTAACTCCGGTTTTGCAAAATCACTTTTTACACTCCAAACAAGGTTTAACATTTTTCAATTGTAGTTTTTGGATCAAATGTACTCTTTTTGCTTCTTCTTCCTTAAGAACACATAAAGAACATTAACAATTTCCAAATTTCAATCTTCTTTAACTCTTCACGAAATTACCTCAAATTTCAAGAGTAGTTTCTCTCCGAGCTAGATACCAAAACTCAATATCTTTTGAGCGCGAATTCAACCTAACTCAACAAGACCCACTTGAAATTTCTTCAAAGTTTCAGAACTTCAACATTCTTTAATGGTAGAATTTTCTCCACAACTTCAAATCATTTGAAATTTTGAACATACACTCAAAAAACACTAGGGAATAAAGATCTAATGTCAAAAACAACTACAAAAACACGAATCAAAGCAAATTTTTAAAATTTTTGGACTGATTTTCATTTTTTTGGAATATATTTTTTAATACGGGTAAATTTTTTAAACTCTACAATTGATTTTAGAATTTTGATTTTCTTAAAAAAAAGAAATTAATGAAGTAGCCGAAATTTGAGACGATTTCGTCAAGAATTAAAAAAGTTTGAAATTTGGAAATTGTTAATGCTCTTCATGTGTTCTTAAGGAAAAAGAAGCAAAAAAAGTACATTTGATTCAAAAACTACAATTGAAAAATGTTAAACCTTGTTTGGGGGTGTAAAAAGTGGTTTTGCAAAACCGGAGTTAAAAAAAATGGCATGGATAAGCCTTTTCTTTAACAGCAATGGCATAGATGAGCCAAACTTTTAACGGATGGCATAAATGAGCTTTTTCTGAAAGTTCGATGTTATATTTGAGCCTTTTCCTATATAAAAAGACTTTAAATAAGTAATTTTTCGACGAAAGATATTTGATTTTGTAAATTCGATATGATTTAGCTATCATGTTAGCCTGTGACTTTTATGGACGCAAGGATTTGTTTGATAATTTGACGATACAAGATAAGGATGGAAAATTATAAGTTAGGTAAATAAACTCAACAGTCATGAGTGAAGATATTGCTATGAAATTTCGTACTTCAATTCTATGTTGATTTGATTTGATTTGATGTGTCTCCAAATTAGCCAAGCCAAATTATGGAATCCAATTTTCCTCCTTTCTTGTTTAACCAACAAGTCGTCATTAAAGTTTGATTTTGTTTGTTGCTATTATATTTTATTTTTTTAATATTTCTTTACCATGATACTTAAAAGGAAATAAAATCTTGTGATATAGATGCCCTATTGTAACATTTCAACCTCCCCCCCCCCCCCTTTTTTTTTTGAGAATTTGTGCTATATATCATGGGTTGATGCTTTGGATAACTTGATTTTATCTTTTTAGACTTAGCGAGATGGTTCATGTTGAGACTCAAAGAGTTTGGAGAGGTTTTTGAATGCGATCTTATTCTTGAAGGTTTAAAGGCTAAAATAAGAATTCTGACTCTTGTTTTTGAGTATTAATGTGTCGTTGTGTGATTTAAAGCTTCTCATAGGTCTGTAGCATGTTTTTAGACTTGTAGGCATACGCATGTATTCGGGTTTGAGAATCAAGGAGTTCAGATGAATTTCAGACAGATTTGAAATTATTGCACAACATATCTCAATCAGCATACGGAGTACATTATATTTGTTATCATTATTAATATCTTTAATGATCAATTACAAATCGATTAAAAGAAGATAATCTGATAAAATTTTGCTATGTTTTATTCCAAAAATTAGAACAATAGTGTGTATCACTAAACTACGTACCCTAATGAGTAAAGAATGAAGATATAAAAGCATATTTGTAATGAGATGCTCTAATTTTCATCAATCTAAACACAATCAAATCTGATCTCAAGAAAATATTAAAATAAGACTTAGAAAAGAGAGTTGAACACTCATATCTTAATCACCACAAAAGAATGTAATCCAATCAGTTAAAAATATAATGGAAATATTGAATGCAGAAAGAAATAAAAGGGAAAAAGTGAAAGTATTCTCCACCAATAATATCTTTATTCCTTTTTTTGTCCCATATCCATAAGCTACTTGTTAATTTTTAATTACATCAAAAGTGTGGAAAAGGAAAGAGAAGGAAATATTACCTACTAATAGGATTTAAATTATCCACCTCAATTTTGGGGAGTAGAAAGCGCATCAAGTGAGCTAGTTCTTAACCTCTGTAAAATTTAATTTTTATAAATTAGTAGTGTACACAAATATTTTATATTATTAAAATACTTTAATCTATGATAACATGTAATTTTCTTTGTTACTGATTAAGTTATTAGATTAAACTTACTTAATTAAGTTATCGGATTAAATTTATTATAAACGATTATAGTGTTACAGAATATTTTGATACGATAATGTAATATAAGTAATTATAAATCATCACATAAGTAATTTTTCATTCTTAATTAACTAATGGTCTCATATTCAAGAGTTAGAAATGAAACCGTATTTAGTCGAAAGAGGTTTTACTTTTAAAGTAAAAATTTGAGAAAATACGTAATTACCCCCATCAAATATGTACCATTTTTAGAAGTAGACACTTAAAATTTGCGGATGTCCTACTACCCCATCCAACCATTTTCAACAATTCTAAATACACTATTTTTACAATATTTGCAATCTCATAACCCGTGTGTGTGTTTCACCCCCCAAATAATTTTTTTTTTCTTACCTGCTTAATAGTGGGTCGGGTAAAAACCTGACCCACTCACATTTTAACCCTTAAACCCTTTTAGAAAATTCATCGTTCATCTTTTCCAATTCTTTCGATTTGATTCACTTTAAAAGATTTTTTTTTCTGGATTTCTTTGTAAATATATATTTATGTAAGTTGTGTGTGTTATTTTTCAGTGTTATTGTTGTTTATTTGGTGTTTGATTTCAATTTTTTTCTCCAAAAATATAGTTTAATCCTTTTTAGCTTTGTGGGTATTCCGAAATCAAGACTAGCTTTGAGTTCTATAAGTAAATTTCACATTTTTTTGAATTTGTATGAGTAGATTCTTTGATACTTTCGATCTTGGGAAACTATATGAACGGAAATGGATTCAAATTTCTTTGATGACAGGTATATTAGGTGCTAAATTGGCTAAGTATTATGTCATTGTTAAGTAGATTTTTCTAATAAAAGGCCTTAAGATAGATTGTTAGAACTTGATGATAGAGTATACATTAAAGAAATTCGCTTCGCGTAGCAAAGAACCAACTTTTGCTATTGAGAAAAGCTCTCAACATCCATTAATGGTGGTTTTGGGAAGAAGAAATGTGGGTCTCTTTTCACTTTGGTTTGGCAATGTCATGTGTCAGTTTTCCATTGGTTTGGGACTGCAATTTTACTCTTTCACGCTCTTTTCTAGTGTGAAATTACAATTGCCGTGAAAATGGGTCAAAATGACGTATTTATTGTGAATTTAAATAGTTTCGTGAAGTAATATGACTCCACAAACTTAAAGTGTCTACTTCAAAAAAGGGTTTAAATTTGATGGGGTAATTGTGTATTTTCTCAATATGGATCGAATTAGTCGAGTTTCAAATATGATACTGAAACATCAGGCGAGAAATAAAAGAAAAATAGAGAATTAAGTTAAAGTCATTCTATCTCCATTTCAATTTGTTTTCCTCATTTTTCTTTTTAGTTCGTTTAGAAACAACATTTCTTTTTTCTTTTTCAACAACTCTTTAATTTTAACTTTTCAGCGACATGTTCCAGATCACAAAATTAAAGAATATATTAGTACAAGATTCAAAAGTTTTTTTTACTTTCTTAAATTTCGTATCAAGTTAAAATCAGACAAATAAATTGAAACGAAACTTGTATATTATCTAGAATATTTATATGTGGACAAAAGCATTACAAGCCATATGTCTTCTCACAATGAGACGACTCATGGTAGAAGTTGATATCATCATCCCTATGACATCATCACAACCTATAAAATAGTGCCACGTGTCAACAAAAGCACCTTCCTTGTATCCTCCAAGAAAGAATCTATGAAGGTGATCTCCCAAAAAAAATATTAATTTTTTTTTTTAAAATCTAAATTAAAAAAAAAAAAATAAAAAAAATAATAATAAAGATATAAAAGAAAGAGCATAAATAGAAACAAGACTTGAAAAGTCCATCTTAACACTTGTCATCACATTTTTCTATCTTCTCTATCTTTCCCTTCAACAAATGGAAAATTTTCCCTATAACTCATCAAACCCTAACCCTAATTTTATCGATGCATCGGAGAATCTTGAGCTCTTGGATTATAATTATCTTTTTCTTGATGATGGATCGAGTGACGATTTTTTGTCACAAAATGAAATTGTTCAAAGTGTTTCTGATAGTAGTGGATCATATTCAAATAATCTCACTACAACAAGTCTTAACAATATGCAAGTATTTTTAATTTACATAAGTTTTCAACCTTTTTGTTGATAATTATATTATATATGTGCTTGAAATTATTTTTTTTTAATTTGTCTATGATCTTAAACAGAAAATGTATGAAAGGTGTAAAGAAGGTGGATGCAAAGTCTAGGGTTGCATTTAGATTTAGATCAGAGTTGGAGGTGTTGGATGATGGATTTAAATGGAGGAAATATGGTAAAAAGATGGTCAAGAATAGTCCAAATCCAAGGTAATTATAATTGCTATATTAATTCTTGAATATTATTTCCCATTTTCTATAGTGGATCCACTTTCGATATAGGAGGATGTGGAGGATGCGAATTAGTAGGGTAGAAGGTTAGTGAACAGAGAAGTGTTGTCTTGCTTTTTGAGGGTTTAGGCCCCGTTGATGTTTGTCTGTTGTTTATTATGTTTTGATTATTATGCTATTCTTGTTTGTTTTTTTGGGTAGGATTTGCACCGCTTTCCTTATTAGTTGTTATATTTTTCCCCCATTTCTTACTTTTTGTACTTGAATTTGCTAAACTTAAGCTGAAAGTCTTTCGAAAATAGTCTGTCTGTCTTCACGAGGTAGTGATAAGATCTGCATGCACTCTATCCTCTATAGACCCCACTTATCTGCTATGTATGTTGTTGTTGTATAGTGGATCAAGTATTTTCATATGATTGTCTATATATAACTTTCACTATATGATTCATAACGTCGATTTCTATTAATTCTCTCCTATTATAAGATCATCATTATTGATATTGCATGCGCAAAATGTCATAATTAGACCTTATCGTTTTATTATAATTTTGTCATGACTATATATATATATATGCAGGCTAGTTGTAGAGTTTCTATAAATTAAGTGGAGTAATAGAATAACCATCTTATCCCATACACCCCCCCCCCCTCCAAACCCCACCACACACCACACAAAAATAAAGAAGTAAAGAGCAGAATAATCCAAACAGAATAACTATTAAATGTAATGGATATATAGGTGCTCTTATTATAATGTAGCAGCCCTTTGGTTTTGGATACATATATGATAAATGTGACATGCATTTTTTTTAATCTATACCTGCTACGAGTAGGGATGGCAATGGATCGGAATGGTCCAGTTTTAGGCCATGTGAGGTAGTGCGAACTTTAAGTTATGCGAAGCTGGTTGAAGTTTTTGTGGATTTGCCTTGTAACTACCCCACACGACCCCATCTGTCATCCCTAACTACAAGATCTTAAGATATACGTAAAGTTTGCAATCTAACGTACATAGGAGTAATAAATACCTAGATCAATTTTCAATAGAAAAGCAAAGAGAAAGTGATAGGGAGATAGGGAGATATGGAAGAACAAGTGGAGGGGAAGGGGTAAAATAGGTTGCGACGTTGAGGTGGTATGTCATGTAGCATTCATTTATCAAAAAGTCTGAATCACGTGAGATCGACTGTCCAATTTTAATAGCCCTAACATGAGAGGATATATTTGAACAATTTTTGTAACCCGGGTGTTGGTGGTAAATTTTTATAGAATTGTATAATGGAGGATACATTCGATCTTTTTCGAATAATTTAAATGGGGTAACTTTGATCCTTTTCCCTTTAATTTAACCTACATTCATATAATTATAGAACATGTTGCATACTCATTCCTATATATAGCTCAAGATGGACTATGAATTTATATGTACCCTGCAGAAAGTCATAAACTTTAAATTTTGAATCCGCTTATTTTAATAGCTTGATAGCTTGTCTTGGTTGACCACCATTGACTGGACATTGGTCCACTTGATTGGGACCTAGGGGACAACTAGAAATCCTTAGTGGGAGTGGATAAATTGTAGGAAGTTCATGTGAAAAAGTATCCTTAGATAAAATCTTCAAATAATTCACACTTTTCTTCTAGTAACGATTATAGGACAATGTCATATCACATATACACCAGCCAAACATATTTTGATGATAATTTTTATAATATATAGGGCCATTTATGTACATGATTGAATGTGTTATTTTTTAATAAAGCAAATTTGGTTTGGAATTGCCAAAGTTGAAAATAAAAAAAAAAGAATGGACAAGAGAGGGAATAGAAAAGTGACAAATAAGCAGAGAAGATAAGGCTATGCCTTTTTGTTTCTGTTTATTAATTGGCAGCCATTAATTAATATTAGATGGAAACTTGAACATCCATCATATGATTTATAGCTTGTCCAATATGAAAGGAAAAATATTTTGTTTGTGAACCTTAACTAAGATTCTTTTATCTTCACATATTTATGTTACGTTTTTGACCGTGAACTCAATTATTATTATAAATTAATTTGAAAATTATTGTGAAAGCAAGTAATATTAAGTGATTTTTTTCTCCCTTTTTGTTTAATTATTTAGCAACCAAACAACACAATATATAGAATATTTTTTTACTGGACACATCACATACCAAATAGGGCCTTTATACTTGTCTTGAATAAGATTTTGATTATCAAAGATATTTTTACTGCATTTTATTATAAGAGCTCATGATAAAGGACACTTGTCTCACTTTTATTAGCAATATGAAAAAAAAGAAAGAATTACTAACAGTTCCTTTCATTCTCTTGTTGTTAATTGGCCTAAAATTTAGTTGAAGTTGCAAATTGGAAGTGCAAAAATATGTGATTAACAAGAAGTGCCACATACTTGATTTTAACTCTTCCTTCATTAGTTGAGGGTATTTCACTTGGTTAGATTTTAATTCGGTCCTTAAAATTACTCAATTTGATTTTAAAGTATGAAATTTGATAATATCATCAAAAACTTATAGTCTAGCGATACTGATTACCGGTGAGCGTTCCCATACAATAGTGTGGGATCTCCTTGCCCCTTTTTGTCATCCTTTATGTAATTATTGTTGTACCTTTTGTCAAATATTTATATTAATTAAAAGTTGAGTTGATTTTTATGAGAAATAATTAATGGAGAAATATTTATGAACAGGAATTACTACAAATGTTCAAGTGGAGGATGCAATGTGAAGAAAAGAGTAGAAAGGGACAATGAAGATTCAAGCTATGTTATTACTACTTATGAAGGAATTCACAACCATGAGAGTCCCTATGTGCTTCACTACACACAATTCCCTCCTAACAATATTGCCCTTCATAGTATTCGCCTTTAAAACTCCTTAAATGTGTCAGTAAATTTCAGTTATACATTTGTATTATGAATTATGATAGGTTCTCATAGAGCACTTTAATCACATGATAAAATGTTTCTATTAGATATTTTTGGCTTATGTTTTTAAAAAATTTATGCAGGTGTTTTCAAGTGCCCAATATATAGATAAGTTAATAACATAAAATGTCTCTTTCTATGATTTATACATCAACATATTAATTGGAATATGCATGAAGTTTTACAGATTATTGAAGTGAATGCATATAATTAAAGAATGTGATGTGTTTTGAGTAGTTAACTTATGTATGGACGACTTTTGAGATCTGACACAAAAAAGATCCAAAAAATTTGAATTGAAAGCATTTAACAAGAATTTTATTATGTGTTCAAGTGGTTAATCAGGACAAGATATAATTTGAGTTTCTAAATAAAATTTAGTAGCAAGTTTAAGAAATTGTCGATGTATTCATCCTAAAGTTAGTTATTAGATAGATCCAAATGTTTTTGTATTGGGCCCAACTTGGTTTTGCTTATGTTTTCCATAAGTTTGGTAGGGAACTAGATAAAGGAAAAATTTCTACAAGGAGAAATGGAAAAGTAAGAATTCCTCTTTCTTCTTAAATTAAAATTAAAATTAAAATTCCAGGGACATGTCTATTTAGACCTTTTCATTTAATTTAAAATATAAGGAGTTTTTTCAAAGTATTTAATTGGTAGTTAGTATAAGTAAACTTCAGATAAAATTGCTCTTCCTTTTTAAATTAAAGCACTATTTTAAAATGTTTTTTTCTTTATTTTTGGTCCCTCAACCAAAATTGATTATAGGCGCTAGTCAAATATAAAAAATCTAAATAGTAATTATGTATATCTTATGTATATTTATACTTAATATACAAAATATATACATTTATCGACTATTATATTTTAGAGCTACCCACATTGTAATTACCCCAAAAATTATCATTATCCGAAGTTTGAAAAAACAAATCTTGAATTTTGAATATGAAAATTAAGTTTAAATCAAGTGAGAGTTGTTGAATTTCTCTATTGTAAACACTGATTAGAATGCAATTAATAGTTTAAACTCCAAAAAATTACTTTCAAAATTCAGACTCATTGATACTTCAAACTTTAGATATACATACTCAAAGTTTAACCTTAGTAAGCTAAATTTTCGACACGTATCTCATAAGTTTGGCTTCGACAAGCTTTTGATCCATATGTTGAAAGTTTGTTTGCACAAATAATATTGGAAAAACAACGCAAATTGAACCCATTAGGCAAAGTATTTACCCAAATTAGACCCAATTCAATATATTCACTGTGATTGGACCCAAAACTCAAACTATTTACGTGACTGCCCTCTTATTCTATTTACTGAATCACCGCTAATACCATCGGAGTATATTTATACTCTGATGGTATCTATATACTCTGATAGTATCAAACAGGAATAATCTTTTCACTGAAACACTGTCTCTTCCTCCTTAATGCCATCATAGTATATATTTACTCTAATGATATCAAGGAGTAACTGAGTAGTGTTTTCACTTAAGCACTATTTCTTCCTCTTTGATACCATCCGAGTATATATATATTCTGATATTATCAAGCTGTAAACACGAATTAGTAATTAAAAACAAACTTTAATGGTATCAAACAGTAAACGCGGATCAGGCCTAATACAATTGGGCCACAACCAGCCTTTTGGGCTTCCAAAATTCTGGTCGGTGAATCAACCGTCTAAACTGTCTTTTCGTAGCTCTTGATGAACAATCTTGCTCGATCTCTACACAAATCTTCCCAGAAAGTTTACAAAATATATACTTCAATCACTACTATACTGATATGAAACCAAGAAAATAATTGATACACAAAACACCCAATTCGTTTTTTGATGCAGAATATACCTAGTTGAAATCACTCATTTCAAGATTTGTTGATAGATCTACTGTATTGGGTTTTTGGGTTAATCCAGTGTATGGTATTGAATCTTATGAGTATTTGAAAAAATGGGTTGTCGACATTGAAGTGGTTCGTGGGTATGTTTGTTGTGTGATGGGTTTTGAAGAAATGTTGTTTTTTGTGGAGATTCAATGTGTTTTATGGTAACTTGAGTTGATTAGCTGATTTGGGTTGGTTTGAAATTTTGTTTTTTGTAAAAAAAATTGGATCTTTTTTGTTGGTTTTGATTTGGGGTTTTTGAGGAGATGATGTTTTGGAGGGAAAGGGAAAGGGAGACTAAAGAGCAGAATGGTGGTCCACCTTGTGGACAAGTTAGGGTGCTTGTTGTTGGAGATTCAGGTATTGAGCTACAATGCAAATGTCTTTAGTTTTCATCTTTTGATTCTATTTTTCGTATGCATCTTCCTTGTTATGTGTCTTGTTGAACTTTGTTTCTAGTTTGTAACTTGGAGTCTGATGGTAATTATAGTTGCATAGATTCAGAAATGCTTGAAGACTGGAGATAACAAATAGATGCTAATAGTATGAGGTTTTTGATTTATGGACATAGTTAGTTTTAGGCTGCACTCTAGGATGTGGCTTAGCTATCAATGAAGATAATCAGGGTTCCAAATCTGAATAGAGACAGAACACTTGATTATTTCTTCTCATCTGTTTAGGCCTTAGTGTGCGGAGTTACTCGATGCATGTGAAAGTGATGGTATGTAGGGAGTGCTCGGTGGAATATTTGAGGTGTGCACAACTAGCCCGGACACTACCTTTATCCAATGAAACAAAGACCTAGGTTCTTTCAGACTTCTCGCATTTTGGAAAATTTGGGTCTATACAAGATGATAGAGAGTTTATTTAGAATCTAAGAGTTGCTATTTTCTATTGTTATTAAAGAATTTAATGAGACATTCAACTGTTTATAACTGCAAGAATTTTTTTTACCTACTAAATTTGGAGGATAATGGGTACTACATACTGTTACATCCGCTTGAAAAACATAGTAATGGTTGATCCAACTCATTTATAGTGTGACCACGTCTTACTATTGGGTTACATTCTGGTTCATAGCTGTGGTGAGATGATTGCTAATATGTTAGGGGCTACTGAACGCTATCTTAAAGGTTATTTGGTAATGGTGTAAATGTATGGGGAAAGCTGATTATTAAGAGGTAGACAAATATAATTTTTTTGCAATGCTATATTATCAAGAAAGAAATAAAATTAATTTCTTTCAATATTACGATGACAACAGATATTGGCACATGTAGTCATTCTTAGAAGCATGTACAACCAAAACATTAGCCTCATTTGCTCTTGATAAATCATCTTCTGAGTTTAGTGGCTCAATCCAAAATATATCAATATGTTTTGGATATCATCCTTTTTTTTTGGTTGAAATGAACTGAATGTTTTGGATATGATCTTCTGAATGCCCTTCATATAGTAATTAGTACAGTCAATTGATATTGTTTGCTGAATTTCTTTCATTAAACATCCATTAGGTTGCATTTTCATAGATTCAAAATGTGACTAAGCATTTTAAACTGAAAGTTTCGTTTGTTGTCTATTACAGTGTTTTATGATGCTAAAATCAGTAATTAGTACATCTAGTGCTTTAAGCTCCTGTGGTAGTGACTTTGTTAACTTAGCAGAAGTTCGAAAGTAAAACATGCCCCTATTCGGTGTTCTCTGGTTCTTTAGCCCCATATACAGCTCCATTTATATGTAGGGTGAATAAGCTGTGCACTAGGCAATAGTGGATATGCCTGAATTTTCTGAAGTTCCGAAAGTAAAATATGCCCCTATTCTGCGTTCTCTGGCCTCTCTCCCCATATGCAGCTCCATTTATACATAGGGTGAATAACCTGTGCACCAGGCAACAGTTGATGTACTTGAATTCTCTAAAATTCTCCCTGAGATATTCCTCTAACTTCGGAACATCTAGGAAGGTTTCAAAGTCCAAATACTACTTGATAAGGATGTTGCAACGATCCGTATATATTTATATTTACTTTTCCCATTCCGAGCTTTGATCTGGACTAGCATCATTGTCCTTGACATGGAGTGTGGAATACTGCATCAAATTACAGCAGTCTTTCACGAGTCTGGCGAGCTTTGAGAGTCTCACTTTTTAACTTCTTTGCCATTATTGAGTGAGGGCTAGTTGCACGGATTCATGTAAATGATCCATTTTTTAGTCTGTTAACCTGAGTACTATACTTTGTGGACTCAAGATATCGTCCTTTCCCTGGCCTCTCCCCCTTCTCTGTCTCTTCTGCTTAGGTAACACTTCCCTGAAATGAATTATCAGTCAGTGGCATCCTACAAGTCTTGAAAAAAATTGACAGATCAGTCATCTGAAAGTGGTTATTGTCTCATTTAATTTTTTAATTGAACCTCCCCTCCTCCTCAAAAAAAAATAAAAAAAAAATAAAAATAAAAGGGCTTCAATTAGTCCAGCTGTCTAAGTATTTAAAAACAAATGCTGAGAAGCTGAAATGTCAATTAAACATTACTTTGACATGTACTTATCTGCAATTTAAATACAGAAAAGTATAAGTCAGGTAATGGTTAGTTCACTTCTTATCGTCTGTTAACTTAGACAGATAGACTAATTGAAGCCCTTTTGGGGGGTTTCAATTAAAAATAATAATTTGAAGCTCTTTTTGGAGTTTGAAAATTATATATGTAACAGATGATGCACGGATATCATACTGGACTTGGAAGCTAGATAAGCTGCTAGTAATTGAGATTCCACTTCTAACAATGAGTCCATAACTCCAATATTTGTCCTTTTTCGTGTGAAGGAAGAATTACAACTTTTAGCTTCTTTGGATCCTTTAATAGTCTTCGAGGACCGCCATTTAATTTTATTTTTTTTAAAAAGCAACAACAACAAAACAAAATAATTTTGAGGATCACCGCTTAAAATTTATTTGTAGGGATGGAAATTTATGTAGTTGGGAATATAGTGAAAATAGTTGCTCCATTTACTGCTCCTGGATACATCAGATGAAGTATTGGTGGAGTGTTTCGTTGGGTACACTAGGTTTTAGTCTTCAATTTGTGTAATCTAAGTTCATCCTGATGTCGTCTTCTTATTCAGTGTTCAAGTCTTTCCTGTTTGGTGTTAGCTTTTCCCCCTGTGAATTCAGACTTTGTAAGAAGTTCAGGATATTAGCTTCTCCCTTTTTATTTATACACAGTGATTCCTTTTTTTCAGCTTCTTGTTTCACCATTTTTCTGCTTCATATTTTCTGGTAGGTGTGGGGAAGACTTCTCTTGTTCATCTGATTCTCAATGGTTCTTCCATCGCTCGTCCTCCTCAAACAATTGGCTGTACAGTCGGAGTTAAAGTATGATTCGCTGAATTTTGTTCTCCCTATACTATGAAAATGTGCTGAGAATACATGTCCATATCAAAACTAATTTTTTCCTGTTTCTTCTGTAAAGCACACTACTTTTGGAAATTCTGGTAGCTCCTCAACTAGCTTAAAAGGTGATGCCGAGAGAGATTTTTTTATTGAACTCTGGGATATATCAGGACATGATCGTTACAAAGATTGCCGATCTCTGTTCTACTCACAAATTAATGGTGAGCAACTAGCTTCATCTCTTAAACTGTTTTATATGCCTAAAATATTTTCTTATGCAAACATGTCTATTCTGGATGACCTGTAGCTGATACCTGATCATTAATGTCAGAAGATGATTAAAGCATGAAAATGTTCTAGATAACTGATTATGTTTGTTTATTTAAACAGAAACCAGAGATGTTTTTACATGTTTGTTGTCATCAGATTTTTGTTACTTACATTTTTCCTTCATTTGGGAGAGGTTAATGGACGACTCTCTTTTTGTGAAGTATAGTTCTGATGATAGTGTGGTAAAATCATTTTTATTTCCGCTCGATGTGTTACTCTCTCTCTCTCTCTCTCTAAGGTGGTGGGAAGAGATCACTTTGTATAACTATTCATCCTGATGATAGTCAGATGAAAACTAATATGGACGATTTTCAATTTCCACCTTAGGTGTTATCTTTGTGTATGATCTATCTCAAAGAAGGACAAAGACAAGCTTGCAGAAGTGGGCTGTAGAGATAGCAACTGCAGGGACATTCTCGGCTCCTCTAGCTTCAGGAGGTCCTGGTGGTCTCCCTGTTCCTTACATTGTCATTGGCAATAAAGCAGATATCGCTACAAAAGAGGGTGTTAGAGGAAGCAGTGGCAATCTTGTTGATATGGCTCGGCAGTGGGTTGAGAAGCAAGGTCTACTTCCGTCAAGTGAAGAGATCCCATTGACTGAGAGTTTTCCTGGTGGTGGAGGTCTTATTGCGGTAATTTCATACAGCACAAATTGTATTGATTCACATACGAGAACTTTTATAGAGTAATGCTGTTTTGTTATGAAAAACAATTGTCTTTCAGGCAACATAAATTTTGATGCTTAAGTTGTTACTGCATAAGGGTTCTTACTTATTTATCAATGCTAGTAAGTTAAGATCAGCTTCTTGTTGTGGTCTCACACAGTGTTCACTCTTGTCAAGCCAAGTATTTACTGGCACAGTATTATATAGGTTTTCATCATCTTTTCGTTCGGTTAGAAATGCTTATTAAGGCTAGCAGTCTAGGGAGGTGCATGCATAAAGGTTTAGAACTCTTTTGTTATTTACATCTGAAGAAATTACCTTATCCAATTCTCAAGACATTTTCTTGTGTTTGAAGACGAAAAAAATTGGTTGCCTGCTACCAACAGTCTTGGGAGTTATTTGAATGGGAATATAAAGTTGGCAGTCTCGCACATGAAGAAAGAGATTGTTGACTTAATTACTTAAATAATCTGCCAACTGAACCAAGGGGACAGGATGTGTTCTCCTTATTCCACTTGGTTTTCATTTTCTCTCTCCTTTTTTCGATAGTTTTTCATGCTTGAGATTCTCTGGTGACTGATCACACTTCTATTATTGGTTTGGAGTAATTTGATTTGAATAATTGCTAGATTAATTCTCAAATCCCTTTTTTGATCCATCATTTTATTCTTTTTCACGGCTGAACTTTTACTCATTACATGTCTCAGTTCCATTATTAGGTGGTTCTTGTAGGTCTAAGCTGTTAATCAACATCTCTTTTGAGTTTGACAAATTAAAGCATTTGTTTTGACCTTACTAATCATAGGCTATCTTTTCATTACATTGCAACCAAATCCTCAAAAAGAAAGTAGAAAAGAACAATAGCTACTTTGTTATATTGGGTAATCTGAAGCTTTTAAAAGGAAACACTTTTAGCTTCTTTTCTGATAGGAAGCTTATGAAATAAGCAGCTTCTATTTCCTACCAGTTGATGTTTCTCTGCGGAGCCTGTTAATTGTGAGGATACTTGCCAGTGAATGTCGGTTTCTCTGTAAGAATTATGGTAAAGATGAAGAGAAGCAGGTGCAGTGAGTTATGGACATGCACTCCAGCCTGTTATCAAATTGAATGATAGATATGCTTTCTCTATACCCCAGATGCTTTCTTTAACCCTTGCCTCCCACAATCCCTGCCCCAGCAACTCTCCTCGAAGTTTTTAACCATGCATCCGTCTGTAACAAGTCTTGTGACTAATAAATGATAATCATGGGGAATGTTGAGTTTATACATGTCTCTCATATATGGTGAATAAGAACTTCAATTTTCTTTTGAAGCAAGCGTCAATGGATTTACATGTGTAATGTTTATTCACCACTTGAAATCTTGCAGGCCGCTAAGGGAGCAAGATATGACAAAGAAGCTTTCATGAAGTTTTTCCGCATGGTCTGTATATTATTGCTTTGCATCTAAAGTGAGATTTACTTAATCTATTCTTCATTATTGATGTGTGGGTTCGCTATTTTCAGTTAATCAGGAGGAGATACTTCTCAGATGATCTACCTGGTAATCATTGGTCTTCCCCAGTTCAGAAACTACTGCACGGATCGAGCGAAATTTCAAATGATGATGATCACTTGTATAAAAGTAAAAGTTCAAGGTATGCCTGTTGAATTTGGTGGATATTGGTTGCTGTTAAAGACTTCCATACTTGTAGAAAAACACCTTCCATCGATTGTTGTCAAGCATTGGTTGATGGTCACTGACCGTGAATTATGAAGGATTGTGAGACAAAGCAACCTCTCTAAGTCTCTTCCAAATTACTACTCGTGTTGCATTATGGGCTTCTATTTGATGTTTCAATGGTAAAAAGGTCTTTTTTCTCTAACCCTTTGGGGTGGCTCATATGGTTTGGCTTGGGACTTTCATAATGGAGGTCTCAAGTTCGAAACCCCTTGCTTGCGACAACAGGGGGTTGGCCTTATGGGTCGAGCTCGTCTCACGGGGCTTGCCTAGTGCGATTTACCTCTCCTATGTAGTTTGTGAGCTATTGCACAGGAGCGGGGTTTACCCTGTGTGCACCTAAAGGGCGGCAGCTGCGGGTTTCCTTGTTGGACGTGAACATAGTTGAATGTCTACCCTTCCTAAGAGTGTTGTAAACCCTGGTGTTCCATCACCCTAAAGAAGTGGTGCTGGGAATGTGGCCGTTTATGGTGAACTTCCCAAGTGTCGTGGATAGAATGTCTTGATCACCACGAATAAGCTAGATAGATTACTCCTCTTTCTTAAGACAAAGGGAGAAAGGGAAAAAGATCATGTAAAAAATACTTTGATAGTTGTCCAATAAATGTTAACCCTGTCATTGCACCAGTAGTCTTTGTGCTTACTAGTGGATGAATGCTTACTATACTTGTTCTGAAGTGTTGGGTGTGAAGACGAATTTATGATTGATTGGGACGGAGAGACTTTTATGTTTTAGAGTATCAGTGAGTAGTGTCTTCTTACTCAACTTGTTTTCACCAACTCCATCTATGTTTTCGTGTTCTTTAAATCGTACTCATAATCTGTCTTCCGCTTGTTGCAGTTATATCGGTGACTCTTACAAGTACAACACACTCCCTCCTTTACCAGCTCAACGCAATCTCACACCGCCGCCCACTCTTTACCCACAGCAACCCATGTCCACACCTGACAATTATACCATCCCCAGATTTGCCAGCACGCAAGACATGAGCAGTGCCAGATATAAGCGTTCAGATATTAACGTTTGATGATCTTTCTTCTTTCTTCATGTAATGATACACATTTTCAGGACATAATCTGTGAAAAGCTTGTCTTGTAAAATGTTTCAATTCATTCTTTTTGACTCATTGTGAGGTTCTTGAAAATTGTAGGGTAAAGTTGAAAGGCTTTATAATACAAAGATCTTTGAAGTTTATACAAAGATCTTTGATACAGGGTGCACCATTTCTTTTTTCCTTTGTTTTTGTATTAGAAAGGGGTGTACAAGTTTAGTTAAATTTGCTATGACATAGTGTCCCACTCTTCGTATATTTTATTTACTTTATAATATGCGTGTAAATTGGTTCGAACATCATTATTATTCAAAACAATTGCCCTTTTAGTTCTATTATTATACATGCCAATTAATAAGAGCTAAAATGATAATTTATCAAATTTGGTGAGCATGAGTACCTTGGCAGTTTGTGTCAAGATATATATCAAATCTTTGTATTACTTGCTCTATATATAGAGGTGGATTCATGATTTAAAAATGACGGAGATATCACAACATATGCGCATTAGTTAAAGCATGTCATACGATATCAATTTATACGATCATTTTATTATACACATAGAACTATAGAATTAATGTACTTGTATATAAATCTGAACTAAATAACTCTACTCAGTAAAACTTGAAATGTGGAGTGATAGTTGTGAACTCCACTATGCACCCATGAGGTTGTGTGTTTGAAACTTTATTTCACTGATTTTGACTAGTTTGAGAAAGTATATGTTCATACCTCAAGATATATATATACATTTTTTTCGAAGTTAATGAATATACATGCATCTTCACCTATTCCTTTTATCGACACTCTAACTTATCCCACCATTTTAATATCCATTACCAAATACAAAATAAAATAATCCCATAAATATTTCAAAGATTATTTTATCGCATCCTTTATGTAAGATAGTAATCTCACCATTTGTATTCCAATAATTCCACAATTTAAATAGAAATAATGAGATCCAATAATTTAGAATTAGCTAATTCCTAAAATTGAATATGAGATAAAATTAATCTCAAATTTTACCCGACATTATTATTCTTATTCTAGTACCAAAATGTAGAATATAATTTTGTCGGGGGGGTGGAATCAACGGATCACAAAATAAGTGAACATAAGAAACCCTTAAACCCCTTTCTCCCTTGAATCCTTCACAATTCACTTCATTCGACTTCCTTCCTCCATTTTTTCAAGGTAAACTTTTTCTTAAACATAGTATTTCTGCCTGTCGTTTTCCTAGTTATCGGCTTTTCTTGTTTGATTTAATCAATTTCTTGTTCTAATTTGTTTTTTTGGAGTAAATTCTTGGAAAATTTTGATGTTCTAGTTTCTTGTTTTGCCTCTTTAGCTGTTAGTTTTGTTGTAGTACTATAATTGTCTTGCAATTTAGTGCCGACCCAAATGACTAATTTCTCAAATTAAGGATCTGTTGCTGCAAAATCAATGAATCCCAACAAGAAGGAATTGTAATAGTAATGGAAATAATGTGGTTGCAGGGTTAAAGTTTGTAGCTTTGGTTTTTAGAAGTCAATTTTCCTCATTTGCTTGACCATATTAATGTTAATTTTGGATGTTTGAGTTGAGGGAAGGAGAATTTTCCATTCTTAAAATGTTACTCTTAACTTAGTGCTATGCTTTTTTTTTCCTCCCAAAAGTTCTGTCCTTGTGATGTTGTATATGTAACGCCAGCCTCAATGGCGTTGTGGATGTTACTTATAACCAACTTAGTGATGCTATTGATAGGAGGTTTGATTAGATATCATGTTTAGCTTATCAAGAAACAGCTTCTTCTACTCCCCGTTAGCACTTATTTTCTCCCTAAAACTTGGCCATACACCTCACTTTTTTCAAAATAAGCACTTTTAAGAGTTCTATCCTTGTGATGTTGTATATTTACCAAAAATCATAATTACATGAATGAGGACATATTCGCTATCCTCGGTAGCATTGTGGATGTTGCTTATAACCAACATAGTGGTTTGATTAGATATTATTTTGCTAAAAAGACTGCTGATAAAAGATCTATTCTCTAGAGGTTGTACTGCAGTTATTGTTATTATTATTGTCTGTTTGGAAGAAAAAAAAGTTCCAATTTTGCTTTTTTATTTGTTCCTCTGTTGATGAAGTTGAATTTTGCTTGTTGTGCTTGATAAATAAGGGGGAGATGAATAGGAGATGATATGAATGGTAAAACCTCTTACATTATGAATAGGAGAGGCTTGATTGTTATCCTTTTAGGTGTTGAAGTGCGGGAAAGGAAAACCTAAGAGTTCTCATTTTCTGACTGATGGGATCAATATTCCGTACTTAGAGTTGAAGGTGATAGAAGTTCCCAATTTCAAGCTCATTTTGGGGATTAGTGTGTTTAGTGAAGAAAGATCTTTTCCTTTCTTTAGGGGATGAATGGTGGGTGGGTGTTTTGATCAACGAACTATTAATGATGGAGTTGAAACTTATGCTGTCTTGCTTGATAATCCATCATTTTTATCTCTATTCTCAGATACAACAGTAGGAAAAGATGGGGATACTATTTCCAAGTCGAAATGGTTTCCTTTTCCTGTTTTGATAGTAGGTTTAATCTAATGATGCTATTGTGGTTAGAACAACAACATACCCAACACATTCCCACAAGTGAGGTCTCAGGAGGGTGGGTGTACATAGACCTTACCCTACCTTTGCGGGGTAAAGAGGTCGTTTCTGATATATTTTGAGATAAACTGACGTGGTATTCGTTATTATACTGAAGTCTGAATGAAGATGACATAAAGTTATCAATGAACATGTGCTCGTATGAATATCAGCCTTATGTTCTTCTGTCTCAGGACTCATTCATCACAATGTTAATCAATTAAGCATTGTGTTCTAGCCATTGTGATCCCATTACCCTTGGTGCAATTGTTCTGTTTTTTGGGGTGGGGGCTTCTGTTGGATGGGCATTTCTTGTCATATAGTTTGAGAGAAAAGGATGAAGCACAAATATTATTGAATTGGCTACAAGGGATGATTTACTCACTTGTTTTAAGTGTGTACCAGTTTTTATGAGAGTTAGGTATTGCGTTCCCTTAAAGTGACTAATGGTTTTGGCCCTAGTTAAATGGGGAGCAAGGGGTGGAGAAATTGGTTTTAGTTTATCATTTGTCATTTGTCAATCTATTCATTTAGTGAATAAGTTGTAGATGTACAGTATTTCATACCACATTTCTGTATCTGTGAGTCCTCCTAATGGATAAACAGGGAAAGAATTGAAACCATGGCTAGATGTTAGTTGCATAGTCTCTTGCATCTCTTAAATTACTCTACATTTCAATTATTTTTGTTCTGCTATTTTCTGATTGAAAAGAGTGGCGGTTAAAAAGTCTTGTTCTTATTGTAAAGTTAGCAGGGAGGAAGAAGACAAACAGTTCCACAGTTGTAGACCTTATGGTTGAGGTATGGTGGTCCTTGTTGGGGGCTGCTATTCCTGCCATTGTAGCTGGTCAAGCTTACAGAATTAGGAGAAATCATGCTGAGGAGCAGAGAATCAAAAGTGCACGTGGCAGGGAGAAGAGCACTGATGATATTTTCGTGTGCGAGAGAGTCTGTACATCAAAGAGAATGTTGAAGAAGGTTGGTGCATTTTCCAAGGATCCAATTCCCGATACTTGTATTACTGTTTGTGGCGTATCGGAACTTGATGCTTGCTCTGACGCCTGCGCTCGCACTGTCTGTGTTAACCAGCATCAAGTGCCAAACTGGAATGATGTCTGCCTCAGGAGATGTCAAAGTGAATGCCTCAAACTTTCCTCTAATCTCCCTTCATAGTGTTTACTTGTTTTTCATCCATTTCGATTTCTTTGCCAAACATGTTAAGCCACCATTCTCGAGCTTTCGAGGGTTAAAATGACATGCTTTGTTTCATCATATCTTCTCAACTTTGTTATGATTTATTCCAGTTTTAGATCATTGATTTGTCAGCTTGTAACTTTAGTTCAGATATAACCAATTATGGTTGTTGGATTAGGATTCAAGGATATTGGTCATAATTGATATCCCTAAACTTGTTTACAGTAATCAAATTTTGAATGTAGACAAATCACAAACTTATGATGCTATAAAAGATCTAAGGGGGGGAAAATATCATACTACAGAAGCGGGTTGAGAATCTTGAGATTTCTTCCTATCTATCCAAGCTTTGGTGGATAGAGTTACCTGGTATCTGTGCTTGGCTCAGACACCACGGTTACAAAAAGAACGTCAAAAAGTATTACACTACAGAAGAGAAAGGAGGAAATGCTAATCACTTCTTGACTTTTCTCTGTTTTGTTAGTACATTATTTTCAGAGTTCATCATGTCCAGAAGGCACAGTGTCCTCAATTTTCTCATCTGTTTTGTGTCCTGCAGACATGGTGTCCTTCACTTTCTCAGCTGTTTTATGCACTTTCTGCTCCACTGCCTCGGCGGCAGATTTGGCGGATCCTTCTATGGTCTCTTTGCTCTTCTCAAAGCTCTTCTGAGTAGCCTCCATTATCCTCTCTCCAGCACCTCCATTAGCACTGACATCATCCTTGCTCTTGAAACTGCAAAAAGATCCAACTCCCAAACTCATTTTCCAAACAATAACAACAACATACCCATTGTATACCCATAAGTTGGGTCGGGGGAAGGTAGAGTGTATGCAGACCTTACTCCTACCTCGTAAAGAACATAAACTACAATGTTATCATACTATGAAAAGAAAAAAGAGAAATTTGTCAAGGTAGAGACATCACTAGTGAACCAAATCTTTGGTAGTAAAGCATGATGCTTCCTAAATGTATTATTGTCCCTAGGAATGTAAGATACTGAAGCATCAATTAGGGGATCTCTTTTTTAAAAAAAAATCTATAACCGTCTAATATTCGGAATTAATTACTTGCACGATTAATTAAGATTTGTGTTGTTACAACTCATTTAAAGAGGAAGTGGCTCCTTATCATGAGATCTCTCCATTCCCGGGCTTGAATCCCAAATAGGGTGAAAGGATCTCATTCATCTCACCACACGATATTAAGGATTTGGGTCGTGTTGGATCTCATGTAAACAACACTCCTACACCTATTGGTCCTACTGAAATATAGAGAATTCAGGGGCGCATCTATAGATACTATACGAGTTCAGCAAATCAATAACTTTGATCCAAACTCTATATTTATATTAAGAAATTTATTTAATATGTATAAATAATATATCAAGAATCCAGTAAACAAAAAGAGTTATGATCTAGAACACATAAACTTAAAATTTTGAATCCGTCTCTGGTAGAACTACCACACTAACCATAAAAGAACACCTCTATCATTCAAATGTACTAACATTACAACAAATAAAAGATTTAGCGACAACAATAAATATGGTTGATTATAACCATCACTCTATATAAATGCCACTAAAGGTTTTAGCGACTCTAGATGTAACGACATTAACTCAATTGCCACTATATATTTCTGACTTCTGCAACATCTATTGCCACTAAATATCTCTTTTGTTGCAGCGTAAAGAAAACAAATAGAAGGGAATGGAAAAATACTTACTCTACATTTGGAGGAAAATATTTAAGTTGAAGTTGATTAATATATGACTTAGCCACATCCAAAGAACGTAATGTAGATGTAAGAAGCATAGAATAAGCTTCTTCTAGCATTTGTGTAGGAGATTGTTCTTTTTGATTGTCTTCAACATTTTGTTGATCACAAGTTGTGTGAATTATTTCAGAAGAAATTGTTATGAGACAAAAAAGAACAAATATACTTAATTTTCTAAAAAATGCCATGTTTTTTTTTAAAATTTTATTGTTTTTTCTAAATTGGAAAGGATGAATATATATATTAGTTTTTGAAGGTGAAAATGGTTGTTGTGTTAATAGAGAAAAAAATTATGAGTTTTTGTAGGTAAAAAAAGTGTGTGGAAGTAATGGAGATTCTACAAGAAAGGAAAATGAGGGGTTCAAGTACCCACGTTCATACATTTGTCAATAATTTTCGATACAAACAGTTTTCATTTTAAAAGGGTGCATTTGGTACGGAGAAAAATGTTTTCTTAAAAAATGTTGAGTATTTTATTTATTTGTGTTTAGTATATAAGTAAAAAAATATTTATATGTAATCTATCAAAGCATTATAGGGGTAGAATGAGGTGGGAGTAGGGGTTCGGGGGTGGGATGGTCTGGGGTCGGGAGACGTGGGGGCGTTGCATGGATGGGGAGGAGACAGTTCACTTGAAATGTCATTTATAGAATTTGTTTTGGATATTTTCATTAGGGAAGTTATTTTCTTCGTTTTGAAAGAATCTATTTTCGTAAAGAAATTATTTTTCAAAATATTTTGGTCAATCTAATATGAAAAATTAAAATATATATTCATCTGTACAAAACACAACTTAAAGGAAAGAGTGTCTTTGAGTTCTAATTAGCGGGAATGAGATCTTATAAATTCGACTTGATTGTAGTATGTCACTTTAAATTGGAGTTTTAAGGATTAATAGTTTGTTTGATCAAGCTTTTAAAATAAATTTATTTTAAAAAAATAAATTTCAGAAGAATTTTTTTTCAGTAAGATTTTTAATAAGATTATCTATTAATGAATATTCAAAGGGCAGTGTTATAAATATATTGTATTATGGATATTTATTTAGTGCTTCCACAACTTTTTAGAAATATTTTCTTATAATAATCAACTTATAAATAGCTTTGTACGCAATTTTCATCAGCAGCTTTGTAAACTACTTCTGTTCTTCTATAAATAAGAAGCCAACTAAATTTATTTGACACAATAGATAAATATGTTATTTAACTTGATTTAAGCTTGTATTTATGCACTTCAATTTTGGATGTGTACAAATAAGCACTCGAACTTGTATAAAATTAAACAAGTAAACACATGCATCCTACGTAGCATTTTATATGTATTATGCCACGTAAGACATGTATGTCTACTTGTTTTTAAGCAAGTACCCCAAAAATGTAAAAACGCAAACTACCATAGTAGAATGTCATTGAGTACAATGATGTCAAATTCCACAGATCTCTCCAACAAGTTTTGATAGTAGGTACAATTAATTAGCTTTAATTAAAATATATGTCTGGTTAATTATTCACATAAAATTTTTATTTAAACACTCAAACGATGACTTGTGCACTTGATTAAGTCTTTTTATTAGATGTTTCAGTTCAAATTTTTGTAAAGCTTTAATTTTGCGCGTGTTTTCAACCATCTATTAGTTAGTTAATTTAACCATATAAAATATGTAAATTTATTTAATTATACACATCAACCTCAATTCATATATACTTGAGTTTTTACTGTTTATTGAGTTTAATGTGCATAATTAAAGGAGGTAACATATGTTAAGGAATTAACTTATCTATGTGATTATAGTACTTGAATATACATAAAAAAACTCAAAATTTAAATCGAAAGTGTCTACCTCCATGACATTTCTCATTACGTTATTAAAGAGTATATATACACAAATCATATTTTATTAATTTATAATTGACTCAGTCTTTTTAATTAATTAATTTATAATTAACTCACGAAAAACGAGCAGTTAATACATATTGGCCTGACACACCTTTTAATATATTCATTCACCCTTAAAATAAGCTGTATTTTCACTAAATTATCCTTAAACTAATTAAATACTACCTATTTGATATACTTTCTTGGTTATATAAATAATCAGTTATATAAACAAGAATAAATTTGAGAAAGTTATAACAGAACTTTAGGGAAATTGTAGTGCCAAAAATATACGTTGACTTCAGTGGAAGAAGGATCTCGACTATTTTCTCCGTTCATTTTTATTCGTTCAGTTCGAATTCAGCACACCCCTTACATATTGATTGATGTTTACAATAATCCCTCTAGTAATTTCGTTACTTATTCATTAATTTGGTGCACTCAAAAGATATCTCCAACATCGATAACCAGGCAACACAGGCTATTCTAAAGTAATACTTATTTATTAGCTTATTTCTGATTTACAACTTCACTTGCTTAACTATTTATCTGTCTCGATCGATTTATACGTCTTATCCTTTAAATCTCACACGTAAATTTAATTATACCTTTTTTTAAGCTAAACAATGAAAATTCAATATTTGCAAAATATGATGATCTCAGGTTAGCTTCATCTCACAAACTAACATCGAACTTTGAGAAAGACGATGTAGTCGATGTCTTGATCTCCTTGTGAATCTTCTAAGACGAGGGAAGCGCTTAAAAGCCCCTTTATTCATACATTGAATTTCGCTTAGTGTAGGTTGCTTGCAAGACTTTCGATAGCTGGCTCGGCCGAACGGAATCACCGATCTAGATAGAAGGGTCGTTCACTCCCTATTCTTTGAGAGGTTGCTTGCGACGGTAGCATTAGCTAGGCAATCAAGGCAGATCGAACAGAGTCAGTATACAAATTTATTCATAAATGAGGATAAACACTGACACAATTTTTATTTTTATTTTCCTTTTACAATCTTTTTTATTTGTTGTTTATCTTGAATTTTGACATCTAAACATATGTCATACATTTATTCATTAGACATCGCACATTTTAAGATAAGATAGGAATATTGATACAAATATTGAGTTCATAAGAAGAAAAAGATGAAGCTAAGTAATATATCATATTGTTCTTTTACTAAACGCAAGACATGACGTGTTTTTCTAGCTATTTTGTTAAGAAAATGACAATCTAACCATTAAATGTGCATATATTGGTAGGCAGGTCAACTACTTAATTCAATTTAAATTGGCTTTATACATCGAAAACTCCTGTAACATGCGTAGAAATTCTTTTTGATATGAGTGGCAGTGAGATTCGATCACAAGACCTCTACCTGCTCTGATACCATGTTAAAGTGTGTGACCATCCCATCTAAAAGCTTAAGCTATTAGAGAGAGCACACATTTATTAGTTAATTCACTTAATTGTATTCTCAGCATATAGATGTTCAATTGGAAAAGCCTGTAGTTCGAGTATATAAATGAAATTTACTTGCAAATTCAAGAGGCTATCAATATATTAAGCCATTTTTTTTTTTTTCCAATTCAAACCTAACTATCCTCATAAGATCAATTTACTTATATCTAGGAATAGTGTAATGAAATTCATACGTTATCAAGCGGCGAAATTTAACTTGATAAAAATAAAGATTATTTTCTTATTCCTAATTTATTAATTCCATTTATTATAGGTAAACATTGCATAAATAACCCAATAATGTAGAAGAATAATAACACACTCAGTGTAATTTCACAAGTAATATATTGAAAGGTAGTATATATACATATCTAACTCTTATTTTTGTAGAATAGAAAAACTGTTTTCAATAGACCTTCGATTCAAAGGATAAACTTTACGTCTATATATAGAAGATAAACTCCTCATAAATAACTACCAACAAAATTTTTTTTTAGAAACTTTTCTTTTCCTCAACTAAATCCATTTTTGGTTGGTAGTTTGATGACATTCTAGCAACTTCAAACAAACAAATTAATAGTGAAGGAAAAACAAAACAACCCAAAAATAGCATATTATAAAAACAAGTATAATCAACCCTCTATATATACTAGACATTTCCCCTCAGTTTAAAATCCTTCAAATAAAACAAAAAATGTCAATGGTTGTATTAGGTTACATTGAAATATTCCTAGCAATACTATGTTTTTTCTTGTTTCATGCCCTAAAACATCCAAATGGATACCCTAAAAGCTGGCCAATTGTTGGTATGTTACCAAGTATACTTTTTCACATAAAACATATTCATGATAGACTCACTGTGATCATGAGAAAATCAGGTGGAACATTTGTATCAAAAGGTCCATTATTTGCAAAAATGGACATATTAGCCACAATTGATCCAGGAAATGTTCACTACATTATGAGTCAAAATTTCATGAATTTCCCAAAAGGGCACAAATTCAAGGAGTTTTTTGATGTTTTAGGAGATGGAATTTTCAACGCGGACATGGATTTATGGAAGATACAAAGGAAAACAACTCGTTCTTTGATCACTCATCAACAATTTTACAAGTTTTTAATCAAGACTAGTCGCGAAAAAGTGGAGAAAGGACTTATTAATGTTCTCGATCATGTTTGTAACAAGGGTGTCATTGTAGACTTACAAGATTTATTTCAAAGGTTTACTTTTGATACTACTTGTATATTAGTTACAGGATATGATCCTGGTTGTGTATCAATTGATTTCCCTCATGTTCCTTTTTCGAAAGCTATGGATGATGCTGAAGAAGCAATTCTTTTTCGACATGTTATACCTGAGCCAATTTGGAAGCTACAAAGATGGCTTGGAGTTGGAGAGGAAAAGAAGTTGAGTAAAGCTTGGGAAACTATGGATAAGGTTATAGGTAATTATATATCTAAAAAACGCGATGAGTTGATAAAAATGGAAACTCATGATGAATTGGAAGAGAACGACGACGAGGGTTTTGATCTTTTGACCTTTTATCTCAAAGAAGGTCAAGATTTCGGAGTGAATTGTGATGATAAGTTCTTGAGGGACACTATCTTGAACCTAATGATCGCGGGGCGTGACACTACTAGCTCAGCTCTCACATGGTTCATTTGGCTTGTCACGAAAAATCCACAAGTGGAGAAGAAATTAAGGGAAGAAATCAATTCAATTATTCCAAAAGAAGAAAATGGAAAATTTACGTTTTTCAACGTTAATGAATTGAACAAGTTAGTTTATTTACATGGTGCATTATGTGATTCACTAAGGTTATATCCACCTGTTCCATTTCAACACAAGGAGCCACTTCAGGAAGATACACTCCCAAGTGGTCATAAACTTCATCCAAAGATGATGATTTTGTTCTCATTATATGCAATGGCGAGGATGGAGTCGATTTGGGGGAAAGATTGTTTAGAATTCAAGCCAGAAAGATGGATTTCAGAGACGGGAACGATTAAGCACGAGCCTTCGTATAAGTTCATGGCTTTTAATGCTGGACCAAGGACATGTTTAGGGAAAGAAGTGGCTTTCACTCAAATGAAAGCTGTGGCTGCTACTATCATACATAATTACAAAGTTGAAGTTGTGGAAGGACAAACTATTGAACCTAATTCTTCTATTATTCTCTATATGAGATATGGTTTTAAAGTTAGGATTAGTAGGAGATGGACTTAATAGTGATAGTGTGATCAATATGTGTCAAGTTTATATATAGATGTTTTTGTTGCTATGTTATGTTATTTAGTTTATAATTTTACTTCAATAAATAAAGCATGTGATAAAACTTTTAACAAGAAATGTCAATGTTAGTTTTTTTATTTTTGTTATTTGTGAAAGGATTTGAGCTTCTTACCAAAAACCTTGACACAATTACTAAAACCAAATCCCTTGTAGTTGTCCATAGGATTATTAGTTAACAGAGTCAAGTTCGTCACGGAGGCACTATAAGAGTCATTTCAATACATATAAAATACATATTCTTTTAACCAAATACCATAAAAATATTTTCAAAAGAATAAGTCATTTTTCATAAAGTATAAGGAAACTTGCATAAATTTCATTAGTTTAGGAGCTAATTACTCAGATACACTCTAGTTTGCAATATTACGTATCTTACCAAATTTTGGTGCGTCCAAATACGTTCAGATATGTCTAGATACATGTATCTCGGGATATATACATGGATCGAAATTAGGAATACTTTGTTCTAGATACATTAATGTATCCAAGTGGATTCGGATGTATCTGGGATACATAAAAAATCTTGCTCGCCTTCCTCCCCTCACTCCCATCTCGCTCGCCACTTTCCTATGTATCTGGTGTGATTCACATGTATCTAGGGTACATAACAAATCTCTCTTGCCTCCCTCCTCATGTCGTTCACCTCTCTCCCTATTTTAGTGTATCTGGTAGCAAAAATACATGTATTTAAGTGTATCTTCCTCAATATATGGTAGGAAATTCTTAATTAGTGATAAGATACATAATATTTTAAAAGTATAGATAATAACAGTGTATATATACATGATAGTGAAGTATGTCTAATTATGTAATTCTCCTAAAGTATTTCTTAGAAAAAGTTTTCCATATTAACAATCATTAAAGTTGCATTTGGAGTTCAGTCAAAGTATAAAATACTAACGTACGTTTTAAGTTTTTATTAAATATTCAAGATCAAAATAGAATTTACAATTGTTTAGAAGAGGAGAAAAACATTTGAAGATAAGTTGAAATCATTTAAGGAAGGAAAAAGACATAAATTCACCCTATGAACTTGTCTCGGGAAAAGGCATAAATTCACCCTTGAACTTGTCTCGAAAAGTCAGTTACACGCTTAAACTATCATGACGACCTATTACACACATTTACTATTTAAAAATGAATTTTTTACCCCCTAAAACTGATGTGGCAAAAAATAAAAAAAAAATAAAAAAAAGAAAAGCGCGTTTGACGGTAAATAAAGTAAAAAAATTAATTAAAATCCTCTTTCTACCCCCACCCCACGCCTCTTCTTCTTCTTCACAGGTAACCGTCTTCTTCTTCATCTTCTTCTTTATTTTTTTTCATCATTTTTTCATACCTAATTTCCATCCACCCCACTATACCTCCACCAAAATCCTCTCCCCCCACCTCTCATCATATTCTATTTTAATGTTTATTCTATTTCACCATTTTTATTATATTCGATTTTTCTCTTCGGCTTTGTTGGTGATTGATAAAATTGATGATTAAGTTTAAAAAATAAAATGTAATGATGGATTTGTTGGTGAGGGTGACAAAGAAGAGGGAATTGAAGGTTGTGGAGAAGAAAAAATCGATATTGACTATGGTGGTAGTGATATTTGGTGGTGAATTTGTACCTTTTGATGGTGATGATGTAATTTTGGTGATGAGTTTGTTTATGGGTGTCAAATTTTGTGGTGGATCTTTATAATTTTTGTGGGGATAATGGTGATAGTATGATTTCGATGGTTGATTTGATCGTAAGTGATGAAATTTATGGTGACTATTTTGATTTTCATGGTGAAATATATAGATTTGGTAGTAATATGGAGGCAATGGTAGTGGTTTCATGGTGGTGTTCATTGAAGAAGAAACAATTGAATGACATGGAGAATTTTAGTCAAAATTTGACATGACATTTGATGTGGCAATGACATGACATTGATCTGGCGCAAGTGTGATACACCTCCCATTGTGAGAGTGGTGCTACACGTCTCAGGGGGTAAAAAAAATTGACTATTTAGTAGTAGAGGTGTGTAATAGGTCACTATATTAGTTTAAACGTGTAACTGACTTTTCAAGACAAGTTCAAGGGTGAATTTATGCCTTTTCCCTTTAAGGAATGAAAAAACTTTATCCATATGTATGTATCACGTGATATACATATGGCATACAAATGATATATAATATGCATGTCATGTGTATATCAGTTTATGTCGTGTATGTCAAGTATATGTCTAATGTATGATATACAGTGACATACTAGTGATATATGGCATATGTGTATCATTGTATGTCACTTATATGTCAAGTATATATCTTATGTATACAGTGACATACTAGTGATATATGGCATATGTGTATCATTGTATGTCACTTATATGTCAAGTATATATCTTATGTATACAGTGACATACATATGACATACAATGACACACAAGAGAATTTTAGTGAAGAAGCAACAATAACAAACAACGCTAAAATTCCAATGACAAATTGAAGCATAAAAACTGAATAAAACTTTGGTGATTTTTCAATGAAGCTGTGATGAACTTCGAAAGGAAATAACAAACTAAAAGTAAGAACTCTGACAACAAAACGACAAACAGAGTTTATTTATTCAATAGATTTAGCATGTCCTTTATAATTTGTGGTTCGAACGAATGTGTTTAATGTTAATTTTTGAGACTAATGAAAATATTAATGTTTGTATTTAATGATTGAAGTAGATATATAAAGTAAATTGTGAGACTAATGATATTAATATATACTGAGACTAATGATATTAATATATCCTTTATGTTAATGTCTTTATAGTTTAATAATATATCGATGTTACTTGATTTTAGTAAGCAATTTGAATAATAAATTGGTGTTTCATTTTGAAGACCGTCCGGACTTTAGATTGCGTGGATTTTTGACCGCCACAATATGTAAATTAGATCCCGCCACATTGTAGGCTTTAGTGCATAAGTAGTCGAATTCCTTAATTTGGGGCATGAGTCTCGACGATAAGTCTTGTCCGCAGAGAAAATTGAATATGAGTTAAAGTAAAGAGGAATTAGTTCATGCTCAAGTACAAGCGGAGTTAACACGCAAGAAAAGATGTATAACATAAGCAAGTAAGCGGGGAAGCTCTTCGAGCTTTCTTTGCCAGCAGTAGAATGATTCGATTTTAACATATTATTTAAATTATAAATAACATTTTTTTGTAGGGTACTTCTATTCCATCTCAAATTATATGTTATGTTTTTCTATACACCTTATAAGAAAATATTGATTAGGAGAAATTTTGACTATTTCATCCAGCTTTATGCCTTTAAATATAATCTCTCTCTTCATTAAATATTTATTCTATTTAGGTGTTTGCTGTCTTCAAGAATAGTACTTACTACTAAGGCTAAAATGAAAAAAAACTTTATCTTAACAAATAATTTGAAATAACTATTTTTAAAAATCACGACTAATAATTTTAGGAGGAAGTATTATTTATTTATTATACATTATCATACTGTAAAGCAAAAATTGAATTGAAGTTTACACCCTTTGAAATAAAATTACTCCTTTTGTCCTATTTAGCTTGGGGGTGGGGGGTTTCAAAATAAGATATTTTTTATTTGGGATAGGGAAAGGAATAATAAGCAAAGAAATTATAAGGTGAAAAATCGAACCTCAATAATAAAATAAGCATTCAGATAATTATTCAACTGAACTACTAAGATTCTCGTTTAGCTTTCAACAGCTCTGAGATAAGATTTTACACCATCATGAATAAACTATTAATAAGACATTACTAATCTACTTCTTCTTAGTTACGTATTTGATTCACATGAATGTGTCTTCTTCGTTGTCGTTGTCATCATCATGGGACTAAATTTATTATTCTGCCTAATTCGAGCTAATTACTTTTAATTATTTTAATAAGTAAAAATTCTAATAATATTTTTATGATTTTGTAAAATTTTTATATTCGTCATCATAATTTATATGGGATACACGCGCAAACCGTTTTAAAAAACACACTAGTAAGTATTAGGTATATATACATGTGTATATTTTTGAGACTTCAAATTGCTTGTTGGTAAGGCAGTCAATAATTGTACACTTGTAAGTTATTTAATTGTAGTAATAGTATATTAATAAATTGTCTAATAATACAATCCTAGTTGATGTATTTTTTTTATTAGATTTCTTCAACTAGGATAACATATAATATAAGAAGAAGAATAGAAATTGCTAGAACTACTGAAATTGAGCTTTCACAGGCCACGTGTAATCTCACTTTCTAGGAGAAAGAGACGCCAGCATGTATCCGCAAGAAGATATTTAAGATCCAGCCTTGATTCGGGACTTGAAATCTGATTCTAATCTTGATCTGAGAATTAAGACCCAACTTTGACCCTGACGCAGGATTTGAGATATGATCTCAACTTGAGACCGGACCTTAACTCGAGATACAAGACTCGAGCCTCGATCCTGATTCGAGACCCGAAACCCGAGCCTCTACCCTAATCCAAGACACGAACCCGTTCTTGACGTAAGACCTGAAAATCAACCTCGATTCTGATCTATGCCCTGGGACCCAACCCAAACCTGAGAATCACCCTCGACTCGGCACCCGAGACTCAGTACTTGAGCCCTAACCATGACTCAATCTCAACTAGAGCCCCGACTAACCTGGAACTCGAGACTTGAACTAAGACTTGTCCTAAGACTTGAGTCTCGACCCTAGATCCGAGGCTCGAACCCCAACCCACAAAAAAAATCAAAATAAATCTCAAATAGTAAATTCATATTAAAGTAAATCTTAAAATAGTCTAAAATTGGGCTAGTATTGAGCTAAATTCGAGATCATTTTAAAAATAGATTAGGCTAAAATCAATCCATCAAATTATCTTCTGTTCAACCTTAAAATTTTGGGCCATATTTTACACCCCCATATTTGATACAAGAAAAGCTCTAAAATAATTTATATTCTGTAAACAGAAACACATTAACATCAATATTGTACAATAAGGTAAGCAATATCCATTTCAATTCTAAAATCCAAAATTTTGAATGATTATTTGAATTGGGCAACCATTGTCTAATTCGACAAGAAACTTTATTCTACTATTAGTAGATAAGCAATCAAATCATTACCAAAATTGAAAATATTTTGATGAAATTTTCATACTTTGTAACGTGAAAGACTTGACAACATTCTATAGCTAAATACTCACCCGCACCCGATGTTTAGTTAACATTTTAATCTTAGTGTTTAACTTCAAAATATACATCACTTAATTATGATTAAGTAACAACGTGCATATGAAAGACACGTGTCTTTGAATAAACATCGAGTGCTGATAAATTATTTTGTATTTTATATGACCCTACCATCACCATGATGCATATTTTTTTACTATATGTTCATTACACACGTCAAGGTAGATTGTTAGGTATCAATTAGACTACACAATATGTAATTAATTATCTATAAATCATGTAGTAACCTTCCAAAAAGAGTTAACACTAAGCAAGAAATGGCTCTCACTTATGTAATGGCCTCAATTGGTTACTTTGAGTTATTTGTTGCAATCTTTTGCTTTTTTGTATTTTTTGCTTTAGGTGATAGAAGTGGCTTACCATGGAATTGGCCATTTCTTGGAATGTTACCAAACTTACTTTTCAATGTAAATAGAATACATGAAAGATGTTATGAAATTTTTTCAAGAAGTGGTGGAACTTTCTTGCTAGAAGGTCCATGGTTCACTAACATGGACATTCTTGCCACTGTGGATCCTGAAAATGTTCACTATATCATGAGCGCGAACTTCGCCAATTTCCCTAAAGGGGAAGAGTTTAAGAAGATATTTGAGGTATTGGGAGATGGCATTTTCAATTCTGATTTAGATTTATGGAAGGGACAAAGGAAATATGCTAGGAGTTTGCTCACTCATCAAAGGTTTTATAATTGTTTGGTGAAAGCTAGTTGGGACAAGATTGAAAATGGACTTGTTCCTGTTTTTGAAATTGTGGCTAGAGATGATAGAGTTGTGGATTTGCAAGATGTTTTTCAAAGATTTACATTTGATACAACATGTTTATTGGTTACAGGGTATGATCCTGGATGTCTCTCAACCGTATTTCCTCGTGTTCCCTTCTCGAAAGCTATGGATGAGGTTGAAGAAGTATTGTTCATTAGACATTTGTTGCCAAAGAGTGTTTGGAAGTTGCAAAAATGGATAGGGATTGGGTATGAAGGTAAGTTAACTAGAGCATGGGATGTTCTTGATCAAGTTATAAGCAAGTATATATCGATGAAACGCGATGAATTGAGTAATATTGTAACAAAATCAAAGGAAGATAATCAAGAAGAGGGTTGTGATGATCTCTTGACTTCATACATATTGAATGATGGACTAAATTTTGATGACAAGTTCTTGAGGGACACTATATTGAACCTTATGATTGCAGGGCGTGACACGACTAGCTCAGGACTAACATGGTTCATTTGGCTAGTCGCGACTCACCCTGAGGTTGAGAAAAAGATCATGGAAGAACTCGAGGCAATTGTCTCGTTGACATCATCATCATCAAAATGGAGGCTTTTTAACGCGAATGAGTTGAAAAATGCAACTTACTTGCATGCATCATTGTGTGAATCATTAAGGCTATATCCACCAGTACCATTCCAACATAAGACTCCTCTAGAACCTGATACTCTCCCAAGTGGACATCATGTTCATCCTAAAATGAGAGTGGTGTTCTCATTGTACGCAATGGGGAGGATGGAATCGATATGGGGAAAAGATTGTTTAGAGTTTAAGCCAGAGAGATGGATTTCGGAGAGAGGATTGATCAGGCACGAGCCTTCCTACAAGTTCTTAGCTTTCAATGCAGGGCCAAGGACTTGTTTAGGGAAAGAAGTGGCTTTCACTCAAATGAAAGCTGTGGCTGCTTCTATCATACATAATTATCAAGTTGAAGTGATTAAAGGACACAAAGTTTGCCCTAATGTCTCAATTATTCTCTACATGCAACATGGTTTCAAAGCTAGAATCAAGAAGAGATGGACTTAATTAGTTTTACATTTCTACTATTTGTGTTTTAGTTTTTGTGTACCTAATGCCATCTTCTTGACTATGCAAAGTATATTTTAATTTCCTTGATGTAATTTGTTCATGTGGTAATGTGTATGTAGTTGATGTATATGTTGAAGGAAAGAATTGATTGTAAAGGCAAGTTTCTGTCTCTTGATAATATAAAGATGTCTAATGTGAATGGTAATGTTAGTTTTCAAACTTAATTGATATGACCAAAGCTTTTGATAAAGTATCTTGGAATTACTTGTGTGTTGTGTCATGTCATGAGATATATGGGGTTCTCTAAGCTTTGGATTGACATGGTCTTGGGACCTATTTCTAACAATTGGTATATTTTTTTAAATCGTAAATGGCTCCAGACTTGACATTTTTAGTTCTTCCAGAGGCCTCATCTCCTGTTTATTACTTTCTCGGTCCCAATTTATGTAATGCAATTTGAATGGACACAGAGTTTAGAAATACAAAAAGACTTTACAATGTTCTAAAATCATCCTTAAAATAATGAATATTTAAATAAAAAATGAGAGCGTATCTTTGATGTTCTACAATTCAATAGAAAATCGCCTCCAATTAGAGGCGGATCAAAAATTTGAACTTTACGAGTTCCAATTTGGGATTGTCCCACTACTCATTTGATTTACTGATTTCAAATCAATTGCTTATATACTTATTTAGTAAATATCACAACACATGATCCGAACCAAAATTTGACAATTTGCATCTCAGCCATGACACTAACTAATACCAAGTAACCTCAAACTCAAAAAGAATGTAAGCAAAAAGAAAGCCACTCTTGACTCAATCGACTGTGACAACCCTGCTACGAATCTACTTTATAATAACAAAACTTATGACGAAAATATACCCTAAGATCACAAAATCATACGAAACAGCATAGGTTGACTTAATCGATGCTATTCATATTGTACGATAACAACTTCCTCAGCCACAGTCCAGCCATCATCGCTAGAGTTATCATTTGAACAGTTCTGAAAATGAAAGAGACAGTGGGGTTAACTAAGCCTGAAAATAGCGAGTAATATCGTCCACAAGTAATAAAAGAAATAAATAGTTCAAACAGCAAATGAAAGAAATAGATCACAAGTAAAGTTTCAGTTTCACAAAAAAAAGGAACAAGAGGAAAGTGGTTAATTCAAACTTGCACAAAATTGTCCCACGGAAGACGTGCATTTCAACAAGTGAAAAGTTGAAGTCAAAAGTCATAAGCTATTACAGTTTTCCTTCAATTCAACTTCTTACTTTCTAACCTTCTAATTTTATAACTTCAGGTTTTTTTTTGGTTCTTCTGATGTAATATGCAGCAGGTAACACAGAAGAGTCGCTAGAAGAGCCTCCCTTTCAAATTCATGTGATTTACTGGGTTCAAACCTCTTTTCTAAAATGGAATTTTTAATTATAGCGTTTCAGTGATGCACTAGGTTCACCCACCTCCCCTCTTTCCATGATACATCAGCTAAAAAATGACCATTTTGGCTTAGAAAAGTGTACGGATCCAACATATCTTTCCACCCTACAATCCATTTCCAGTTAAAGGCTGACCTGTGAGCAAGTATAGACTATTAAAGTCATCCAATTCCAGTTATCCAAGGCATGTTTTTCTTTCTCGCTCACGGCTTCCCGCAGAAAATATAGCAATGGGGGCATCAGCTGCATTTCATATTGACGTGCTGCACCACAGAGCCTGCACATCCCTGGATCACCAGCATCTCCAGAAGCCAAAAGCGGCTTTCCACCATATGAGTATCTACATGTAAAAGTAAATAATAGATTTTGAGTAAGGACAGAAAGAATGTTAATAATTAACTAATGTAAGGAGGTCAAATAAAAGAAACTTTGCGTGTATAGAAATGGAAAGGAATCCTAAACCCTACCAACAGAGAACTATATGATACTCTCTGTACTAATTTTATTTAGCTTCTTTTTGGATGAAGTATGAGAGTCTCCATAAAATGACAGTTACGTTAGCAGTCGACTAAGAAAGCAATAAAGTCAACAAAAAATAAAAGTAACCTTGAGCCCTCAGCCCAGTGGGAGTGGGTGAAAACGGAATGTACAACCTAAGATGTGGTTTCCAGTGTGTAATCCTAATCAATCTCACAGTATGTTAGCCAACTGTTAGCATTAAGATGTGTTTTATGATGAAAGATAAATTAATACTCAGACTAATAAAATAAGTACTTGATGGCAGTTTTCACATGTTGATGGAAGCCAGGTCAAGACCGGCGAAGATGTTGACGTAGTAGCCAAATGTCTCGGCGTGTAGATTGGATTAGATCGGAAGAAATGGGCTATGGCCAGACTCAGGTCTTTGAGTTGTTTACATATCTCAGGTTTCACAAGAAATCAGGTCATATGTAGTTCAAGGAGATTCTACTAGGGAATGGATTGACTGGATTAGTATGACCTAACTCTGTGTAGAGTTCCCTACGTATCTCGGGTGTCACAAGAAACAAGCTGAATGTTGTTTGAAAAGGAGGAGTCATTGACTCTCAAATTTTACCCCAATATTGAGATGGTTTGAAGCTCAAGCCCAGAACCAAGCAAACAAAATGGGAGAAAGGACATCAGTGATAAGACGTATCTCAAGATCAGTCGAGAAGCCCAGCAGGAAAAATTCAGCCAAACTGAAGTAATGAAGAAGCAGAACCAGTAGATTGGCAAGGAAAACTTACCAGGATCAGTTAATCCAAGTCCCAAACCCAGACTAATCAAGAATCACAGTCCATACTTAAAAGTTTCTTGAAAGGAGATGAAACTCCCTAGGGTCACTCCTAAAAGACTTCATTGCCTTTTATTGGAAACCAACCAGTCAACACTCTCTCACTTAAGAAGAGGAGTCGATGCATTCAAAGAGTTGAGAACAAAGAGAAGGTCACAACGGCTACTTCTAAGAAGCATCTATAAATTCACACATGACACAGAACATAAGAACACTTCAACATACATTTTAAGTTGTACAAATAGTAATACGCACAGTCGGAGATGAATAAGATAATCAAAGAGAGAGTTTGTACAGAAGCAGAAAAGGCTGAAAGTTCAGTACATCAAGAAATCATAAGTAGATTAAACTTGAACTTCGCTTGCTGCTTAGGGGAAATTAAAAGGTATATAAAACTGAGAGTTTGCTTCTCAAAAGTCATCTAATCCACCAAGTAAAATGTTAAGTCATCTAATCCACCAAGTAAAATGTTAAGTTCCAGAAGGCGATACTTAAAAGTAAATTCAGTAGTACAGTTTATGCATGGTAAACAAAGGCTAGCTTTTTAAAGATGCACCTGAAACATTGTTCTGGATATGCATCTACTCGCTTTTTGAACTTAAGGTAAACCCTGTCAGCATTCAATGCCCTATCGTACTCATAATCTTCCATCTCCCATGCTTCTTCTTGAGTATCAGGATCACTTTCATGGTCCTTGATTGGAGATGAGATGTTTTTTGAACAGAGAAAAGCATCCTTTTTGGAAAATTTCTCTTCCTCGGCATATATATAGAAGCAAGGAATCACTGTGACCAAAGAAAAAAGTGTTTCTTTCAGGAATACAGAAAGCTAAAATAATAATTCAAATGATACCCAGTGGCCAGTGATAATTGCAGATCTGATGTATCACTTTAAACACTTGCTAAAAGCTACGAAGACCTAAACTTTTGTAGACTGTCAACTTTTCGTAACTCAATGATTTCTTTTAGACAAAATGACAAATTAGTCCCTTATGTTTGGAGTTGGTTTAAAGTAGTCCTTTAAATATGACTCACGGGCTTTCACGAGCCAATTTCGCATAGTGCTCAATTTTAGTAAAGAAGGCATATGACCATGTTAATTGGGAGTATTTGCTTGGAATTCTACATAGTATGGGTTTTGGGAGGAAGTGGATTAGATGGATGAGGTTTTGCATTAGCACTGTCAGGTTCTCAATACTGATAAATGGTTCTCCTAAAGGTTTCTTTCCGGCAAGCAGAGGCTTGAGACAAGATGATCCACTCTCACCTTTCTTATTTTTGCTAGTCATGGAAGGCCTGAGCAGTATGATTAAAACAGCTCATAGGAATGATTGGATAAGGGGTATTAATGTGGTCAAAGAGGTGAATACTAGATTGGAAATCATCCATCTGCAATATGCAGATGACACTAATTGGAGAAAGAGTCACATCTTTCCAATCAATGATGTGCCCAGAATACAGCATCTGGTGGATATTTTGGGTGGAGAAATAGGACAGTTGCCAACAACATACTTGGGTATGCCTTTGGGAGCCAAACGCAAATCCAAAGAGATATGGAATGTAGTGTAAAGATGTGAGAAAAGATTGTCTAAGTGGAAGTCTCAATATTTGTCAAGAGGTGGGAGATTAGTGCTGATCAACTAAGTTTTGGATGCATTACCAACTTACTTAATGTCAGTTTTTCACCTTCCTGCAAAGGTGGAAGAATGAATTGATGCACTGAGAAGGAATTTTTTGTGGCACGGTGAGAAGGAATATATAGGTTTCCACCGAATCAAATGGAAGATACTGCTACTTTCCAAGAAGCAGGGAGGACTGGCCATCAAAAATCTTAGGAAGCAGAACAAAAGTCTTCTCATGAAGTGGTTGTGGAGATTTCCTTTAGAAGAACAGTCTTTGTTGGGAAGGAAGGGCCCTGGAAGACTAAGGAAGTGACATCCACATATGGAATCAGTTTGTGGAGATCAATTAGAAACTTATGGCATGGCTTCTATACTGAGACAGAATGTAATGTGAACAATGGGAGGAAGATCAGGTTTTGGGAAGATAACTGGTTAGGGAATGTAAGTCTCAAACTCTTGTTCCCAGATATTCATCACCTGAACCAACAACAAGAGTCTACTCTCTATGAAGTTTGGTCTGTACATGGATGGAACCTTACTTACAGAAGACTGATGCAAGACTGGGAGGTGGAGAGATTGGCAGAATTTTATGGAACACCTGATCAGTTCTTAGGATTCAAGGAAGGAGAAGACACTCTTAAATGGAAATGCCATAGCAAAGGATTATTCACTGTTAGTTCTGCATATAGAAATATGAATCAGATGGGATCCCAAGTTAACTTTCTGCCTTGGAAGCTTATATAGAAGGTTAAAATACCATATAAAGTGGTAGTTTTTACTTGGTTGGTGGTGAAAGAGGTTTTACTTACACAAAAGAATCTTATGAAGAGGGGAATACAGATGTGCCCAAGATGTTGTTTTTATGAGCAGGTTGCAGAGACAATTAACCATCTGTTCTTTCATTGTGAAGAGGTTGGCCAGCTGTGGAATTTGCTTACTAGCTTCAGAGTTATAAGTTGGACTGTTCCAGAGAGAACAGGACAGGCTCTAGAGAGCTGGAATATGGAGGGCACTGGCAGCACAGACAAGAGTAGATGGAGAACTGTCCCAACAGTTATTTGGTGGACCATATGGAAAGAAAGGAATTCTAGGAATTTTGAAAACAAGAGCAGCCCTCTGCACAAGATTAAAATGAACTGCATTATCACTTTTTGCTATTGGTGTAATTCAGAGTATATAGATGACCCTGTGGCTATTGCAGACATTCTAAAAAGCTGGAATATGGAGGGCAGTGGCAGCACAGACAAGAGTAGATGGAGAATAGTCCCAGCAGTTATTTGGTGGACCATATGGAAAGAAAGGAATTCTAGGAGTTCTGAAAACAAGAGCATCCCTCTACACAAGATTAAAATGAACTACATTATCACTTTTTGCTATTGGTGTAGTTCAGAGTATATGGATGATCTTGTGGCTATTGTAGACATTCTAGGGTCCTTATAAAGATGAAGGAAGATCTAGGGATAGTTTTTTTTTTCTTCTCTTCTTTTCGTTATCTTTTGTTTATGCCAGACACATAAGTGTGGAGGTAGAATATGATGTAAATTTTTGGATACCAGCTTTGAGCTGATGATTGATATGCAAATGTCACCTTTAAAGGATCATTTTTTTAGAATGACTTTTAAAGGATCAGTTTTAAACCAATCTCCAAATATGAGGGATTATTTGTTTCATTTACTCTCTTTTTTTACAATAGGTAAATACATGCATTAGCCCTTTGACTGATCGACGTAACGCTCAACCATCAGGAAGTAGCACCAACTGCTTCCCACAAAAGGAAGGCAACCAACAGATCACATATTTGTTTTACCAATCACACATGCCATTTATGTATCTTTTTTTTTTTATCAAGTAAAAGGTTCCATTGATAATAACAAGGCCAACTTGGTTTTCTGTTCTATAAATAGCATTTATCAATGTAATATTCTCTATCATAGCACTAAATTTATGTGGGGGATCATCCCAGTAAACAGTTCGCATCATCTAGCGTTTTTTGTCTCCATGGGGATTCGAACAACAGTTCTGCACTCATCTTATATCATGCAAAGTTAAATGGGAACACTTTACATATACCACCCAGTAACATATCAAGTAGAACCATCTAAAAGGGGCTCTAGCAAAAGATCTTGTCAAGGTGCAGGTAATGTCGAGGAAAACAGAACAATTACCTGGTAATTTTTTATCAATTACTCTGTCTGCACAGACAGGGGATGAAGTTTTGCCAGTTAATTTACGACCATGGTTTTGTTTCTTGGACTGAGAAGCTAGGCTTGCAGCTTCAGAAAGTGCTCTACCCAACTCAGCAAGGTCTATGTCATCGTCATCTTCATCATCATCCTCTTCCAAAGAGTCGGATGACGATATATCCTTCTTCCATTCTTCCTTTGAATCTGCTACAGAAGATGCAGGTGAGGAGAGAGCCTTATCAGACTGGCTCTTTAAACCTTCACTATTTACAGACTTTTGGATTCTAATAGCTCTCCAGCTGTCATAGAAATATAATAGATAGACCACAGAAGTTAAATCCAAATGATTATTAAGTTTCCAAGCATTAACAAAAAGATAATATGCTTGAAAACTAAGAAAAGACCTTACAGAAGTGCTCCCACATTCTGGCATTAAACAGCCAAAAACATAGATTACACGCTCTTCAAGGTTCAAACTCTTATGTGAGATTGGGGCATAAACCTAGGGAAACAAATGTAAGGAGAAAAATATAGCAAAATGTCTTAAAGCTTCAAATATCCAAGTAATCGGGTAATTCAAACTTCAAAGTTGGTCAAACAGTTTCAACTACAAACCTGTGCAAGAAGAGACAAATCGCTTTTACAAGAACTGCATTTGAATAAATCAACACTTGCTAAAGGAAGAGGAATAGGCCAATCCTGTTCAACAAAAAAAAAATAGCATCATAATACCAAAAAAGCATCAAAGCACAATGAACTATACCATATCCAGGAGGTTTTCTTACAGGAAGTCCACCGATTTTTGTTGTATAATGGTCAGCAGCTTCGTGCATATGACTTGCCCACGTTCCGGGCATGCCTAAAAACACTCCCCCCATCTTGTTTTCTAATCCAAACAAAACAAGGTTGATGAGAAATGCAGTTCAAATGAGACCCCAACCAATGTAATTCTTAGTACATGCATCATAATAAACCAGAACACAAGCATATTAACAAAATTCAGGTCTTAAATAGCTGGAATCTTAAATTGCATTGACGGATTAATATAGCTTTAAGCACAATCAAACTAGTTACCAAACTTTACCACAACTTCTTGCAAGAACAAACCCCCTTTTTATAAGAAAAAATATATTAATTAGAGAAACTCAATTAATAAACCACCATTTCATATGCAAACCCGGTGCCACCAGCTCTGCTTGACCCAAAAGGCAGGCCCAAACTACTGGGACTTACACAATTGCCTATCTCTTAAACCTAAATTCACTAAAACAGTTCTTTAGGACTCAAAATTAGAAATCCATATCAAACCATCACAGCCAAGTAGAGCACAGAAACAGTAAACAAAACTAAAAATGAAGAATGAACGCCGACGCTGGAAACACCAAGATACATACATATATGGGAATTGATAGCAGAATGAGCCGACGCTGGAAACACCAAGATACTTTTACACAGGAGAATATGAATAATGGAATATCTTTAAACTATTTGAATTGACAGGGGTGTATAAAAAACCAACTGATCAATAAATAGAATCGAAAAAAATGTTATTGATTTATGGTATTAAAACTAACTATCTATAATGAGTTTTTAATTTTTTATTAAAAATATTATTGGATTATTGAATCTTTTAGTTAAGTATAGATGTTTTGCTTGACTTTTGAAGGTAGTTTAAAAGGATATTTGTGTCTTGTGTCTTGTCTCTTGTAAATAATTTAAAATGTTTTTGTATATAGCTAATGTTTATTCAAATTATATTAATACTTGATTATTAAAATATGATAAAATTAAGTATATTAAAATATTTCCTTTTTAATTTGAAATATTTCTTTGTAAATAATTTAAAATACTTGTGTCTTGTCTCAATTTTGGACTTAAACTTATTTACTATCTCAATTAGCCGATCTACCACTTTCACTTAAGACCCATGCCAACAATCTTGACCCTTGGTCAATTTAGTGAACCACCTACAAAACTCTTGCTAAATCACTTTGACTCAATCTAACCTATCAGATAAGTCTTAGGCTATCTTGACATATATATATATGCAATCCAAGTCAGTAAATACAGGCAAGACTTTCAGTTAACAATCTTATTTAACAACCACATGGAACATGTCCAAACCACAATAACACATACATGATCTCAACACACCTTTCAAGTAACTTGGACTATCCAAGGATCGCTAAGACATCATCTACGGTGTTTAACATGCAAATCCGATCTTCACAAGAATCACTCCAACATTTAAACACAAACTATTGATAGTGAAGTCTCATAAGTGAATGTGAAAAAGGAATCTATATCACCGGTAGTGAAGTCCCTATTTGTATTATCCTTAATTCATCCAAAAGAAGCAGTAAGGAGACAGATGTTAGTAAAAACTCTCTCATTGATACCCCCAAACCAACAAAAAGAAAGGGTAAGGAGAGACCTTAGTCTTTGTTGGTATGGAGACGTCTATACTTGTCATGACTCAACCCATCGGCTCGTGTAAGCACCTACTCTAACACTTAGACATGAAAACCCTTACCTCTTGACTTCAAACTAGAAATGCAGAATTTCACAAAAAAAAATAGTGTGATGCCTTAATATAACAACAATTAATCTCAAAATTTGTTTCAATAGAAAACTTTTACAAATTGACTGAAAAGCCCCCCTAAGAACTAATCTAAATAGGTACAAAAGCTTCTAAGAATAAGAACAATATGAAAACAGACACAGCTTTCACCATAAGGAAGAGAGGAGTAGAAGCTGTCGGAGATCACCAACATCTTCACCTATACATCACTGATCCTGCAATATCATAAGCTTTGATTTCCAGATGATAAAATAAAAAAATATTTTCATCATCAGTATCTAAGGCGTCACCAACAAAGTACAATTTATGGTCACCAGCAGTATAACCCAATTTCATTTTAGTATACCTGAGCCGTTTGTGGGACACAACAAAGTAGGTCTTGTTGAGTTCAACAGTATTCATAGTGAATACATGGACGGAACCACAATCTTCTAGAAAGAAGATTACCATGGATGACCATTTGTCGTAATTATGCATGATTTCAATCCTTTCTTGTTAAATTTGACCTTCTAACATGAAATTATTAATATAGACTTTAATTCCGGTATTGGAGAATCTAGAAACATCATAAAATGGATTTTTGAGCATATGAACTGCTCAAGAGAGATTATGAGGCTAAAACTTCATGAACGGTATTGAGTTTACCATAGAAGCCTCTAGTTTGATAAAATAACTCATTAATTATTCGTTAGACTTTCTAAAAAGATAGAATTGGGTGAGTTTGAATACCTAACACCTTTGTTGGAGTAAATAGCCCGCCAATGTGACCTTATACTTTGTTGGTATGGAGACGTCTATACTTGTCTCGACTCAACCCATCAGGCCGTGCGGCCACCTACTCTAACTCCTAGATAGAAGAACTCTTACCTCTCGACTTCAAACTGGTAATGCATTGTCACGCCCCGAGCCTACACCCTGGACGTGGCTGGCACTCGAGAACCATTGCTAGTTCCCAAGCGAACCCTCATCCTGGCTGACTACAAGCGAAAAACTATCTCAAGCAATAATAGGCTTAAAATTTCATTAAATATGATGAACTCAAATACTCAACTCATAAAGTTTGGACAATATTCAATAGTAATACTTATAGTTTACAAAACAACACAACATAAAGTAAATGTTGAGGAACACCTCGACTCTGTCTATCTATGAAGCCTCTACTATTAAGGAAGGATATCGGGACAAGACCCACGACACCTCAAAGAGCTACTACTGACAACCTATATAACTGGAGTCCTCCGGAACCAAGGAGGCCTTACTCAAAAGCTGTCAAGCGGATGAAGTAATCTCAACGGAACTCCTGTTGATGATCCTCAGTACCTGTATCTGCATCATTAAAAGGTGCAGGTCGAATGACATCAGTACATTGAATGTACGAGTATGTAATATAGCTGAATAGCAAAATAACTGAATTGAAACTCTGGCAGTAACTCAATTGAAATATAATATAAATCATGATGGGAAAACTCATTTAAACTCTTACCGAAAGAATGCAATAAAAACATATACTGAACTGACCAGGCTGGAAGAAATACTCAACTAAACTCAACTCAGCTCAACTCAACGTAAAACATAAATAAAGATAATATCATTTTAAGCTTCACAAAGTATAATATAATAACTCAAAGAAAATTATATGCGAAAATATAATGAAAGTACTCTTTACTCTATTTGGGAGATTCTCTAACCGACAACCATCACTATGAGCTAAGTGATGATACAATGTCTCGCCCACGCTACTGGAACTGTCCTATACCTTGCCGGGGTATAGAACAACCTCAACTAAGTGGATCCACTAAGCTTTACCGGAAGGCATAAGGAAATCATCTAAAAAGTATGAATCCTTTACCCATGCTGGCATACATGGCTTATGAGGAATTCGAGTTGTCTGTATTCATCCCCATATCGGTGCTCAATACTACTCCCAATGATTATATATGCTCATGCTCAAGTAGAAATACTCTTTCTCTATTTTTGAGGTAATTACTCAAAAAAATACTCTTGAAGAGGCAATGTCTCAATTATCTCTCAAAACTCCTTTAACTCTTTATAGAAGTCAAAGTTCTCTTTTTCACTATAAAAATGATAAATTTGGAAAATCAATAGTTCTCTAAAACTTTACTCAAAATGTCTCTTTAAACTCTCCTCAAAACTCCTCTCTATTTTCATAGAAAAGTAAATTTTTAGATAATTGTTCGATTCAAGAGGTTCTCAATAATTACTCAACGAGTGCTCAAATTATAGGGTTCATGCCGAAAATTAGTCATGAACAATCAACTCAATAGTACTCAATGATATAGATACAATAACTGAAGAATTGAATTAGAATTCAACAATAGGCTTAACTTGAAATTTCTCAAAAACAAGGAATAAAACCTTAGATTTCTCTTTTCTGAAATTCTGATGGTCATAGGGCTTGTGGACAAACTGGTCCAACACTGTGATAGCCTTACATACTTGAGAAGAACGAAGTTCTTGGCGAAACTTGAAGGATCTTGAAGAATGTTTGAAAACCCTAGCTATTCTCCTCTAGGAGCTCTGCTCTGAATCTTCTAAGTGTTAAAGAACGTGAAAGAATAATTTAACACTGTTTAGACCCTTAATTAGGTGTAAAAACGTCGTGGGTTAGGCTTAGAAGGGGTGGGAAAAGACTGAACTACCCCTCTTTAAAAGCTAATAAAAGTTGTCCACGGGACCATCTACCGGTCGTGGTTTGATCTACGGACCGTAGATCCCATTCGTGGAATTGATATTGAATTTTTCAGCTCAAAATTTCATCCTACGGGTCCAATGTACGACCCGTCGAAGTTTCTACGGACCGTAGATCCAATCCGTAGATTGAATACTAAATTTCAGGCTCAAAAATCCATTTACGGGTCCAATCTATGGCCCGTAGAATGGATTCGTAGAAAGGGAACCCAAAATTGAGTCTCTGAACTCTTTTTGACGGTTTGACAGTACGGGTCGTCGATTCATTGACGGCCCGTAGATAGGAGTCGTCATTCACAGACTCAGAAAATTTTGGTATGACAGTCTATGGTAAAATGGCCATAACTTTTTAATCTGAGCTTGAAAAAATGCAAACTTGATGGCGTTGGAAAGAGGACTCAAAGACCTTTAATTTGATAGGTTATGGGCCACCTAATTTATTATGTTCTGGGAGATATGGTCGTTTGAAGTTGACCCAAATAGAATCTCACCTCAAAACTTAATCGGTATGGAAACTTTCAACCCAACTTTGTGCTAGGGGATTCTAGTGACCTTAATTCATATTCAAATTCATTCCCACACTAAGGAATTGACCTTAGAATCTAAGAATAATTAAGAATCACTTGGTACAATCTTATACACATTTCAAGAATGGTCCGGTCTTAACTTAGAAATTTGTTTTGGGGTGTTACATGCATAATTTCACAACAAAAAAAGAGTGTGATGCCTTAATATAACTAGAATTAATTAATCCCAAAATTTGTTTCAATAGAAAACTTTTACAAACTGACTGAAACACCCCCCCCACCTCTCTAAGAACTAATCTAAATAGGTACAAGAGCTTCTAAGAATAAGAACAATATGAAAACATACACAAATTCCATCATAAGGAACAGAGTAGTAGAAGCTGTTGGAGATCACCATCGTCTTCACCTATGAAACATCATTGATCCTACAACCAGACTATGCCAAGTGGTATAGTAAGAGTAGTATCAATACAAACAACACGTACTGATTGCCATCATCGACAACCCGAATCCACCACATAAGATCATGTAAATAATCAGAAGAAGAAATACAACCTGAAACTACACAATCCCGATCCTTTAACCACAAACCTTACTAATAATGATATTACCTTGTGACTCATTCACTCTATCTCAAGTCTCACTACCCTATTATGCTGCCAACTCCATCACTAAAAACCAACCCACCCTTCATGTCCTATCATAACCTGGCCTTATAGCAATCTAAGGCTAAACAAGCTTACTTGTCTTACCAAATACTAAAATTACCTTACCGATTAATTTCACTAATTTCATTGAGTGCATATCATTTTTAAGTATTAAATAAAGGCATTATTTTTATAATTATATTTTTACTCATGCTACTTTCCATATATAATATGGTGAGAGACTTATTTACTTTTTTTATTGAGGGAAGAATTTATGAGTATAAATATCATGGTATTCCATCTCTTATACGTACTATTTCTTGAAATTAGTTGGCCAACAAAGATTATTACAAGATTTATTTTATTCTAGTAATAGAGGGTAAGAAGACGGTCGGACATCCAAAAATTTCCATGGAAAAAAAAGAAGTCTCTCGATATGCTTCCTTTTCAAAACGTCGATCAAGTTTATATAAATTGGCTGGTGAACTTGTTCAACACTACGATATTGACATAAGACTAGTTCTTTCTTCTCCAACGAATAAGTCTTATTCATTTTTTCATCCAACTATTGAAGCAATTGCTCAACGTTTTTTGAATCCAAATATAGAATTACGTGAAACTACAAAACTTGTTGTGACACATGTTCAAAACAAGGTGAATGAAATCAAATATAAATTTGCAGAGTTTAAAATTAGAGAAGACGTTGCAAGCAAGAAAACAATTATACTTGACCAAGTGAAAGAGATGAAAGAAATTAATTAGTGGGAAGTTACCGAAAAACTCAAAACTGATGAGTTAATTAAGTTTGAAGCTTGGTTAAATTTTGTTGATTTTAACATGAAATATCTTCGGGAACAATTGGAAAATGAAGTTGTAATGCTTCATAAATAAATTCATCTCTAGATTAACTTTTGAAATTTTATTATTGGTTATCCCGTTGTTTTTTTATTTTATTTTATTTATAATTTAATATTGATAATGCTATTACATAAACTCTACAATGATATTTATTTTGAAATATTATTTCCATTAATATTAATATATTTTTTCTCTTATATGTTTGATCTCTTATTTTCTTATGTTATGTTTTTAAGTACCTCGGGTAAAGTATTGATTAATTTATTGTGTTTTAGCACTTGATATAAAAAAATAAGAAGAAATTGTAGGTTTATTTTTACCGTCTCTCACTAATAAAAGAATTCACATGTATTTAATATTTAAAATAAGTTAGATACTTGTTTTATGAGCATTTTCTTATTGGTTAAACCAAAAATCGAATCGTTAAGAACCGAAATCGATAAATTGAAAATGATAAAAAATATTTTATTAATTTGATTATTAATTTTGCGTATTTAAAAATCGAAAATCGATTAAATGAGCTGATAATATATAAAATAAAATCGAACCGACCAATTCCATAGAGGTGTGCCTATTGTCTCCATCAACCTCGACATTTTACTGATTTATAACTCTTATACTTACACTATCCCAAGTTACTAAATTGATTAATTGAATGCTTAAACATTTTTTTGTTATATTTTATATAGGCTTTAGCTATAATAATGAAAAACGTAGGTTTGACCGTTTGATAAAATAAAAATTTGTTGTTGTTGTTAAGCATATGAAAGTTATTAGTTTTAAGTAAAAGTCATTTTTATTTGATGTATGTAAAGATCTATATGTGAACAATTTTACTAATTCAAAAAATCTGAGACATCATATAATTAATATATATATTTTTTGATAATAACATCATATAATCATATGAATTGTTGTTACATATAAAGTCTAATTGTTTAGTTTTATTTATTTATTTATATTTTTTATAAGTATCAAATCATGTGAATCTTTTATCAATGAGTGACTATAAAAATTGAGCTTACCATTTCTTTTTATTTAAATATCACAAAAAATTGTGCAAGAACATGATAAATTAAGTAATACCTTACATGAAATAATTAAAAGCATAAAATAAAAAAACAAGAGATCAAACATAAAAGAGAAAAGATATATTAATATTAATGGAAATAATATTTCATAACAAATATCATTGTAGAGTACATGTAATAGCTAGCATCATCAATATAAAATTATAAAATAAAATAAATAAAATAACAAAAACAGAACCAATAATAAAATTTCAAAAATTAATGTAAAGATGAATCTATTTATGAAGCATTAAATGTAACTTCATTTTCCAATTGGTTTAGACGATACTTCATGCTAAAATCAGCAACATTTAGCCAAGCTTCAAATTGAGTTAACTCATCAGTTTTGAGTTTTTCAATATCCTCCCACCAACCAATTTCTCTCATCTCTTTGGCTTGGTCAAGTATAACGGTTTCCTTGCTTGCAACATCTTCTCTAATTTTAAACAATGCAAGTTTATGTTCGATTTCATTCACGTTGTTTCGAACACATGTCGCAACATTTTTTGTGGTTTCACTTAATTCTATATTTGGATTCAAAAAATGTGGAGCAACTGCTTCAACAGTTGGATGGAAAAATGAATAAGGCTTATTCGTTGGAGAAGAAATAACTATTCCTATGTCAACATCGTGTTGTTGAACGAGTTCACCATCTAATTTATATAGACTCAATCGACGTTTTGAAAAGGAGGCATATCGAGCGGCTTCGTTTTCTATTTTTTTCATGGGAGTTTTTTGACGTCCTGCAGTCTTTTTACCCTCCATTACTAGAGCAAAATAAAATTTGATGATGAACTAATTTCAAGAAATGGTACTTATAAGAGATGGAATACCATGATATTTATACACATAAATTCCTCCCCCCCCCCCCACCGCCCCCCCTCCCCAATAGAAATTTATTAAATTTCTTACCTTATTATATATGGAAAGTAGCATGAATAAAAATATAACTATAAAAATAAATTTATTAAAGACTTAAAAATGATTTGCACTCAATAACATTAGTGAAATTTGAAGTTTCAAGATAAAAATGGAAATGTTTTAATATACTTACTTAATTTACCATATTTTAATTATCAAGTATAAATATAATTTGTAGTAACATTTGTTTCTTATAAATCTCAATCGCACACAATAAATAAATAAAAAATTTATCTTAAAAAGGAAAATATATAAATGTGCGTACTGAAATTCTTACAAAATATTTATAACGATCAAATCGAATTCTCCACTTGCACTCTAGGATATGTATTAAATGTGTTTATTGAAATTCATTAAGTTCAAGTAGACATTAGTCAACCTTATAACATTATTTAAAAAAATAGCATATATAGTTCTTTTTTTGAACTTCATAACATTATAAAAAATTTGCATGCATTAACACCAATAAAAATTTAAATTAGCTAATAGCGTGATTGGAATAGTATTATAGGTGAAACTTTCTCCATACATATACTAAGTTACTTATATACGTATACTAAATTAATCCATACATATACTAAATAACTTATATTATAATTTATATATATACACATTTCGGTGAATTAATAAGTATGAATGAAGCATTTTTAATTTATTAATGAAAAATAAAATGGAAGATTTGAAGCCAATTTAAGTAATCTTTCATTTCAATTTTTATAACACATTAGGCCCAAAACCTTAGTCGATATTTCTGGGTTAAATTAATGATCCTTACATGAGTTGGTCTTGATATTTTATCCCCATAAGAAAAAGCTTACAAAATAACCTCCATTCTTTTAATGTAGAAAAAACCCTACTACCCCCATAGCATCACTGACCAGTTCCATTGGCATCGCCAGCAATGGTTGGTCGCCTCTTCCCAGTGGGGAGCCACCACCACCATCACCTATAATACCCTCTTACTTGAATTCTTTAACCCTAGAAATACCAAAGCCTAACCCTATTCCTATCAATGATATTACGTATGTTCCTGGTAAACCAACAGTGCTATGGAAAGAAAAAGAAGTGAATAACATGATAATACAAGAAGATCTTCAGTTTGCCATCATAAGAAAGTTCTCCTATAGTTGGTCTGAATTAGATGAAATTTGCAAAATTTTCCCCATACCACGTGAAATAAAAGCATAATGTAAGATTTGATTTTTTTGTGATAGACATGTGTTAATACGTATCACCATCATAAAGAACTATGTACACGTGATGTCAAAACCTGCTTACTTTTCTTCAAGCAAAGAATGGTTATTATCATATAAGAACCCTTAAATGCGAACTCTGGTTCAATCCGAAAGTGGAACAACTACTGCACTTGCTTGGATATCCTTTCCTACATTATCTCAAAATTTTTGTCAAGGAATCCTTAATTACGATGACCAAGTTAGTGGGTAAGCCCGTACATATAGATATGACCACCAAAAACAAATTTAGACCTAGTTATGACAAAGTAAAGTTGAAGTTGATTTGTTGAGAGATTTCCCAAGAGGATCGATGTTGGGATCAAGAATGTTAGTGCTAGAGAAGTAATCTCAACTTGGATAAAAATCAAGTATGAATATATGCTTAAGTATTTCAAGATATGTAAACTTCAAGGACACAATGAGATAGCGTGTTTTGTACTTTGTCCTGAATTGAGAGCAAAGAAAGTGGAGGAAAAGAACAAAAGTAGATATCATCATCATGAGGAAGGAGAGATAATTTTATCAAGTGGCAAAGTTGTATGACCTCCTAATTAGCTATCAAAAACCAACATAGACACAGAAGCAAAGAAGACACGAATTCCTTTTCAAGAAAGAGGTAGACAATAGAGAAAGGAATCAAAACATGTTTGAACTGCAATAAAGGATAAAAGGGTTTTTACTCCCAACAAAGGGAAAAACCCCAAATTGAGAAGTCGGATGATAAGGAAACAGAGGTACAAACCATTAACTCATTTGTAACCTTGGAGGATTGAGAGAACAACATTCAATCAATGAGCGAGGACCAACTAGTTGAAGGTCAAGTCGCAATAGATAATCTTGAGCCTCCAACTGAAGAGGAGATGGAAAATACTTTATAGGGTGTGGTAGCTATATCAAGAGTTAATCAGAAATCAGGGTCCATTCCAAAGAACACAAAAACAAAGAATGGAGAAGAAATGCACCAAGAAGATATAGCAAAAAATGCATTAGTAAACAATAAAAAATCGTGATGTAAGTACAGTCCCTCAACTCAACATTAGCACTTCGAAGTTTGCATGTGCTCATGAGCATGAGAACACATATGCAATTACAGAGGAGGAAATAATTAACAATATACATCTGATGGAAAAAGAGGTTGATCATTTACCAAGACAGGTATACCTACTTTAAGGAAACAACTCAAAGAAGAAAGGAGAGAAAACAATCATTGAGTGGGCAGTTCTATCACACCTTTATCATAGAGGTTTGCCTTAAAAAAAACTCTAAAATGATGAATAATATACTATTTTGGAATATTATATCAATCAATATAACTCAACAAGCTTTTGAGAGATTGACTAATCTGAACAAAAATCCATTGATACCTATAGGAGAGCCCTAGGCCATCATGTTGTTGTAGCTAATTGTTCTAGTAAGACTTGGTTATTTTTCTAGAGAAGAACTTCATATCCATATTTTGGCAGTTACAATACAACAACTTACTGTAAGAGTAATACATTAAAATTGGAGGAAAGAAATTTTTATTCACACTTATGTATGCAACTTGTAATCAAGAGATAGAGGACTTTACAAATTGTATAAATGAAACGTGATTTGAGAAATCAAGCAAGAGACCTTGTCTATGCTTAGGGAGCGGAAATCTAGAAAGGAACAAACATTGAGGGTAAGGTTATTGCAATAAAGGATGCACTTTCTCACTATGTAACAATTGATTTAACTCATGCTTTACTGAAAATGGACTCTCTAGTGCTCCTTAAGGTCCTAACTACGGTGTGGGAAGTTTTGTGAAACATTGTTTTGATAGTGGAGGATATATGGTACATAGTATAGCTGTGTAAAATTCAAATTCAACATGTATACTAGAATTTAATTCTTCCAAAGAGTTAAACAGTCATCCAAGGAAGCTACTCAACCTAGTCAAGCACCAAATCCCTAATCTAAAAATCAAGACCAAGAAAATAATTCAAGCTAGAGAGACAAGAACATAGAGAATAACATACATCACATGACATTCATATTTGCGGCAACGAAATCTACCGTCCGCACATTTTTTAAGGAAACAATCGCTTCATTTCTAAGTTATCAGCTATTCCAATCATTGTTAACTCACACCAGATTCTCAGATTTGAGATTAACTACAATTGGAAATTTCAGACTCAACACTCTAAGAACAATTTTTATTTCTAGATCTAGATTTATAAATGACCACCCTCTATCCTTAAATTTTAATAATCTACAACGAGATCAGAATCTACCTGAAGTCAAGATAAAGCAACATTTTTTTGAGCGCATAAGGGATACATAGTGAGAGACCCAGATATATCTTGCTGCACATAAAACTAGAGAGAGGAAAAAATGAGAAGAATGTGAATAAAAGCTCGAATAAGATTACAGATATAGAAACTTACCGATGACAACAGAGTAATTCTCGGTAGCTTTTCGGTGAGCCAAGTGACTCTCCAGTCACCTTAGAGCTGAGATATAAACCAAACATTCACTCTTTAGTCAAGGAGGATAAAAGATGTCTTGAAGATTCCAAAGGGTTTTTTTTGAGACAAGGATTACCCATTGAAATTTTATTTTAGGGGAAATAACATTTTTAGTCCTCGTGTTACTACATTATTTCTATTTTAGTCCTCGTAATATTTGATTAAGCATATTTTACCTTCAATTAATCAATCTGTGTGATTTTAATTCTTCAACTTTTAAACTGTCATATGTACTCTTTACATTGGCGACGGATTGTGACAAACTATTTTTTGTTGCCAATAGCAAGGTATAAACTACTCAAAATATGTTGGCATTAATTAGTGACAAAATAAATATCAGTTGCGTGATTGACAAATCTGCTAGAAATAAAACATTTTCGGCATCAACCACAATCAGACAAACATACCAAGTAACATCAAATGCACTTCTTTTTTCTGGTTAAAGTAATTGATTTATGTTAATAAACAGATAGTAGAGCTCCTTACAGAAAATAAGTTCCCAAAATATTACTAGTAGTAGCAGTTTTTCTAACAAATAAATATAGTCTTAAGAAGTATCCCTCTCTAGCAAAACAAAGAAAAATGGAGATAGGTAAGTGCTACAAAACATGCTCGCTTCATTCCTTCCGTAGCCAAATTCTCTGAAACTGCGTTAGTTTTCCCTAAAGGTGTGCCTGATCTTCGGCATCCACATTCGCCTTCTCCAACATAACATCAAATGCACCATTGTTACTATCAATTCAATCATTTTTTACTTCACCTGAGGCAAAAAACAACAAATAAGTTGTAATACCCCAGCTTTCCAAAGAATGAAAATGCAGAATTTACCTGTAGGCAGTGACCTACGGAGGCCACTTAAGGCCGTAGTCAGGTTGACGGGCCGTAGGTGAGGAGCCGTCAATCGCTCTGTCAATTTTAGTAATTCTCAGTCTCTGAAGTGTGATCTACGGAGTAGCAGGATGGATCGTGAGTCAGTTGACGGTCCGTAGAAAGTAACCGTAAATGTCCCCTAGACTTGGTTAAATTCTTTAACCTCAGGCTGTGATCCATGATTGAGGTGTACGGTTCGTGAATGGACCTACCAACCGTAGATTGAAGCCGTCGTTGCAGGGTCCCCAGATACCATCTCTCTGAATCTTTTGACGGTTCAACAGGACGGTCCGTCAGTGGACGTATGGACCGTAGGTCCTGACCGTAGATGGGCCCCGACAATTTTTAATTAAGGGCTTTTTGGTCTTTTCCCTGGTTAATTCCCTGATTAACTAAGCCGGTTTTACCCTTAATGAAGGTCCTATATATAGTTTTCTATACCTAAATCACTTCATTCTAACTCATTCCCTAAATTCAGCTCTCAAATATTTCTCTCTCTAGCTCAAGGAAGAAGAAGAAGCTAAGTCCTCCATTGAAGGTCATCCTCCAATTTCTAGTGGGCTTTGCTAAGGTATGATGGTATTGACCAATGGAGTTGCTTCCTCTATTGGGCCCTCCCTATTCTTCATGAATTTCAAGGTTCAATTCCCGTCAAGTAAGCTAGGGTTTGATCAATTGTTATGGGTTCTTTTAGTATGAGTCCACTTACTGATTTTATGCTTTGTAGTGCACGATCTAGCGTGGGTAAAGTAATTTAGTGCACGATCTAGCGTGAATTACATGTCTAGTTGTAATTATTGCATGAGCCCCTATGATCCCAAGTAAATTCTCCCCAATTTGATAATCTATGCCTTGATTGTTGGGTTGAGATAAGAATTGATGAAATTGAGGGATCATCTATGAAATTGAGCATGAATTAGGGTTAAGTGCATGAATTTAGCATGTTCAAGTAAAAATCATGATTTTCCTCTTTTATGTGGGTTACTTCAAGTATGACTAAATTGCCTTGATTATGACTTTTAAGAGCTAGCTTGCATTGAATTGCATGGTTTAAAATAAAGGCAATATGAACCCATTAGCTATGAAGAAAAAGCATGATAGAATCATGAAGAAAAAGGTTTATAGAATCAAGCATGTTTTATGTGAAATCTATGATATGATGATGTTGAGTCTTGAAGAGGTTTTTCTCATATTATGCTCAACCTAAGCTTGTGAAAGGTTTTCTCACATATAAAGGATTCATAACTTGTTAAAAGGTTTGCTTAACGAAAATTGAATCAAGAGCTTAAATAAGCTATTCTAGGGGTCTAAGCTTGGACAAGTCCATGAAAGAAGAAACACTCAATGAAGTAAGCTTGGACTAGTCCATGGTATGTGAAGTCATGTTTAGCTTGGATTGGCAACCCCAGTTGTGCCTTTCCATGGATATCAATTTATGATTGTATAGTGGGAATTATGCATAGAACCGAGTGGACGGGTGACAAGTCCCCATATGTCCTATGCCTATGTACCCCCATAGGTGGTCTTTAACAGACCCATATTATATCAGCTTAGCTAGTGGATCCACGTAGGCTATGGTTCAGGATTCTACTCTGGCAAGTAGAATGATCCTTTTTCGATGTAGGGCAGACACCGGATTCCATGTTGAGTTATTCCATGGTCTACATATCGGTTTGAGGCTTTTCCCATACTTCAGCTTGCACAATGGTGCATGGGTTACTAAAAGTAAAGTAAAGATAAGAAGAGTAAAAGAGAGATGATTTAGCTTGCTTTGACCATGGTTTATGCTTTATGCTATTTGCTTATATGCCTTATCATGTTTAGCTTGGCCAATTGCATGTCATGTTTATATCTCAGTTTCTAGCATGTTTTATGAGTTTATATACATGGCTATCATACTTAGTACTTTATTGTGCTAACGCATACTTTTGCCTGCATCAACTTCTTTGGTGTAGGACGTGGCAGTTCTCCTACTCGTGGCTAGAGCATTGACTTAGAGTTGACAAGAAGACTTGGTGAGTCCTCATCCATCCGAGGACAGAGCCTTGTTGGATTTACATTTGATGTCTTTCCTTATGTTGGATATTGTATTGGGCTACGTCCCTATCAACTTTTATTCGTATTCTATGATATTAGAAGGCTTTGAGACATGAGTTGTAGACTTCCGCTGTTTTGAGTAAAGCTTTGATATAAAATGCTCTTTTGAACTCTTATTTCTCTATTATCTTGTATGTTATGTATGCTAAGGGCTTGTACGAGGCCTCTCGGGGTCTTGTATGCCGTGTTACATCTAAGGGCTACCCTGGGTTGTGACATAAGTAGCTTCTTAGGAAAGCTAACAAAGAAAAACGGTTACATTTTGCTTGGACACAATACAATTGTAACTATTTGCAAGGGGTGTGGAGAAACTTACGTAACAGTTTGCATATAGGTGGGTCACACACACCCAGGTTTAAAGGAATGTGCATGCTGGAAAATTCCCCGACATTAAACTTGTTAGTTAAAATGTCTTCTATCAGATCAAATGTGCAGGTAGACACAAGCCCGTCAGAGTACGTGATAAACAGAAAGAACCTTAAATCCTTAAGAACCTCTTGGGAGCTTTCAACTCTGGGATGTTGTCCATCCATTTTCTATTGGGAATATCATAAACTTTGATTTCTAGAGGATAAAATAAAAAATCATTTTCATCATCAGTATCTAAGGCGTCACCAACAAAGTGCAATTTACGGTCAATAGTAGTATATCCCAATTTCCTTTTATGGGACACAACGGTTGGAATTTTAGTTTGGTATTTTCATTTACTAGTTGACCTAGTCTTTAGGAGGTATGATCCCATTTGAGTTGCAGGTTTCTGCTTTTTAGGAATTTTTGGAGTAGTGTGTTATGTTTATTTTAGGATTCAGGTATTCCATTTGTTAGGAGTAAGTTGTTTATGCTTATAGTGGACTGATATGTGTCCTGTTTTAGTGGAACTCTTCTGTTAAGTATTTGCCTTTATATAGGCTTGAAGTTCTGAATAAAATATGATCAGATTTCAACCATCACTTTCTCCTTACGTATCTTTTATTTTTCTTCTTTCTTGAGGTTATAACAGTGGTATCAGAGCAGACAGAGGTCCTGTGATCGAATCTCACCGCCACCCAAAATTAGAAAGAATTTCCACGTGCTTGGCCCATGAAAAAGAATCAAGCCTGCACGTGAGGGGGCGTGTTGAGAATATAATTAAATAATAAAAGTGTGCTCTCTCTAACAGCTTAAGCTTTTAGATAAGATGGTCACTCACTTTTATTATTTAATTATATTCTCAACAACAACAAAGTAGGTCTTGTTGAGTTCTTCATTATTCGTAGCGAATACATGGACAAAACTACAATCTTCTAGAAAGAAGATTACTGTCGATGACCATTTGTCGTAATCAGAGGGCAATTGGGGAAACGAACTCAGATCAAACTCAATATCCCACATATCAATATTTAATCTGCTACAAGGCTTTAAGAAAATAGGATCTAACAGCTTGGAATTAGTTTGCAGATTATCAAACACAAATACAGACACATGTTGCTGTTCTAGCGAGAAGAGGCGGAGCCAGGATTAGGAGTTTGAGGGTTCTAAATTTTAGAACTGAAGAGAAAAATAATGCAAATTATGCTTCCTTTGAAAAAAAACAACTCTAGCATGGAAAGCATGTCCACCACCCTTACTTACTACTCAGCCGTCAATTGGTTTTGTTAGGGCTTTAAAGTTAATATATATATATATATATATATAATTTTCTAATACTGTAACACCCCAGATTCGAGGGTGGAAATTTTTAAAATTTTCTGGGTTACTGCCAGTAACGACGGAAGCCACCTACGGTCCGTCGATTGACTTACGGCCCGTAGGTGGGAACCGTAAGTGGCCAGCCCAAGTTTTCAAAATGTCAAGTTTCAGAACCCCAACGACGGCTTGCCAGAACGGCCCGTCGTTCAATCAACGAGTCGTAGATACGTCTCGTAGGTCTACTCCAGACTTAGTCAAATTCTTAAGCTGTAAGTCCTGACCTACGGTTGCCATGTACGGTCCGTCATTTGATCTACGAGCCCGTACATGGGGCCCGTTGTTGCAGGGTCTATGTTGACAGTTTCTGAATCCAATGACGGTTGACCATCGACGGTCTGTGGATGGACTTACGGACCGTAGGTTCCGACCGTCGATAGACTTCGACAGTTATTATTTAAGGGCTTTTTGGTCTTTTCCCTAAATGTTTAACGTCTAATCTAAGTGGATTATGACCTTAACCCAGACCCTATATAAGCTTCCTAAGCCTAATTTTACTCATTCTAAGTCATTCCCAAAATTCTCCTCTCTCAAATAAATTCTTAGCAATTTCTTGTGGGCTTTGTTGATTGAGGTATGTTAAAATTCACCATTGAAGCCCTTTCCTCCAATGGGTCCCTAGTCTTCTTCAATTTTAAAGAATCAATTTTCCCAAATTAAGTTAGGGTTTTGATCAATTCTTATGGGTTCTTCAATGATGATTTTCAATTGTTGATTTTATGATTCTAGTGAACGATCTAGCGTGATAAAGTAATTTAGTGCATGAGTTAGCGTGATTTAAAATCTTCGATGTAGAAATTGGATGAACCCATGATATTTCCCCAATTTTCGAAATCTATGCTTTGATTGATGGGTTGAATTATGAAGTGATGAATTTGATGAAATCTCTATGAATCCATGCATGAATTATGATCCCTAAGCTAAGACTTTTCATGAATGGGATTATGAATGACCTAAAGATGGTTTTATGAAATTAAGCATGTTCATTCAAAATCTATGATTTTACTCTATTATGTGGGTTCCTTCAATTATGGTCAAATTGACTTGTCTATGGCTTTTTAAGTATGAGTTTGCGTTGAATTGCATGAATTAAGAGAAATTCTCATGAAGCTATGTGAACCCTATCATTTGCAAATCATGAGCATGATGAACTATGTAAAGATGAAGTTTATGAACTTATGCATGTCTCATAAGAAGTCAATGATGAATAAAGGGTGCTTTGAGATTGAAGTACCAAAGTATATGTTATGTTGATGTTATGGTGGAGTTGTGAAAGGGTTTCTCACGTAATACTTCCACTATGAATTTAAAATGAACAAGAGGCGATTATCCATGTTTTTAAGGAGCTATTCTAATGAAGGGACAAGAGGCGATCACCCATGTTCCCTAATGTAGACAAGAGGAGATCACCCATGTCTACTAATAATGAACTTATGACTAATGATAGACAAGAGGCAACTACCCATGTCTACTTATGATAATTGAACTATGTCTAATCCGTGGGAATTATGCTTAGCACTGAGTGGACAAGTGGTGATTACCCATGTCCCATAACTTATGTGCCACGATAGGATGATAGTCTATGATAGACACTAGCTAGTGGATCCATGTAAGCTAGAAGTTAAGGTCTTACCTTAGCAAGTAAGGCAGCCTCTTTTTGGTGTAGGGTAGACATAGAATTCCATGTTATAGCTCACATGGTCTTATATGTCGATTAAGGCTATTCCCCACAACTAATGAACAAAAGTGTTGATTATGATGTTTCTCAAGTGAAGTAAAGATGTTTAGCTTGCTTTGACCATGATTTATGTTTCATGTTTTCTAACCCCTATCATGTTTAGCTTGGTCATGAAAATGTCCCATTTTAGCATGTTTAAATGATTTCATGCATTGCTATAATACTTAGTACTTGATTGTACTAACACATACTCTTGCCTACATTGACTTGTTGATGTAGGGCGTGGCGATTCTCCATCCACTCGTGGCTAGAGCTTAGTAGAAGAATTGTGAAGACTTGGTGGGTCGTCATCCATTCGAGGGCATAGCCTAGTTGTTCTTACTTTTATGTTCTTTCTTTTGACATTGTATTGGGTTATGTCCCAAACCTTATTTCTCTTTCCTATATTATATTGTCTTTGAGACATGAGATGTAGACTTCCGCTACTTTTCTTAAAAGATTTGATATGACATTGTCTTTTGAATTCTTAATCTTTATGATCTTGTATGTATGTATGCTAAGTGGCTTGTATGAGGCCTTTGGGGGTCTTGTACGCCATGTCACGTCTAGGGGGTACCTTGGGTCGTGACAAATACAAATTCAGGTTCTATGAAAAGTTACTGAGTTCGTCCAAAGCCACGAACCCCGACTTAGCTCCACCCCGGAGCATATATATTATAGTGAGCATCATCAAAAAAAGATAAAAAAGATGAGATGGAGAGATTTACCGTGAGCCTGTGAGTTTTTGTGACTTGGGTTGTCCATCTCAACAAACAATAATGGGATAGACGTCCATCTCAACAAACAATCTATCTTAAGTAATGGGATAGACGGGGATACTTTTTTCTTTCTCACCAAAAACTATTGGGCCCCACTAACTGTAACGACCTAGTCCGGCCTGGTGTTATAGTTATTAAGATCATAGTATCCTTGCATAAGTCCCAGCGAGTTGAGAAATGGAAAAAATTTAAAAAATAACAAAGTGGGAAAAACTGTCTAGGCTGTGCTATAGCGAAAACCTCCTTTACTATAACGAAGGGTCTGTTCTCCATTGCGGCCTTCGCTATAGAAAAGGTTGGTATTTTTATTTTCATTTTTTAAGTCTATTTTCCGCCCAATTGTATTCATAACTTATAATATTCTATCAAAGAATTCTTGGGGAGAGTTTTGCAAGACTTAGGATTTTTCTCTCTTGACGTAAGTGAATTTAATTTATTTTTCTCTTCCATATTTCGTTCTTTAAATAGAATTATAGGGTAAGTTCTTCACAAAACTTTGTGGATTAAACTCTAGCTTAATTATTGTTGGGGTGAAATGTTGAGGGAGGGTAATTATTCATGATTTCAATCCTTTCCTGTTTTGTTTGACCTTCTAACATGAAATTATTAATACAGACTTTAATTTCCGTATTGGAGAATCTAGAAACTCCATAAAAATAGGTTTTTGAGCATACAAACTGCTCAAGAGAGATTATGAGGCTAAACCTTCATGAACGATATTGAGTTTATCATAGAAGCCTCTGGTTTGATAAAATAACCCATTAACTATTCGTTAGACTTTTTAAAAAGATATAATTGGGTGGGTTTTAATACCTAACCCTTCGTTTGAGTAAATAGGTCATCAAAGTGACTTTATACTTTGTTGGTATGGAGACGTCTATATTTGTCACGACTCAATTCACCGGGCCTTGCGGACTCCTACTCTAACACCTAGATAGAAGAATCCTTACCTCTCGACTTCAAACTAGGAATGTAGAATTTCACAAAAAAAAATATAGTGTGATGCCTTAATATATAACCAAAATTAATCCCAAAATTTGTTCCAATAGAAAACTTTTACAAACTGACTGAAACCCCCCTTCCCCTAAGAACTAATCTAAACAGGTACAAGAGCTTCTAAGAATAAGAACAATATGAAAACAGACCCAAATTCCACCATAAGGTACATATAGTAGTAGAAGTTGTTGGAGATTACCATCGTCTTCACTTACGAAACATCACTGATTTTGCAACCAGACTATGCTAAGTGGCATAGTAAGAGTAGTATCAGTAAAAACAACACGTACTGATAGATATCATTGAAAACCCGAATCCACCACATAAGATCATGTAAATAATCAGAAGAAGAAATACAACTTGAAACTTGTAACACCTCGCAATTCTACTCTTAGAATGTGAATCATTCGTCTTAAGTATATGAGCTTGAACCGGGTGATGTACTACTTGCTCATATATTTTAAGGACCTTTACCAAGTGTATCAAGGTTATTGGAAGTGATTTAGGGTCATAAGAGAGCTCTAACACTAAGCCAAGTCCAAAGCCTTTCTACCAGCTAAGTTTTTCGCATTAGTTCACACAAGATTCAACTTCAAACGACTATAGCTTTCAGTATATAAAGAACTACGTGGACCATAACCTATCAAATTAAAGGTCTATGAATCTTCTTTCTAACTTCACCAAGTTTGTATCAATTAGAGTTCAGAGTAAAAAACTTACACCTATTTTACTAGACACTATCTTGCCACGCATCGACCGCGCGACCGAGGCATTTTTCCTTAAGAACCTCTTGGGAGCTTTCAACTTTGGGATGTTGTCCATTCATTTTCTATTGGGAATATCATAAACTTTGATTTCCAGAGGATAAAATAGAAAATCATTTTCATCATCAGTATCTAAGGCGTCACCAACAAAGTACAATTTACTATCACCAGCAGTATAACCCAATTTCCTTTTAATATACCTGAGCCGTTTATGGGACACAACAAAGTATGTCTTGTTGAGTTCAGCAGTATTCGTAGCGAATACATGGACGGAACTACAATCTTCAAGAAAGAAGATTATTGTGGATGACCATATCTATTATAGTGAGCATCATAAAAAAATGTTGTTCTAGGGAGTAGAGGCGGAGCCAAGGTTAGGAGTTTGAGTGTTTTAAATTTTAGAACATAAGAGAAAAGATCATGCTTCCTTTGGAAAAAAAAAGGAACTCTAGCATAGAAAGCATCCCGACAACTACTTCCATAGTACTGAGCCGTTAATCAGGGGGTTCACAAGTTAATATTTGAAGAAAAAAAAACTCTGGCATGGAAAGCATCTCTACAGTCCCTTCCTTACCACTAAGCCATCAATCAGTTTTGTGTTAGTATATATATATATATATTTATAATTTTTTTTTAATAGGGACCATATCTATTATAGTTTACCGTGAGCCTCTGAGTTTTGGTGAGTTGGGCTTGTAAAACTCCAAGCTTTCAAGGGATTTTAAAATGCAGAACTTACCTAAAGACAGTGATCTACGGAGGCCACCTATGGGCCGTAGATGGATTGACGGGCCGTAGGTGGGGACCGTCAATGGCACTGTGAAATTTAAGGATTTCCAAGTTTCTGAACTTTGACCTACGGGTAGCAGGACGGTTCGTGAGTGGAACGACGGTCCGTAGAAAGTAACCGTAGATGACCCCAGACTTAGCCAACTCCTTAAACTTAGGCAGTTATCTACGGTTGTGGTGTACGGTCCGTAGATGGACCTACCAACCGTAAATCGAGACCCTCGTTGCAGGGTCCCCAGATAACAACTCTCTGAATCTTTTGACGGTTCAACAGGACGGTCCGTCAATGGATGTACGGTATCTTGTCCGTCGATTGGCCCCGACAGATTTTAATTAAGGGCTTTTTGGTCTTTTCCCTAATTGTTTACCTATTAAGCTAAGTCGGTTATACCCTTAATCTAAGACCTATAAATACTTTCTAAGCCTAATTTCTTTCATTCTAATTCATTCCAGAACTCTCATCTCTCAAATATTTCTCTCTCTAAAAAGAAACTCTCTCAACTCTCAAGGAAGAAGAAGAAGCTTGAATCCTCCATTGAAGACCTTCAATCTTCTCCAATTTCTTGTGGATTGCTTTGAGATATGATAGTGTTCACCATTAGGAGTCTTTTACTCCAATGGGCCCTTCCTCTTCTTCATGATTTTCAAAGGTTTACTCTAACAAAATTGAATTAGGGTTTGTGATCAATCATTGTGGGTTCTTCAATTATGATTCCAATTATTGATTTTATGATTCCTAGTGCACGATTTAGCGTGATAAAGTAACTTAGTGCACGAATTAGCGTGAATTACACGATTTGATGTAAATATTGCATGAACCCCCATGATCCCAAGCTAATTCTCCCCAATTTGATAATCTATGCTTGATTGTTGGGTTGAGCTATGATTTAATGAAGTTTATGAATTCTCTATGAAATCAAGCATGAATTATGTATGAGTTGAGGATAATCTTATGAAATTAGCATGATCAAGTCAAAAGCATGATTTTCCTCTATTATGTGAGTTCCTTCAAGTGTGGGTAAATTGTCTTAAATATGGCTTTCTAAGCATGAGCTTGCATTGAATGGCATGAGATGAGTTGAACTTGCATGAACCCATATGAACTCTATGAAATATGAAATATGAGCATGATGAATTAAGGGTGCTTTTAGAGTAAAGTACCAAAGTTATGATATGATGATGCTATGGTTGAGTAGTGAAAGGTTTTCTCACGTAATTCTCCCACTATGATAAAAGAAGAACAAAGAGGCGATTACCCATGTTCTTAAGGAGCTATTCTAATGATGTAAGCTTGGACAAGGTCCATGAAAGATGAATATCTATAAGCATGATTTTAGCTTGAATTGGTAACCCTAGTTGTACCTTTTCATGTTTAATGATATAAATATGTTAATGACTAATCCGTGGGAATTATGCTCAGCACCGAGTGAATATTGAGATGGAAGCCCTCCCGTTAGTAGAGGCCGGGTCTTCTAGTGAAAGCTCTCCCGTTAGTAGAGACCGGGTTTTCTGGATGGAGCTCTCCCGTTAGTTGAGGCCGAGTCTCCTAAAGCAATCTCTATCCCATAAACTATGTTGCCACCATAGGATGTTGTCTTTAAGTAGACATTAGCTAGTGGATCCACCTAAGCTAAGAAGTTCATGGTCTTACCTTGGCATGTAGGACACCCCTTTTCGGTGTGGGGTAGACACCAGATTTCGTGTTGATAGCTCACATGGTCTTACATGTCGGTTAAGGCTTTTCCCCACAAGTTAATGAACAAGTGTTTTCATGATGAAGTAAAGAAAAGAAGGAAAGATGATTTAGCTTGCTTTGGCCTTGATATATGCTTTATGTTTCATGTTTCTCATGTTTATCATGTTTTTAGCTTAGCCATCGCATATCATGATTATGTCTCTCTCTCTAGCATGATTTATGTGTTTATGTGCATTCCTATCATACTTAGTACTTAATTGTGCTAACGCATACTCTTGCCTACATTATCTTCTTTGGTGTAGGACGTTACGATTCACCTTCCACTCGTGGCTAGAGCTTTGACTTAGAGTTGAAAAGAAGACTTGGTGAGTCTTCATCCATCCTAGGACATAGCCTTGTTGGATTTTACATTTTATGTCTTTCCTTATGTTGGATATTGTATTGGGCTGCGTCCCTATCACTTTTATTCGTATTCTATGATATTAGAAGGCTTTGAGACATGAGTTGTAGACTTCCGTTATTTTGAGTAAAGCTTTGATATAAAAATGCTCTTTTGAAGTTTTATTTCTCTATTATCTTGTATGTTATGTATGCTAAGGGCTTGTATGAGGCCTCTCGGGGTCTTGTACGCCGTGTTACATCTAGGGGATACCTTGGGTCGTGACAGGGCTGCCCATCTCAACAAACAATAATAGGATAGATAACCATCTCAACAAATAATCTACTTTAAGTAATACGATAGACGGGGATATTTTTGTCTTTGTCACCAAAAACTATTGGGCCCCACTAACTGTAACGACCTAGTCCGGCCCGACGTTATAATTGTTAAAGACCATAGTATCCTTGCATAAGTCCATGAGGGCTGAGAAATGGACAAAAATTTTTAAATGAACAAAGTGGGAAAAATTGTTTAGGATTTGCTATAGGGAAGACCTCCTTCACTATAACGAAGGCTGCAAGGCTACGCTATGGCGAAGGGCCTGTTCTCTATTGCAGCCTTCCCTATAGCGAAGGTTGGAATTTTTATTTTCATTTTTTAAGTCTGTTTTCCACCCAATCATAGTCATAACTTATAATATTTTATCAAAGATTCCTTAGGGCGACTTTTGCAAGACTTAGGATTTTTTTCTCTTGAGGTAAGTGAATCTAATCTGTTTTCCCTTCCATAATTCGTTCTTTTCATAGAATTAAAGGGTAAGTTCTTAACAAAATTTTATGGATTAAAATCTAGCCTAATGATTGTTGTGGCGAAATGTTAAGGGAGGGTAATTGTGTATGATTTCAATCCTTTCTTGTTAAATTTGACCTTCTGACCTGAAATTATTATTGGAGAATCTAAAAACCTCATAAAAATGGATTTTTGAGCATACGAACTGCTCAAGAGAAATTATGAGGCTAAAACTTCATGAACGGTATTGAGTTTATCATAGAAGACTCTGGTTTGATAAAATAACTCATTAGATATTCGTTAAGCTTTCTAAAAAGATAGAATTGGGTGATTTTGAATGCCTTACACCTTTGTTTGAGTAAATAGGTCACTAATGTGACCTTATACTTTGTTGGTATGGAGACGTCTATACTTGTCACAACTCAACCTACCGGGCCGTACAACCACCTACTCTAACACCTAGATAGGAGAACTCTTACATCTCGGCTTCAAACTGGGAATGCAGAATTTCACAAAAAAAACATAGTGTGATGCCTTAATATAACCAGAATTAATCCCAAAATTTGTTTCAATAGAAAATTTTTATAAACTGACTGAACCCCCCGCCCCCCTCCAAGAACTAATCTAAACAAGTACTAGAGCTTCTAAGAATAAGGACAATTGGAAAACAGACACAAATTCCACCATAAGGAACAGAGTAATAGAAGCTGTCGGAGATCACCATCATCTTCACCTATATATGAAACATCACTGATCATGCAACCAGACTATGCCAAGTGGCATAGCAAGAGTAGTATCAGTACAAATAACACATACTGTTAGGCATCATCGACAACCTAAATCTACTACATAAGATCATGTAAATAATCAGAAGAAGAAATACAACTTGAAACTACACAACCCCGATCCTTTAACCACAACCCTTACTAATAGTGATATTACCTTGTGACTCATTCACTCTATCTCAAGTTTCACTACCCTATTCCGCTGCCAACTCCATCACTAAAAACCAACCCACTCTTCATATTCTGTCATAACCTGACCTTCTATCAAACTAAGGCTTTCCAATCTTTCTTGTCTTACCAAATACTAGAGTTACTTTTATGTCACGATCCAAAATCGGGTGTGATGACACTTGTCCTATCCCACCAGGAAAAGTCAGCATAAACCCAACAAGACCGAAACAAAAGCAGAAATAAGCAATACAAAGGAGAATAACAATAAGCGGAAGACTTCAAAACTTAACAATCCTTCCCAAGATGGGTTGTCACATGTACAAGCCACTAACACAGAATTGAAATGAAATTACAAGTCTTAATGTCTTTGTATCTCAAATAGAACAAGACATAAAATAAAAAGGTTGAGAGAGATCGCCAACATCGAACAACTACCTCTCGAGAGAACTAGATCACAGTCCGAGCTCGGAACCTACACAAGTGTAGAAGCAAGGGTGAGTACCAAACAACACGGTACCCAACAAATCAACTAATAAAACAAGGCAAATCTAATAAAATTCCTGAATCTCTTACTTCCAACCGAACCTCCAATAACTCCAATCTGCACAGAAAATCTGCCCAATCTAACAGATTCCAATTCACAGTTCAAACAGCACAAGGATCCACAACAACACCACAATATCGCCAAATAAGTCACAACAATATCAGATATATCAATTACAGAGTCACAAGGCATAAACACAACTCCACAATGACAAGAATGAGACAATGTAATGCAATGCAATGTAAAGTAGAGTGATGCATGTCTGTCCTACGATACACATCCGCTGAATCTCAGATAGAAACCCATGGGGGCCACACATGGACCATGTATCCGCCGGAACCATTTCCCATCGGCATAATGATCAATCGCCGGAATCATTTTCCATTGGCATAATCATCAATCGCCGGAACTATTTCTAATTGGCATAATCATCAAAGTGTCTCAGAACCAATGCACATAAGCATGTTCACACAAATAATGAGAAAATGATAATGTTCATAATCACGATGCAATTCATATCAATGCAAATCACTCCACACTATCAACAATATATCAACATCAACAATTACATCATTTGTAACAAGATCAATTGCCTAATCGCCGATTCACTACTCCTTTCATCACAAGTAGGATCAATCGCTAAGCAAGAATTTCAAGTCTAGTCCCATAATCCACAATAAGCAAAATAATTATTCATCAAGTTTACAATCACATCGAAACTTTCATAGCATTTTTCTCAATTACACAACAATATCAAGATCACGGCCCATCACATTTTGGCCTACTACTTTAGCACACAAAGAAATTTTTATTGAACCCGCCGATTAGATTAGATTGATTCATACAAGAATTCAACCCATGCCTCAATCCCATTACTCCCCAACACAATCAAGGAAGAGAAATCCGAAAAATTACAAGATTCGCAAGGTTTTAGAAGTCCACTTGCCTTAATCGAAATCGAAATCAACCAACGACCAGAGCTTTTCCCTTCCGAAAGCAATCCAAAGCAACACAATCTAATCAAATTATGAATCACAATTAAATTTCGGAACCAACAACACTAAGAACGCGAAAATCGAGCAAAGGGGTCCAAATGGCTCAAAAATCAGATTTCAAAAACAAGGTTTGAATCCGGAAATTCTCACATGGAAATAATCTTCAAAGCCTTAGAAAATCATTAGTGAAAATCATTTTGAAAATGGAATTCAAACTAGTCCACAATCACCATTTGATCAAAAATTCGAAGTTCATGCAAAACCCCCAAAATCTAACTTTAAAAACCCATATTTTCAAATTGAAATCATGATAGAATCAATGGGTAATCAAGGTTTAGAGTTAAAATCAGTTACCCACAAGGTTTCCACGAAAAACTCTCTTTCAAATCGCCTTCCCAAGCTTCAAAATGGTGAAAATGATGAAAATGGTGAAAATGGGACATTTTCCAAATTTACACTGTTTCAGGCATCATTTGTTCTCCTCGAACGCGGAGACCAGATTCACTACCCTCCGCGAATGCGGAGGTTCAACACCCAACCCTCCGCGAACGTGAAGCTTCAACACCTAACCCTCCGCGAACGCGGGACCCCATCCACAAACGCGGAGGTTCTACACACTACACTCCGCGAACGGAGGCAACTATCCTCCGCGTACGCGGAGGCCAAGGCAACTGGCACCAGATACAGCAAAATCAGCAATTTCAACAAGTATTCGAAAGGACCCTCGGGATTCGTTCCGAACCCCGAGCACATCAATCAAATATGCTACCCTACTAAATTTGATATTTCGGACACAATGGAACCGTCGGAATTCAAATTCGAGGTCTCCTTGACTCATAACCTGATAACGCACAACTAAACTAACTTAAGCCTCAAAAACTCAAAACAAGCCCGGGACCTCTAAAAATTCAACCAAGGCCACTCATAGGCCTAAAATCATCCCCCGAATCCAACGGCGTTCTTGGAATCAAATTCCAAGCATCCGATCTCCGAATGTTGACCAAAGTCAATCCTATGATCAAAATTTCACAATTTTCCAATTCAAGGCCTCAAATCCACGATACAGCCCCAAATATGATTTTGTCAACTCTCCTAGACCAAATCCCACATTCCGAAGCTGATGGAATCGACGGAATCCCCATCTGAGACCTGAAACTCCGAATGACCCCAATAACCACATTTTGACAACTTAAACCTTTAGAATTCAAAACTTTCCAAAAACCATAACTTAATAAGAATTTCACAAAACTAACTTCAGATATCAGCCAAACATGACTCGGGGCAACTCTTGGGAGGGGTAAAATGATCATTTTACTAAATTACCAAAAATGACTTTCAGGGTCATTACACTTTACTGATTAATTTCACTAATTTTATTGAGTGCATATCATTTTTAAGTATTAAAAAAAGGCATTATTTTTATAATTATATTTTTATTTATGCTACTTTTCATATATAATAAATTGAGAGATTTAATTAATATTTATTGGGGAAAGAATTTATGAGTATAAATATCATGGTATTCCATCTCTTATAAGTACTATTTCTTGAAATTAGTTGACCAACAAAGTTTATTACACGATTTATTTTATTCTAGTAATGGAGGGTAAGAAGACGGTCGGACGTCAAAAAATTTCCATGGAACAAAAAGAAAGTCTCTCGATATGCTTCCTTTTCAAAACGTCGATCAAGTTTATATAAATTGGCTGGTGACATATCGATGTTAACATAAGAATAGTTCTTTCTTCTCCAACGAATAAATCTTATTCATTTTTTTATCCAACTGTTGAAGCAGTTACTCATCGTTTTTTGAATCCAAATATAGAATTAAGTGACATGACAGAACTAGTTGCGACGCATGTTCAAAATAAGGTGAGTGAAATCGAATATAAATTTGCAGAGTTTAAAATTAGAGAAGACGTTTCAACAAGAAAATAGTTATACTTGACCAAGTGAAAGAGACGAGAGAAATTAGTTGGTGGGAGGTTATTGAAAAAACACAAAACTAATGAGTTAATTAAGTTTGAAGCTTGGTTAAATGTTGTTGATTTTAACATGAAATATCTTCAGGAACAATTGGAAAATGAAGTTGCATCTAATGATTCATAAATAAATTCATCTCTAGATTAACTTTTGAAATTTTATTATTGGTTATCCCGTTGTTTTTTATTTTATTTTATATATAATTTAATATTGATGATGCTATTACATATACTGTACAATGATATTTATTATGAAATATTATTTCCATTAATATTAATATATTTTTTCTCTTGTATGTTTGATCTCGTTATTTCTTATGTTATGTTTTTAAGTACCTCGGGTAAGGTATTGCTTAATTTATTGAGTTTTTGCACTTTTTAATGATATAAAAAATAAGAAGAAATTGTAGGTTTATTCTTTACAGTCACTCAATGATAAAAGAATTCACATGTATTTAATATTTAAAATCAGTCAGATATTTGTTTTATGAGCATTTTCTTATTGGTTAAACCAAAAATCGAACCGTTAAGAACCGAAATATATTTTATTGATTTGATTATTAATTTTGCATATTTAAAAATCAAAAATCAATTAAATGAGCTAATAATATATAAAATAAAATCGAACCGACCAATTCCATAGAGGTGTGCCTATTGTCTCCATCAACCTCGACATTTTACAGATTTATAACTCTTATATTTACACTATCCCAAGTTACTAAATTGGTTAATTGAATGCTTAAACATTTTTTGTTATATTTTATATAGGCTTTAGCTATAATAATGATTAAAGAAGGTTTGGTAAGATAAAGTTATGTTGTTGTTGTTAAGCATATGAAAATTATTAGTTTTAAGTAAAAGTCATTTTAATTTGATGTATGCAAAGATCTATATGTGAACAATTTTACTAATTCAAAAAATATGAGACATCATATAGATAATTATTTTTTTTGGTAATAACATCATATAATCACATGAATTGTTGTTCCATATAAAGTCTAATTGTTTAGTTTTATTTATTTATTTATATTTTTTATAAGTATAAAATCATGTGAATCTTTTATCAATGATGACTATAAGAATTGAGCTTACCATTTCTTTTTATTTAAATATCACAAAAAAATGTGCAAAAACACGATAAATTAAGTAATACCTTACCTGAAATACTTAAAAGCATAAATAAAAAAAACAAGAGATCAAACATGTAAGAGAAAAGAAATATTAGTATTAATGGAAATAATATTTCATAATAAATATCATTGTAGAGTACATGTAATAGCTAGCATCATCAATATAAAATTATAAAATAAAATATAAAAAAAAACAAAAACAGAACGAATAATAAAATTTCAAAAATTAATGTAAAAATGAATCTATTTATGAAGCATTAAATGTAACTTCATTTTCCAATTGTTTCAGATGATATTTCATGCTAAAATCAGTAACATTTAGCCAAGCTTCAAATTGAGTTAATTCATCAGTTTTGAGTTTTTCAATATCCTCCCACCAACCAATTTCTCTCATCTCTTTGGCTTGGTCAAGTATAATGGTTTCCTTGCTTGCAACATCTTCTCTAATTTTAAACTCTGCAAGTTTATGTTCGATTTCATTCACGTTGTTTCGAACATATGTCGCAACAATTTTTGTAGTTTCACTTAATTCTATATTTGGATTCAAAAAAACGTTGAGCAACTGCTTCAACAATGGATGGAAAAATGAATAAGGCTTATTCGTTGGAGAAGAAAGAACTATTCCTATGTCAACATCGTGTTGTTGAACGAGTTCACTAGCTAATTTATATAAACTCAACCGACGTTTTGAAAAGGAAGCATATCGAGCGGCTTCGTTTTCTATTTTTTCCATGGGAATTTTTTGACATCCAGCAGTCTTCTTAACCTCCATTAATAGAATAAAATAAACTTTTATGATGAACTAATTTTAAGAAATGGTACTTATAAGAGATGGAATACCATGATATTTATACACATAAATTCTCCCCCCAATAGAAATTAATTAAATTTCTTTCCTTATTATATATGGAAAGTAGCATGAATAAAAACATAACTATAAAAATAAATTTATTAAAGACTTAAAAGAAATGATATGCACTCAATAAATTTAGTGAAATTTGAAGTTTCAAGTTAAAAAAGGATTTTGATATACTTACTTAATTTTACCATATTTTAATTATCAAGTATAAATATAATTTAAAGAAACATTTGTGCCTTATAAATATCTTAAGTGCACTAAATAAATAAATCAAAAATTTATCTTAAAAAAGAAAAATTTATCAAAAATTAGTGAAAATACTTAGTCAACATTATAACATTATAAAAAAAATTGCATATATAATTCTTTTTTTGAACTTCATAACATTATAAAAAATATGCATGCATTAACAGCAATAAAAAATTAAATTAGCTAATAGCATGATTGGAATAGTATTATAGGTGAAACTTACTCCATACGTATACTAAATTACTTATATACATATACTTAATTAATCCATACATATACTAAATTAATTATATTATAATTTATATATACACACATTTCGGTGAATTAATTAGGATGAATGAAACATTTTTAATTTATTTAATAAAAAGAGAATGGAAGATTCGAAGCCAATTAAGTTATCTTTCGTTTCTATTTTTATATCACATTAGGCCCAAAACCTTACTCGATATTTTTGGATTAAATAAATGATCCTTATAGGAGTTGGTCTTGATATTTTATCCTCATAAGAAAAGTCTTACAAAAATAACCTCTATTCTTTTGATATAGAAAAAAAACCCTACTAGCCCTGTAGCATCACTGGCATGTTCCATGGCCATCGCCATCAATGGTTAGTCGCCTCTTCCCAGTGGGGAGCCACCACAACCACCACAACCACCACCTATAATACCCTCTTACTTGAATTCTTTAACCCTATAAATACCAAAGCCTAGCTGAATTCCTATCAAGAATAATACGTATGTTCATGAAGTGTAACATGATAATACAAGAAGATCTTCAGTTTACCATCATAAGAAAGTTCTTCTATAGTTGGCCTGAATTAGATGAAATTTGCAAAATCCTCCTCATACAATGTAAAATAAAAGCAGAATGTATGGTTGAATTTTTGTGTGATAGACATATGTTAATACGTCTCACCACCATGAAGAACAATGTACATGTGATGTCAAAACTTGCTTACTTTTGTTCAGGCAAATGATGATTATTATCATATAAGACTCCTTAAATGGGAACCCTGGTTCAAACCGAAAGAGGAAACTACTATTGCACTCTCTTGGATATCCTTTCCTATATTATTTCCCAATTTTTCTGTCTAGGAATTCTTATCTACGATGACCAAGGCAGTGGGTAAGCCCATACATGTAGATATGGCCACCAAAAACAAATCTAGATCTAGTTATACCAAAGTAAAAGTGGAAGTTAATTTGTTGAGAGACTTTCCCAAGAGGATCGATGTTGGGATCAAGAAAGTCAGTGCTGGAGAAGCAATCTCAACTTGGATAAAAATTAGGTATGATTATATGACTAAGTATTGCAAGATATTCAAACTTCAAAGACACAAAGAGATAGAGTGTTTTGTACTACATCCTGAATTGAGAGTAAAGAAAGCAGAGGAAGAGAACACATTAAAGATCGTCATTATGAGGAAGGAGAAATAATTCTATTAAGTGGCAAAGTTGTTTGACCTCCTAATAAGCTATCAGAAACCAACATAGAATCAGAAGCAAAGAAGACATGAATTCCTTTTCAAGAAAGGGGTAGACAACAGTGAAAGCAATCAAAATAGATTTGAAATGCAATAAAGGATAAAAGGATTTTACTCCCTACAAAGGAAAAAAAACCTCAAATTGAGAAGTCGGATGATAAGGGAATAGGGGAACAAACCATTAACTCCTTTGCAACCTTGGAGGATAGAGAGAACAACATTCAGCCAATGGGCGAGCACCAACTAATTAAAGGTCAAGTCGTAGTAGATAATCTTGAACCTCCAACAGAAGAGGAGATGGACAATACTTCATAGGGTGTGACAGATACATCAAGAGTTGATCAGAAATTAAGGTCCACTCCAGAGGACACAAAAACAAAGAATGGAAAAGAAATGCACCAAGAAGATATAGTAAACAATGCATTATAGACAATAAAAATTGTGATGTAAGTACAGTCCCTAAACTCAACATTGACACTTCAAAGTTTGCATGTGCTCACGAACACATGAGAACACATATGCAATTATAGAGGAGGTAATAATTAACAATATACATCAGATGGAAAAAAAGGTTGATCATTTACCAAGACAGGTAGACCTACTTAAAGAAAACAACTCAAAGAAGAAAAGGAGGGCAAACAACCATTGAGTGGGCAGTTCCTCTCAGACCTTTATTGCAGAGGTTTGCCTTAAAAGAAAACTCCAAAATGACTAATCTGAACAAAAAAAAATATTGATAACTATAGGAGAGCCCTAGGCCATCAACAAGAAAATGGAAGATTTGAAGCCAATTTAAGTTATCTTTCGTTTCAATTTTATATCACATTAGGCCCAAAACCTTACTCGATATTTCTGGGTTAAATAAATGATCCTTACATGAGTTGGTCTTGATATTTTATCCCCATAAGAAAAAGCTTACAAAAATAACCTCCATTCTTTTAATGCAGAAAAAACCCTACTACCCCCGTAGCATCACTGACCAATTCCATGGCCATCGCCAGCAATGGTTGGTCACCTCTTCCCAGTGGGGAGCCACCACCATCATCACCTATAATACCCTCTTACTTGAATTCTTTAACCCTAGAAATACCAAAGCCTAACCCTATTCCTATCAATGATATTACTTATGTTCTTGGTAAACCAATAGTGCTTTGGAAAGAAAAAGAAGTGAATAACATGATAATACAAGAAGATCTTTAGTTTGCCATCATAAGAAAGTTCTCCTATAGTTGGTCTGAATTAGATGAAATTCAAAAAATTTACCCCATACCACGAGAAATAAAAGCATAATGTAAGATTTGATTTTTTTGTTTTAGACATGTGTTAATATGTATCACCATCATAAAGAACTATGTACACGTGATGTCAAAACCTGCTTACTTTTCTTCAAGCTAAGAATGGTTATTATCATATAGGACCCCTTAAATGAGAACCCTGATTCAATCCGAAAGAGGAGCTACTACTGCACTTGCTTTGTAACGACCCTGAAGGTCATTTTTGGTAATTTTTATTAAATGACCGTTTTACCCCTCCCGAGAGTTGCTCCGAGGCATGTTTGAATTATATCTGAAGTTAGTTTTGTGAAGTTCGTGTTAATTTTTGGTTTTTGGAAAGTTTTGAATTCTAAAGGCTTAAGTTGTCAAAATGTGGTTTTTGGGGTTATTCAGAGTTTCGGATCTCGGATGGAGATTCCGTCGATTCCATCAGCTCTGAAATGTGGAATTTATTCTAGAAGAGTTGACGGAATCAGATTTGGGGTTGTATCGTGGATTTGAGGCCTTGAGTTGCCTAGGAGTGATCTTGGTTGAATTTTTAGAGGTCCCGAGCTTGTTTTGAGTTTTTGAGGCTTAAGTTAGTTTTGTTGTGCTTTATCGGGTTCCGGGTCAAGGATACCTCGAATTCAAATTTCGACGGTTCCATTGAGTTTAGAACGTTGAATTTAGTAGGGTATCATTTTTGGTTTTTGTGAATGGAGTTCCGAACGAATCCTGAGGTCCATTCGGAGACTTGTTAAATTGCTGAATTACTGTTATCTGGTATCTGGTGTTTTGGCCTCCGCATTCGCGGAGGGGAAAGGTCCGTGTTCGCAGAGTGCTGAGTGTGCAAGCCTCCGCGTTCGCGGAGAGTTGAGTTCCCCTGACCTCCACGTTCGAGAAGGGTAAATTTGACGTGAAACCGTGTGAATTCGGGAATGTCCCATTTTCATCATTTTGAAGCTTGGGAAGGCGATTTGAAAGAGGGATTTTCGTGGAGACCTTGTGGGTAACTGATTTTAACTCTAAACCTTGATTACCCATTGATTCTATTATGATTTCAATTTGAAAATTGGGTTTTTGAAGTTGGATTTTGGGGGTTATTCATGAACTCCAAATTTTTTTATCATATGGTGATTGTGGACTGGTTTGATTTCTGTTTTCAAAATGGTTTTCACTAATGATTTCCTAAGGCTTTGAAGATTAATTCCATGTGAGAATTTTTGGATTCAAACCTTGTTGAAACTCAATTTTTGAGCCATTTGGATCCCTTTACCCGATATTCGTGTTCTTAGTGTTGTTGGTTCCGAAATTTGATTGTGATTCATAATTTGATTAGATTGTGTTGCTTTGGATTGCTCTTGGAAGGGAAAAGCTCCGGTCGTTTGTTGATTTCAATTTCGGTTAAGGCAAGTGGACTTCTAAAACTTTGTGAATCTAGTAATTTTTCAGATTTTTCTTCCTTGATTGTGTTGGGGAGTAATGAGATTGAGGAATGGGTTGAAGTCTTGTATGAATCAATCTATTCTAATCGGCGGGTTCAATAAAAATGGCTATGTGTGTTAAAGTGTTAGGCCAAAGTGTGTTGGACTGTGATCTTGATATTAATGTGCAATTGATGAAATGCTATAAAAGCTTCGATGTGATTGTGAACTTGATGAATATGTATTTTTCTCATTGTAGATTATGGGACTAGACTTGAAATTCTTGCTTAGCGATTGATCCTACTTGTGATGAAAAGAGTAGTGAATTGGAGACTAGGCAAATGATCTTGTTGTAAATAATGTAATTGTTGATGTTGATATATTGTTGATAGTGTGACGTGATTGGCATATTGATATGAATTGCGTTGTGATTGTGAACACTATCATTTTCTCATTATTTGTGTGAACATGCTTATGTGCATTGGTTCTGAGACACTATGATGAGACACTTTGATGATTATGCCGATGGGAAATGGTTCCGGCGAGTGATGATTATGCCGATGGGAAATGGTTCTGGCGAGTGATGATTATGCTGATGAGAAATGGTTCCGGTGAATACATGGTCCATGTGTGGCCCCCATGGGTTCCGATATGAGATTTAGAGGATGTGTATCGTTGGACAGACATGCATCACTCTAAGTGACATTGCATTGCATTATCTCATTCTTGTCATTGTGAAGTTATGTTTATGCCTTGCGACTCTGATAATTGTATACTTCATGTTGATGTGAGTTATTTCGATGATGCTGCTGAGTTGTTGTTCATCTTATGGGTTATATGAACTGAGAATTGGAATCTGTTAGGTTGGGCTGATTTTCTGTGTAGGTTGTAGTTATTGGAGGTTCGGTTGGAAGTCATGAATTCGTGAATTTTATTAGATTTGCCTTGTTTTATTAGTCAATTTTCTGGGTACCGTGTTGTTTGGTACTCACCCTTGCTTCTAAACTTCCGAGCCCAGACCGTGAACTAGTTCTCTCTTCTTCTTACTCTGACGCTTTTGAGGATACTTGAGAGGTAGTTGTTCAATGTTGGCGATCTCTCTCGACCTTTTTACTTTATGTCTTGTTCTATTTTAGATACAAAGACATTGAGACTTGTAATTTTCATTTCAACTCTGTATTAGTGGCTTGTACATGTGACAATCAGTCTTGGGTTGGTTTGTTTAGTTTTGAAGTCTTCTGCTTATTGTTATTCTCCTTGAATTGCTTATTTCCGTTGTTTTGTCCGTGTTGTTGGGTTTAGGCTAACTTGTCCTGGTGGGATAGGACAAGTGCCATCACACCCGGTTTGGGGTCGTGACTTGCTTGGATATTCTTTCCTACATTATCTCAAAATTTTTCTGTCAAAGAATCCTTATTTACGATGGCCAAGTTAGTGGGTAAGCCCATACATATAGATATGACCACCATAAACAAATTTAGCCTAGTTATGACAAAATAAAAGTTGAAGTTGATTTGTTGAGAGATTTCCCAAGAGGATCGATGTTGGGATAAGAATGTTAGTGCTAGAGAAGTAATCTCAACTTGGATAAAAATCAAGTATGAATATATGCTTAAGTATTGCAAGATATGTAAACTTCAAGGACACAATGAGATAACATATTTTGTACTACGTCCTGAATTGAGAGCAAAGAAAGTGGAGGAAAAGAACAAAAGTAGAGATCATCATCATGAGGAAGGAGCGATAATTTAATCAAGTGGCAAAGTTGTACGACCTCCTATTCAGCAATCAAAAACCAAAATAAACACAGAAGCAAAGAAGACACGAATTCCTTTTCAAGAAAGGGGTAGACAACAGAGAAAGCAATCAAAACAGATTTGAAATGCAATAAAGGATAAAAGGATTTTTACTCCCAACAAAGAGAAAAACCTCAAATTGAGAAGTCGAATGATAAGGAAACAAAGGTACAAACCATTAACTCATTTGCAACCTTGGAGGATAGAGAGAACAAAATTCAATCAATGAGCGAGGACCAACTAATTGAAGGTCAAGTCGCAATAGATAATCTTGAGCCTCAAACTGAAGAGGAGATGGAAAATACTTATAGGGTGTGACAGATACATCAAGAGTTGATCAGAAATTAAGGTCCACTCCAGAGGACACAAAAACAAAGAATGGAAAAGAAATGCACCAAGAAGATATAGTAAACAATGCATTATAGACAATAAAAATTGTGATGTAAGTACAGTCCCTAAACTCAACATTGACACTTCAAAGTTTGCATGTGCTCACGAACACATGAGAACACATGCAATTACAGAGGAGGAAATAATTAACAATATACATCTGATGGAAAAAGAGGTTGATCATTTACCAAGACAGGTATACCTACTAAAAGGAAACAACTCAAAGAAGAAAGGAGAGAAAACAATCATTGAGTGGGCAGTTCTATCACACCTTTATCATAGAGGTTTTCCTTAAAAAAAAATCTAAAATGATGAATAATATACTATTTTGGAATATTATATCAATCAATATAACTCAACAAGCTTTTGAGAGATTGACTAATCTGAACAAAAATCCATTGATACCTATAGGAGAGCCCTAGGCCATCATACTGTTATAGCTAATTGTTCTAGCAAGACTCGGTTATTTTTCTAGAGAAGAACTTCATATCCATATTTTGGCAGTTACAATACAACAACTTACTGTAAGAGTGATGCATTAAAATTGGAGGAAAGAAATTTTTATTCACACTTATGTATGCAACTTGTAATCAAGAGATAGAGGACTTTACAAATTGTATAAATGAAACGTGATTTGAGAAATCAAGCAAGAGACCTTGTCTATGCTTAGGGAGCGGAAATCTAGAAAGGAACAAACATTGAGGGTAAGGTTATTGCAATAAAGGATGCACTTTCTCACTATGTAACAATTGATTTAACTCATGCTTTACTGAAAATGGACTCTCTAGTGCTCCTTAAGGTCCTAACTACGGTGTGGGAAGTTTTGTGAAACATTGTTTTGATAGTGGAGGATATATGGTATATAGTATAGCTGTGTAAAATTCAAATTCAACATGTATACTAGAATTTAATTCTTCCAAAGAGTTAAACAGTCATCCAAGGAAGCTTCTCAACCTAGTCAAGCACCAAATCCCTAATCTAAAAATCAAGACCAAGAAAATAATTCAAGATAGAGAGACAGGAACATAGAGAATAACATACATCACATGACATTCATATTTGCGGCAACGAAATTTACTGTCCCCACATTTTTTAAGGAAACAATCACAACATTTCTAAGTTATCAGCTATTCCAATCATTGTTAACTCACACCAGATTCTCAGATTTGAGATTAACTACAATTGGAAATTTCAGACTCAACACTCTAAGAATAATTTTTATATCTAGATCTAGATTTATAAATGACCAGCTTTTATCCTTAAATTTTAATAATCTACAACGAGATCAGAATCTACCTGAAGTCAAGATGAAGCAACATTTTTTTGAGCACATAAGGGATACATACTGAGAGACCCAGATATATCTTGCTGCACATAAAACTAGAGAGAGGAAAAAATGAGAAGAATGGGAATAGAAGATCGAACAAGATTACAGATATAGAAACTTACTGGTGACAACAGAGTAATTCTCGGCACCTTGTCAGTGAACCAGGTGACTCTCCAGTCACCGTAGAGCCGAGATATAAACCAAACATTCACTCTTTAGTCAAGGAGGATAAAAGATGTCTGGATTATTCCAAAGGGTTTTTTTTGAGACAAGGATTACCCATTGAAATTTTATTTTAGGGGAAATAACATTTTTAGTCCTCGTGTTACTACATTATTCCTATTTTAGTCCTCGTAATATTTGATTAAGCATATTTTACCTTCAATTAATCAATCTGTGTGATTTTAGTTCTTTAACTTTTAAACTGTCATATGTACTCTTTACATTGGCGACGGATTGTGACAAACTATTTTTTGTTGCCAATAGCAAGGTATAAACTACTCAAAATATGTTGGCATTAATTAGTGACAAAATAAATATCAGTTGCGTGATTGACAAATCTCCTAGAAATAAAACATTTTCGGCGTCAACCACAATCAGACAAACAGACCAAGTAACATCAAATGCACTTCTTTTTTCTGGTTAAAGTAGTTGATTTATGTTAATAAACAGATAGTAGAGCTCCTTAGAGAAAATAAGTTCCCAAAATATTACAAGTAGTAGCAGTTTTTCTAACAAATAAATATAGTCTTAAGAAGTATCCCTCTCTAGCAAAACAAAGAAAAATGGAGATAGGTAAGTGCTGCAAAACATGCTCGCTTCATTCCTTCCATAGCCAAATTCTCTGAAACTGCGTTAGTTTTCCCTAAAGGTGTGCCTGATCTCTGGCATCCATGCCTTCTCCCGCATAACATCAAATGCACAACCGTTACTATCAATTCAATCATTTTTGACTTCACCTGAGGCAAAAAACAACAAATAAGTAGCTTCTTAGGAAAGCTAACAAAGAAAAATGGTTACATTTTGCTTGGACACAATACAATTGTAACTATTTGCAAGGGGTGTGGAGAAACTTACATAGCAATTTTCATATAGGTGGTTCACACACACCCAGGTTTAGAGGAATGTGCATGCTGGAAAATTCCCCGACATTAAACTTGTTAGTTAAAACGTCTACTATCAGATCAAATGTGCAGGTAGACACAAGCCCATCAGAGTACGTGATAAACAGAAAGAACCTTTGACATGAACCCTTCTTTCCTAGATAAAGAAGAGAGCCAAAAGCATACAAATCCTTAAGAACCTCTTGGGAGCTTTCAACTCTGAGATGTTGTCCATCCATTTTCTATTGGGAATATCATAAACTTTGATTTCCAGAGGATAAAATAAAAAATCATTTTCATCATCAGTATCTAAGGCGTCACAAACAAAGTAAAATTTACGGTCAACAGTATATCCCAATTTTCTTTTAATATACCTGAGCTGTTTATGGGACACAACTGTTGGAATTTTAGTTTGGTATTTTCATTTACTAGTTGATGTCACGAACCAAGGTACCCCCTAGGCGTGACATGGAGTACAAGACCCCGAAAGGGCCTCATACAAGCCACTTAGCATACATTCATATTAGATAGTAGAAATTAAAGAGTCCAATAGATAAAATCACAACAAAGTTTAAGAAAACATCAGCGGAAGTCTACATCTCATGTCTCAAGCCATCTAATCATAATAGAATAGAAATGAAGGTTTGGGACGCAGCCCAGTACAATATCCAAAAGAAAGTGGAAAGCATGAAAATGTAACAAGGTTAGGTCCTCAGAAATAGGAGGCCTCACCAAGTCTTCACTATCTCTGGAACTGACTAGCCACGAGTGGGACGAGAAGAAGAACCGCCAAGTCCTACATCAATAGAATCAATGTACGCAAAAGTATGCGCTAGTACAATCGAGTACCAAGTATGATAGAAATGCACAAAGGACATATAAACCATGCTAGAATGACATATAATCATGACATGTAATGGCCAAGCTAAAACATGATAGAACATAAGAAAACATGAAGCATAAACCATGGCCAAGACAAGCTATTCATCTTTTCTTTACTTTAAATAATCATGAGGACACTTAATTCATTAGTTGTGGGAAATAGCCTTAACCGACATATAAGACCATGTGAGCTATCAACATGGAATCCAGTGTCTGCCCCACACCAAAAAGGGGTGTCCTACTTGCAAAGGTAAGACCATGAACTGCTTAACTTGTGTCTATCATAGACCATCACCCTATGGTGGCACATAGGTTATGGGACATGGGTAATCGCCACTTGTCCACTCGGTACTAAGCATACTTCCCACGGAATTATCATAGTTCATTTCATCTTAGGTAGACATGGGTAATCGCCGCTTGTCTACTTTAGGGAACATGGGTAATCGCCGCTTGTCCCTTCATTCATTAGAATAACTCCTTAAGAACATGGGTAATCGCCACTTGTTCTTCTATTAGTCATGATTTCATTATTAGTAGACATGGGTAATCGCCGCTTTGTCTACATTAGGGAACATGGGAAATCGCCGCTTGACCCTTCATTCATTAGCTCCTTAATTATGGATTCAAGCTTAGTTGAACAAACCTTTCAACAAGTTATGAATCATTATGGGTGAGAAAACATTTCACCTTCATGGGTTGAGCATTACATGAGAAACCCTTTCACAACTCAACAATTGCACTAACATATCATAAATTTCAAAAAGCATGCATGAGTTCACAAATTTCATATTACATAGCTCATCATGCTCTTAACTCAAAAATCATGGGTTCATAAGCTTCACCTCAAAACATGCAATTCAATGCAAGCAAATACTTAGAAAGCCATAAATCAAGGCAATTTAGTCATAATTGAGGGAACCCACATAATAGAGGAAAATCATAGATTTTGAATTGAACATGCATCTTTTCATAAAATATCCTCTTTTCATCATTCGTAGTCTTACATGAAATTCATAGCTTGATCATGATAATCCTTAACTCAATTCACAAAGAGTTCATGTAATTCATCTTTCCTCAATCAACCCATAATCATAAACATAATCATAAATTGGGGGAAACTTAGCATAAGCTCATGGGATTCATCAAGTTCCATGTAAATCACGCTAAATCGTGCACTTGTTTACTTACCACGGTAGCTCGTGCACTATCAACCATAACATCAACAATGGAAAGTATAATGAAGAACCCATAAGAATTGTCAAAACCCTAGCTCTCTTGGGTAAGACTAAACCTTGAAAACCTTAAGAAAAGGAGGACCCATTGGAGGAAAGACTCCAAATGGTGAATACTATCATACCTCAATGCCAATGCCTTGAAATAAAAGGAGGATTGATGACCTTGATAAGAACCCTAGCTCTCCTCTTCTCCTTCTTGTTCTTCTAGAGAGAGGAATATTTTTGGGAGATGAGAGTTGAAATGGAGGGATTAGGGCTTAGAAAATATAAATAGGGCCAAGGTTAAGGGGCAAAATCGTCTAGGAATAGGAATAAACATTTAGGGAAAAGTCCAAAAAGCCCTTAATAAAACTATCGGGGCCAATCGACGAATAGGACCTACGGTCCGTATATCCACTGAAGGACCGTCCTGCTCTTCCGTCAATTGATTCAAAAAGTTCATTTTGGACTGAAAATTTGGCTAAGTCTGGAAGGCATCTACAGAACCCATCTACGACCCGTCAACCGAACTTCGAACCGTCCTGCTATTCCGTAGGTCGAGGTTCAGAAACTCAAAATTCATAAAGCTGGCAGGGCCATCGACGGCTCCCATCTACGGCTCGTCACTTCACCTACGGCCCGAAGATGGCCTCCGTCGTCACTGGCACCAGAAAAAAATTTAAAACTGCATTTTCTTTCTTTTCAAAAACTGGGGTGTTACAATATCTCCCCCTAGGGAACATTCCGTAGGGGTTCAGAAACTCAAAATTCATAAAGCTGGCAGGGCCATCGATGGCTCCCATCTACGGCTCGTCACTTCACCTACGGCCCGAAGATGGCCTCCGTCGTCACTGGCACCAGAAAAAAATTTAAAACTGCATTTTCTTTCTTTTCAAAAACTGGGGTGTTACAATATCTCCCCCTAGGGAACATTCGTCCTCGAATGAGAACCTGGATGTCATGAGAAATGTTATAGACACAGACTAACAACCCAACCTAGCATGCAATCACATAAGTGCACATATCCGAGGAGGAAACATTAACTCCAAGCTAAAGCGTGCTCAATACAAAAAAATTCATGAAGATTTTATGCAACTCACACACAATGCACATATATCATGCTAGACTCTTTATGAACATGTATAAATCAAGGAAATCAACTATGACAAATGAGACCAAAAGAATGAACCATGAGGAACTAGGTACCTCAAGCTAAAGGAGGATCGGAAGGAAAGAGATGAGGATAGCGGGACATCATATCGGCCTGGGCCTCCCAAGTAGCACCCTCAACTAATTGATTCCTCCATAGAACTTTCACGGAAGCAATTTCTTTATTTCTTAACTTTCTTAACTTCCGGACTTGTCGGTCTAGAATCTCAACCGGAACCTCTTCATAAGAAAGACTATCCTTAATGCCAAGATTTTCTAAAGGCGCTATAGTCAGCGGATCGCCAACACACTTTCTCAACAATGAGTCATGGAAAATCGGATGAACTGATGCCAACTTATTAGGCAAATCTAACTCATAAGCAACTTTACAAACACGCCTCAAAATCTTATATGGGCCTACATAACGGGGACTAATCTTCCCTTTCTTTCCAAATCTCATTACACCCTTCATAGGCAAAAATTTTAAGTAGACCCAATCATCAACATCAAATTCTAACTCTCTCCTTCTAACATCGGCAAAAGACTTTTGTCGACTTTGTGCCGTTTTCAGCCTTTCTCTAATAAGTCACACTTTCTCCATAGCTTCATGCACTAACTTGGGACCTATCAAAGAAACTTCCCCAATTTCGAACCAACCTATGGGGGATCTACACCTCCTACCATAGAGAGCTTCAAATGGAGCCATACCAATACTAGAATGGTAGCTGTTATTATAAGCAAACTCAATCAAAGGCAAATGATCATCCCAATTACCCTTGAAGTCAATTGTACAAGCTCTCAACATATCCTCCAAAGTTTGGATGGTACGCTCCGCTTGCCCATCGGTTTGGGGATGAAAGGCCGTGCCAAGCTTAACACGAGTACCAAGACCTTTTTGGAATGACTTTCAAAACTGAGAAGTAAATTGTGTACCACGATCGGCGATAATGGATAAAGGCACTCCACGCAACCTAACCATCTCCTTTAAGTACAACTTAGCGTAATCCTCCGCCGAAAAAGAAACCTTGACGGGAATGAAATGAGCTGATTTCGTCATACGATCTACAATCACCCAAATCGAATCATATTGTCGCCGAGTGCGTGGCAAGCCAACAATAAAGTCCATGTTCACATCTTCCCACTTCCAAGTAGGAATATCAATAGCTTGGGACAAACTTCTCGGCCTTTGGTGCTCAACTTTCACTTGTTGACAATTAGGACATTTAGCCACAAATTCCGCAATATCCTTCTTCATCCCATTCCACCAATAGATCTCCCGCAAATCACAGTACATCTTGGTAGCTCCCGGGTGAATGGAATAACGAGAATTATGGGCCTCAATCAAAATTTGTCCTCTTAAGTCATCTGCATTGGGAACACACAAACGACCTCGATATCTGAGCACTCCATCTCCCCTTTGGGAGAAAGCCTCAACGGACTTCTTTAGCATAGCTTCTTTCAATTCGACTAGGTTCGGATCAAGATCTTGCTTAGCTTTCACACCATGTACATAGGACAATTCTGAACCATTGTGAACCATAACACCACCTTTGGTGGAATCAACCAATCGAACACCCAGACGGGCCAATCTATAAAAATCTCGAACTAGTTCCTTCTTACCATCCTCAATATGGGCAACACTACCCATTGACATCCGACTAAGAGCATCCGCCACCACGTTAGCCTTGCCAGGGTGGTAGAGAACATTCATGTCATAGTCCTTTAATAGCTTAAACCACCTTCGTTGGCGAAGATTTAGATCCTTTTGCTTAAATACATATTGCAAAATCTTATGGTCAGTGAAGGCGTCAACATGGACACCATACAGGTAATGCCACCATATCTTTAGAGAAAATACAACTGCCGCTAGCTCCAAATCATGAGTAGGGTAATTCTTTTCATGCGCCTTTAGTTACCTTGAAGCATAAGCAATGACTTTCTTATTTTGCATAAGTACACACCCTAACCCAATTCTGGAAGCATCACAATAGATCACAAACCCATCGGACCCCTCTGGTAGGGTCAACACCGGAGCCGAGGTAAGTCTATCTTTCAACTCTTGAAAACTCGCTTCACACCTTTCGGACCAAGCAAACTTAGCCCTCTTTTGAGTTAGAGCTGTCAATGGCGAAGCAATTGAAGAAAACCCTTCAACAAACCTTCGATAGTAACCGGCTAAACCCAAGAAACTACAAATATCCGAAGGTGATAGAGGTCTAGGCCAATTCTTAACCGCATCCATCTTCTTAGGATATACCTCGACACCTTTACCGGAAACAATGTGACCAAGGAAGGCTACAGACCTCAACCAAAACTCACATTTCTCGAACTTAGCAAAGAGTTGTTGGTCCTTGAGAACTTACAACACAATCCTCAAATGCTCAGCAAGCTCACTATCACTCCTTGAGTAGATCAAGATATCATCTATAAACACAATGACGAACATATCAAGGTATTGTCTAAACACCTGATTCATCAAATCCATGAACGCGGCCGGAGCATTAGTTAACCCAAAAGACATTACTAGAAACTCATAGTGCCTATATCTGGTCCGGAAAGCCATTTTCGGAACGTCATCATCCCTTACCCTCAATTGGTGATAGCCCGAACGAAGATCAATCTTAGAGAAATAACTTGTCCCTTGGAGTTGGTCAAACAAATCATCAATTCTCGGGAGAGGATACTTATTCTTGATAGTTACCTTGTTCAATTGGCGGTAGTCGATACATATACGAAGTGACCCATTTTCTTTCTAACAAACAAGACCGGAGCACCCCATGGAGAAATACTTGGTCGGATGAAGCCCTTATCCAACAAATCTTTCAATTGCTCTTTTAGTTCCTTAAGTTCTGTCGGAGCCATTCTATAAGGAGGAATAAAGATAGGTTGCGTACCAGGGAGAAGGTCAATACCAAAGTCTATTTCCCTCTCGAGAGGGACACCGGGTAAACCATCAGGAAACACTTACAGAAATTCATTAACAATGGGGACTGACCCAAGAGTAGGGGTTTCAGAATTCACATCCCTCACCCTAACGAGATGGTACATGTAACCCTTAGAAATCATCTTTCTAGCTTGCAGATAAGAAACAAATTGACCCTTAAGCGAAGAATTTCCCCATTTCCACTCCAGGATAGGCTCCTCTAGAAATTGGAACTTGACCATTCGGGTCCTACAATCAATAGAGGCATAACAAGAATGCAACCAATCCATCCTGAGGATAACATCAAAGTCTAGCATATCAAGCTCTACAAGATCCACATGAGTGACTCTATGGAATAAAGAGACGGAACAATTTCTATAGAATCTCTTAGCCACAATAGATTCACCAATAAGAGTAGAGATACAGAATGGATCTAACAACACATCCAGAACAACATCAAACTTCATAGCTACAAAAGGCATCACAAAAGACAACGTAGCACCGGGATCAAGCAAAGCATACACATCAAAGTGGAAGATTTTCAACATACCGGTAACCACATCTGGAGAACCCTCTTGCTCATGACGGGTCTGAAGTGCATAGAACCGGTTTTACTTTTGATTTCCACTAGAACTTGCCGAATTTTGGGGTTGAGCCCTTTGATGATTTTCTCCTCCCTTCTTAGTAGCCAAGGGACAATCCCTTACCTTATGACCTAGACAAGTACCCTCGTGTTTCCTCCCACACTTGGCACAAGTAGGCAATGAGGAGCCACTACCATTTCCTCCTTGAGGCTTAGGGTTAAACACCCTTTCTTTGTTGATCTTAGGAGGGGCATTGGAAGGACCTTGATTAGAGAACCTTTGTCTAGGCTTAAAACGACCATGTCCATCGGACCTTGAATGAGAGAACCCACCATCACCGGTCTTCGCCCTCTTGAAGTCCGTAGACCTTTCCTTGAGCTTCTCCTCCTCTATTTGTTGTGCATGGATCATGAGGCGAGAAATATCCATATCATTAATAAGCATGGCGGTACGACACTCCTTGACCACCATTTCGGACACTCCCGAAACAAATTTGCTCATTCTTGCCCTAGGATCGACAACCATAGAAGGAGCATATCGAGCCAACTGTGTGAACTTCAAAGCATACTCTTTCACACCCATATTCCCTTGATGAAGGTTGATGAACTCGAGTACCTTAGCCTCCCTCATCTCAAGGGGAAAGAATTTATCGAGGAAAGCACCCTTGAATTTCTCCCACTCCAGAGGACCTTCATCAGCCGCCATCTCACTCTTCCATTGGTTGTACCAAATTTGAGCGACACCCTTGAGTTGATAGGCGGCCAATTCCGCCTTTTCCGTCGGTGACACTCCCATGATCATCAACACTTTATAAACCTCATCAATAAACTCTTGAGGATCTTCCTCCACTTTAGAACCGTGAAACTTCGGAGGGTTCATCCTGGTGAAGTCCCTCACTCTTGACACCGCCGTACCCACATTTGGGTTCACGGGAGCCACAACCTCCCTATTGGCTTGAGCCATCACGGCTTGGGCCACACATGAAAAGCAGCTCTGAACTCCACATTGGTTACTTGCTCGGCCAAATGATCGACCGGAACTTGAGGAACTTGAGGAGCTTGAGGAGGGGTTTCTTGCTCTTCACTCTCTCTCGCATTCCTACGAGTATGAGCTCTTCGAGATGCCATATCCTGAAATGCGTAGGATAGGGATTAGGAGAGAGGGGCATATAGAATAACACTCTATGCAGGACTTAAGGATAATGAAGAAGTGGAGTTTCCTAATCATCTTGTAGCCTCTCATTCATATATGTGGCGTGCTTCACACTCATGAACAAGACTCTACTCGACGTGGCTTATGAGACATCCTAGAATCTTTCTAAAACCTTGTGCTCTGAATACCAAGTTTGTCACGACCCAAGATACCCCCTAGGCGTGACATGGCGTACAAGACCCCGAAAAGGCCTCATACAAGCCACTTAGCATACATTCATACAAGATAGTAGAAATTAAAGAGTCCAAAAGATAAAATCACTATAGAGTTTAAGAAAACATCAGCGGAAGTCTACATCTCATGTCTCAAGCCATCTAATCATAATAGAATAGAAATGAAGGTTTGGGACGCAGCCCATTACAATATCCAAAAGAAAGTGGAAAGCATGAAAATGTAACAAGGTTAGGTCTTCGGACATAGAAGGCCTCACCATGTCTTCACTATCTCTGGAACTGACTAGCCACGAGTGGGATGAGAAGAAAAATCGCCAAGTCCTACATCAATAGAATTAATGTAGGCAAAAGTATGCGCTAGTACAATCGAGTACCAAGTATGATAGCAATGCACAAAGGACATATAAATCATGCTAGAATGACATAATCATGACATGTAATGGCCAAGCTAAAACATGATGGAACATAAGAAAACATGAAGCATAAACCATGGCCAAGACAAGCTATTCATCTTTTCTTTACTTTAAATCATCATGAGGACACTTAATTCATTAGTTGTGGGAAATAGCCTTAACTGACATATAAAACCATGTGAGCTATCAACATGGAATCCGGTGTCTGCCCCACACCGAAAAGGGGTGTCCTACTTGCCAAGGTAAGACCATGAACTGCTTAGCTTGTGTCTATCATATACCATCAACCTATGGTGGCACATAGGTTATGGGACATGGGTAATCGCCACTTGTCCACTCGGTACTAAGCATACTTCCCACGGAATTATCATAGTTCATTTCATCTTACGTAGACATGGGTAATCGCCGCTTATCTACATTAGGGAACATGAGTAATTGCTACTTGTCCCTTCATTCATTAGAATAGCTCCTTAAGAAAATGGGTAATCACCACTTGTTCTTCTTTTCGTCATGATTTCATTATTAGTAGACATGGGTAATCGCCGCTTTGTCTACATTAGGGAACATGGGTAATCGTTGCTTGTCCCTTCATTCATTAGCTCCTTAATCATGGATTCAAGCTTAGTTGAACAAACCTTTCAACAAGTTATGAATCATTATGGGTGAGAAAACATTTCACCTTCATGGGTTGAGCATTACATGAGAAACCCTTTCACAACTCAACAATTGCACTAACATATCATAAATTTCGTAAAGCATGCATGAGTTCACAAATTTCATATTACATAGCTCATCATGCTCTTAACTCATAAATCATGGGTTCATAAGCTTCACCTCAAAACATGCAATTCAATGCAAGCAAATACTTAGAAAGCCATAAATCAAGGCAATTTAGTCATAATTGAGGGAACCCACATAATAGAGGAAAATCATAGATTTTTAATTGAACATGCATCTTTTCATTAAAAAAATCCTCTTTTCATCATTCGTAGTCTTACATGAAATTCATAGCTTGATCATGATAATCCTTAACTCAATTCACAAAGAGTTCATGTAATTCATCTTTCCTCAATCAACCCATAATCATAAATATAATCATAAATTGGGGGAAACTTAGCATAAGCTCATGGGATTCATCAAGTTCTATGTAAATCACGCTAAATCGTGCACTAGTTTACTTACCACGCTAGATCGTGCACTATCAACCATAACATCAACAATGGAAAGTATAATGAAGAACCCATAAGAATTGTCAAAACCCTAGCTCTCTTGGGTAAGACTAAACCTTGAAAACCTTAAGAAAAGGAGGACCCATTGGAGGAAAGACTCCAAATGGTGAATACTATCATACCTCAATGCCAATGCCTTGAAATAAAAGGAGGATTGATGACCTTGATGAGAACCCTAGCTCTCTTCTTTTTCTTTCTTGTTCTTCTAGAGAGAGGAATATTTTTGGGAGATGAGAGTTGAAATGGAGGGATTAGGGCTTAGAAAATATAAATAGGGCCAAAGTTAAGGGGCAAAATCGTCTAGGAATAGGAATAAACATTTAGGGAAAAGTCCAAAAGCCCTTAATAAAACTGTCGGGGCCAATCGACGGATAGGACCTACGGTCCGTATATCCACTGACGGACCGTCCTGCTCTTCCGTCAACCAATTCAAAAAGTTCATTTAGGACTGAAAATTTGGGTTAAGTCTGGAAGGCATCTACAGAACCCATCTACGGCCCGTCAACCGAACTACGAACCGTCCTGCTATTCCGTAGGTCGAGGTTCAGAAACTCAAAATTCATAAAGCTGGCAGGGCCATCGACGGCTCCAATCTATGGCCCGTCACTCCACCTACGGCCCGTAGATGCCCTCCGTCGTCACTGGCACTAGAAAATTTTTTAAAACAACATTTTCTTTCTTTTCAAAAACTGGGGTGTTACAATAGTCTTTAGGAGTAGTGATCCCATTTGAGTCAGGTTTCTTGTTTTTAGGACTTAGTGGAGTAGTGTGTTACGTTTCTTTTAGGATTCAGGCATTCTATTTTTTAGGAGTAAGTTGTTTATGCTTATAGTGGACTGATGTGTCCTGTTTTAGTGGAACTCTTCTGTTAAGTATTTGCCTTTATATAGGCTTGAAGTTTTGAATAAAATATGATCATATTTCAGCCATCACTTCTCCTTACGTATCTTTTATTTTTCTTCTTTCTTGAGCTTATAATAGTGGTATCAGAGCAATCAGAGGTCATGGGATTGAATCTCACCGCCACCCAAAATTAGAAAGAATTTCCATGTACTTGGCCCATGAAAAAGAATCAGGCCCACACATGAGGGGGCGTATTGAGAATATAATTAAATAATAAAAGTGTGCTCTCTCTAACAACTTAAGCTTTCAGATGAGATGGTCACACACTTTTATTATTTAATTATATTCTCCTCAACAACAAAGTAGGTCTTGTTGAGTTCAGCACTATTCATAGCGAATACTTAGACAGAACTACAATCTTCTAGAAAAAAGATTACTGTGGATGACCATTTGTCGTAATAAGAGGGCAATTGGGGATACGAACTCAGATCAAACTCAATATCCCACATATCAATATTTAATCTGCTACAAGGGTTTAAGAAAATAGAATCTAACAACTTGGAATTAGTCTGGAGATTATCAAACACAAATACAGACACATGTTGCTGTTCTAGCGAGCATATATATTATAGTGAGCATCATCAAAAAAGTGTTGTTCTAGCGAGCAGAGGCGGAGCCAGGATTAGGAGTTTGAGGGTTCTAAATTTTAGAACAGAAGAGAAAAATATTGCAAATTATGCTTCCTTTGAAAAAACAACTCTAGCATGGAAAGCATGTCCACAACCCTTACTTACTACTCAGCTGTCAATTGGTTTTGTTAGGGATTAAAAGTTAATATATATATATAATTTTCTAATACTGTAATACCCCAGATTCGAGGGTGGAAATTTTTAATTTTTTTTGGGTTACTGCCAGTAACGACGAAAGCCACCTACGGTCCGTCGGTTGACTTACGGCCTGTAGGTGGGAACCGTAAGAGGCCAGCCCAAGTTTTCAAAATGTCAAGTTTCAGAACCCCAACGACGGCCTGCCAAAACGGCCCGTCTTTCAATCAATGAGTCGTAGATAGGTCTCGTAGGTCCCCGCCACACTTAGTCAAATTCTTAAGTTGTAAGTCCTGACCTATGGTTGCCATGTACGGTCCGTCGTTTGATCTACGAGCCGTACATGGGGCCCGTCGTAGTAGGGTCCATGTTGACAGTTTATGAATCCAACAACGATTGACCATCGACGGTCCGTGGATGGACTTATGGACCGTAGGTCCCGACCGTCGATGGACTCCGACAGTTATTATTTAAGGGCTTTTTGGTCTTTTCCCAAAATATTTAACTCCAAATCTAAGTCGGTTATTCCCTTAACCCAGACCCTATATAAGCTTTCTAAGCCTAATTTTACTCATTCTAAGTCATTCCCAAAATTCTCCTCTCTCAAATATTTCTCTCTCTAGAAAAGTTCTCTCAATTCTCAAGGAAGAAGAAGGGCTAGGATCCTCCATTGAAGGTCATGAATTCTTAGCAATTTCTTGTGGGTTTTATTGATTGAGGTATGTTAGCATTCACCATTGGAGCCCTTTCCTCCAATGGGTCCCTAGTCTTCTTCAATTTTAAAGGATTAATTTCCCCCAAATTAAGTTAGGCTTTTGATCAATTTTTATGGGTTCTTCAATCATGATTTTCAATTGTTGATTTTATAATTCCTAGTGCACGATCTAGCGTGATAAAATAATTTAGTGCACGAATTAGCGTGGTTTACATGCATTGATGTAGAAATTGGATGAACCCATGATATTTCCCCAATTTTCGAAACATATGCTTTGATTGATGGGTTGAATTATGAAGTGATGAATTTGATGAAATCTCTATGAATCCATGCATGAATTATGATCCCTAAGCTAAGACTTTTCATGAATGAGATTATGAATGACCTAAAGATAGTTTTATGAAATTAATCATGTTCAATCAAAATCTATGATTTTACTCTATTATGTGGGTTCCTTCAATTATTGTCAAATTGACTTGTCTATGGCTTTTAAAGCATGCGTTTGCATTGAATTGAATGAATTAAGAGAAATTCTCATGAAGATATGTGAATCCTATGATTTGCAAATTATGAGCATGATGAATTATGTAAAGATGAAGTTTATGAACATATGCATGTCTCATAAGAAGTCAATCATGAATTAAGGGTGCTTCGAGATTGAAGTACCAAAGTATATGTTATGTTGATGTTATGGTTGAGTTGTGAAAGGGTTTCTCACATAATACTCCCACTATGAATTTAAAACGAATAAGAGGCAATTACCCATGTTCTTAAGGAGTTATTCTAATGAAGGGACAAGAGGCGATCACCCATGTTCCCTAATGTAGACAAGAGGCGATCACCCATGTCTACTAATAATGAAGTTATGACTAATGATAGATAAGAGGCGACTACCTATGTCTACTTATGATAATTGAACTATGTCTAATCCGTGGGAATCATGCTTAGCACCAAGTGGACAGGTGGCGATTACCCATGTCCCATAAACTATGTGCCACCATAGGATGATGGTCTATGATAGACACTAGGTAGTGGATCCGCGTAAGCTAGAAGTTAAGGTCTTACCTTGGCAAGTAAGGCAACCTCTTTTCGGTGTGGGGTAGACACCGAATTCCATGTTATAGCTCACATGGTCTTATATGTCGGTTAAGGCTATTCCCCACAACTAATGAACAAAAGTATTGATTATGATGTTTCTCAAGTGAAGTAAAGATGTTTAGCTTGCTTTGACCATGATTTATGTTTCATGTTTTCTAACCCCTATCATGTTTAGCTTGGTCATTGCACGTCATGAAAATGTCCCATTTTAGCATGTTTAAATGATTTCATGCATTGCAATCATACTTGGTACTTGATTGTACTAACGCATACTCTTGCCTACATTGACTTGTTGATGTAAGGCGTGGTGATTCTCCATCCACTCGTGGCTAGAGCTTAGTAGAAAAATTGTGAAGACTTGGTGGGTCCTCATCCATTTGAGGGCATAGCCTAGTTGTTCTTACTTTTATGTTCTTTCTTTTGACATTGTATTGGGTTACGTCCAAAACCTTGTTTCTCTTTCCTATATTAGATTGTCTTTGAGACATGAGATGTAGACTTCCGCTACTTTTCTTAAAAGATTTGATATGACATTATCTTTTGAATTCTTAATATTTTTGATCTTGTATGTATGTATGCTAAGTGGCTTGTATGAGGCCTTTCGGGGTCTTGTACGCCATGTCACGTCTAGGGGGTACCTTGGGTCGTGACAAACTTGGTATCAGAGCCAAGTTTTAGAAATATCCTAGGATATCTCATAAGCCGCGTCAAGTAGAGTCTTGTTCATGAGTGTGAAGCGCGCCACATTTATGAATGAGAGGCTATAAGTCATTTAAGAAACTTCACTTCTTTCATTACTCTTAAGTCGTGCCATACAATTTAACTCTATACGTCTCTCTCCTAATCCCTATCCTATGCGTTTTGGGATATGGCTACCCGAGGAGCTTATGCTAGAAGAAATGTGGGAGAGAATGTGGATCAACAAGCTCCTCCTCAAGCTCCACAAGTTTTGGTCGACCCTTTGGCCGAACAAGTATCTAATGCGGAGTTTAGGGCTGCTTTTCAAGTGTTGGCCCAAGCCGTGGCGGCTCAAGTCAATAGAGAGGTTGTGGCTCCCGTGAACCCAAATGTGGGTACGGCGGTATCTAGGGTAAGGGACTTCAAAACGATGAACCCAACGGAATTTCATGGTTCTAAGGTGGAGGAAGATCCTCAAGAATTCATAGATGAAGTGTATAAGGTATTGATGATCATGGGGGTAACATCGGAGGAAAAGGCGGGGTTGGTCGCTTATCAACTCAAGGGTGTTGCTCAAGTTTGGTTCAACCAATGGAAGAGTGAGAGGGCAGTTAATGAGGGTCCTCTTGATTGGGAAAAATTCAAGGTTGCTTTCCTTGATAGGTTCTTTCTCCTTGAGATGAGGGAAGCAAGGATGCTCGAATTTATCAACCTTTATCAAGGAAGCATGGGTGTGAAAGAGTATGCTTTGAAGTTCACACAATTGTCCCGATATGCTCATTCCATAGTTGTCGATCCTAGGGCAAAAATGAGTAAGTTTGTCTCGGGAGTGTCTGAAATATTGGTTAAAGAGTGCCGCTCTGCTATGCTTGTCAATGACATGGATATTTCTCACCTCATGGTGTATGTTCAACAGATAGAAGAGGAAAAGCTCAAGGAAAGGTCTAAAGAGACAAAGAGGGTTAGGACCGGTGATGGTAACTTTTCACATTCAAGGTCGGATGGACATGGTCATCCTAGATTTTGACAAAGGTTTTCCGATCAAGGTTCTTCCAATGCTCCTCCCAAGTCCAACAAAGATAGGGTGTCTAACCCTAAGCCCCAAGGAGGAAATGGTTGTGGTTCTTCATTGACTACTTGTACTAAGTGTGGAAAGAAGCATGAGGGCAAATGTCTAGCGGGTTCTAATGCATGCTTTGGTTGTGGCAAAATGGATCACAAGATAAGGGATTGCCCCTTAGTAGCTAAGAATTAAGGGTATAACCGTCGACGCACTCAACCTCAAAAACCATCAAGTTCTAGTGGAATTCAAAAGCAAAGCCGATTTTATGCACTTCAGGCTCGTCATGAGCAAGAGGGTTCTTCTGATGTGGTTACCGGTATGTTGAAAGTCTTTCACTTTGATGTTTATGCTTTGCTTGATCCAGGTGCTACCTTGTCTTTCGTGGCGCCATATGTGGCTCTGAGGTTTGATGTTGTTCCGGATGTGTTGCTAGATCCTTTTCATGTCTCTACTCTGATTGGCGAATCTATTGTGGCTAAGAGAGTCTATAGAAATTGCCCCATCTCTTTATCTCATAGAGTCACTCATGTTGATCTTGTAGAGCTTGATATGTTAGATTTTGATGTTATTCTTGGGATGGATTGGTTGCACTCTTGTTATGCTTCTATTGATTGTAGGACCTAAAAGGTCAAGTTTCAATTCCCAAATGGCCTATCCTAGAGTGAAAGGGGAGAAATTCTATGGTTAGATGTCTGTTTGTTTCTAGTCTTAAAACTAGAAAGATAATTTCTAAGGGTTACATATATCATCTTTTTAGGGTGAGGGATATATATTTTTAAATCCCTATTCTTGAGTCGGTCCTCGTTGTTAATGAGTTTTTGAAAGTGTTTCCTGATGATTTACCTGATATTCCTCCCGAAAGGGAAATAGACTTCGGTATTTACCTTCTCCCAGATACGCATCCTATCTCTATTCCTCCTTATAGAATGGCTCTGGCGGAACTTAAGGAACTAAAGAAGCAATTGAAAGACTTGTTGGATAAGGGTTTCATCCGACCAAGTATTTCTCCGTGGGGTGCTCCGGTCTTGTTTGTAAGAGACAAAGATGGTTCACTTCGTATGTGCATTGACTACCGCCAACTGAATAAGGTTAATATTAAGAATAAGTATCTTCTTCCAAGAATAGATGTCTTGTTTGATCAACTTCAAGGGGCTAGTTATTTCTCTAAGATCGACCTTCGTTCGGGCTATCACCAATTGAGAGTAAAGGAAGGTGATATTCCGAAAATGGCTTTCCAGACTAGGTAGGGCCATTATGAATTCCTAGTGATGTCATTTGGGTTGACAAATGCTCCGGACGCATTTATGGACTTGATGAATAAGGTGTTTAGACAGTATCTTGATATGTTTGTGATTGTGTTTATTGATGATATTTTGATTTACTCAAGGAGTGAGGGTGAGCATGCCGATAATTTGAGGATTGTCTTGCAAGTCCTCAAGGACCAACAACTCTTTGCAAAGTTTAGTAAATGTGAATTTTGGCTGAGGTCCGTGGCTTTTCTTGGTTACATTGTCTCCAGTAAAGGTATTGAGGTAGATCCTAAGAAGACAGATGTGGTTAGAAAGTGGCCTAGACCTCTATCACCTTCGGATATTCATAGTTTCTTGGGTCTAACCGATTATTACAGGAGGTTTGTTGAAGGATTTTCTTCGATTGCTTCCCCATTGACAGCTTTGACTCAAAACAAGGTTAAGTTCACTTGGTCCGAAGCATGTGAGAAGAGTTTTCAAGAGGTAAAAGAAAGACTTACTTCGGCTCCGATATTGACTCTACCGGAAGGGTCCGATGGTTTTGTGGCTTATTGTGATGCCTCGAGAATTGGACTAGGATGTGTTCTTTTGCAAAATGGAAAATTCATTGCTTATGCTTCAAGGCAACTTAAGGTACATGAAAAGAACTATCCTACTCATGATTTAGAATTAGCGGCTGTTGTGTTCGCTTTAAAGATTTGGAGGCATTATTTGTATGGTGTACATGATGATGTCTTCACCGATCATACAAGTTTGCAATATGTGTTTAAACAAAAAGTCCTAAATCTTCGCCAAAGAAGGTGGCTTGAGTTGTTAAAAGACTATGACATGAGTGTCATCTATCACCCTGGTAAGGCTAATGTGGTGGCGGATGCACTTAGTCGGTTATCTATGGGTAGTGTTGCTCATATTGAGGATGGTAAGAAAGAGTTGGTTCGCGATGTTCATAGGTTGGCCCTCTTGGGTGTTCGGTTGGTTGATTCCACTAAAGGTGGTGTTATGGTCCATAATGGTTCCGAATCATCCTTTGTACATGATGTGAAGGCTAAACAAGATCTTGATCCTAACTTAGTCAAGTTGAAGGAAGCGGTGCTCAAAAAGTCTGCTGAGGCTTTCTCTCAAGGGGGAGATGGTGTGCTTTGATATCAAGGTCGTTTGTGTGTTCCCAATGTAGATGACTTAAGAGGAAAAATTTTATCAGAAGCCCATAACTCTCGATATTCCATTCACCCGGGAGCTACCAAGATGTACCGTGATTTGCGCGAGGTCTATTGGTGGAATGGGATGAAGAAGGATATTGCGGAGTTTTTGGCTAAATGTCCTAATTGTCAACAAGTGAAAGTTGAGCACCAAAAGCCGGGGGGTTTGACCCAAGATATTAGTATTCCTACTTGGAAGTGGGAAGATGTGAATATGAACTTTATTGTTGGTTTACCATGCACCCGCACCCGGCGACAACATGACTCGATTTGGGTTATTGTGGATCGTATGACGAAATCAGCCCATTTCATTCCCATCAAAGTTTCTTATTCGGTGGAGGATTATGCTAAGTTGTACTTGAGAGAGATGGTTAGGTTTCATGGAGTGCCTTTATCCATTATCTCCGATCGTGGTGCACAATTTACTTCTCAATTTTGGAAATCTTTCCAAAAGGGTCTTGGTACTCGCGTAAAGCTTAGTACGGCCTTTCATCCTCAAACTGATGGGAAAGAGGAGCGTACTATCCAAACTTTGGAAGATATGTTAAGAGCGTGTGTAATCGATTTCAAGGGTAATTGGGATGATCATTTGCCTTTAATTGAGTTTGCTTATAACAATAGCTACCATTCTAGTATTGGCATGGCTCCGTTTGAAGCTCTCTATGATAGGAGGTGTAGATCTCCTATAGGTTGGTTCGAAGTTAGAGAAGTTGCTTTGATAGGACCCAAGTTGGTGCATGAGGCTATGGAGAAAGTTCGGCTTATTAGAGAAAGGTTGAAAATGGCCCAAAGTCTACAAAAGTCTTATGCCGATGTTAGAAGGAGAGATTTAGAATTTGATGTAAATGATTGGGTTTACTTCAAAATTTCACCCATGAAGGTTGTAATGAGATTTGGGAAGAAAGGAAAGCTAAGTCCCCGTTATATAGGGCCAAATCAAATTTTGAGACGTGTTGGTAAGGTTGCTTATGAACTTGATTTGCCTAACGATTTGGCATCGGTACTCCGGTTTTCCATGTCTCATTTTTAAAGAAATGTGTTGGCGATCCGAGAACTATAGTGCCATAGGAGAATCTTGGCACAAAAGAAATGTGTTGGCGATCCGTCAGTTGACTTACGACCCTTAGGTGGGAACCGTAAGTGGCCAGCCCAAGTTTTCAAAATGTCAAGTTTCTGAACCCCAACGACGGCCTGCCGGTATGGCCCGTCGTTCAATCAATGAGTCGTAGATAGGTCTCATAGGTCTCCTCCATACTTAGTCAAATTCTTAAGTTATAAGTCCTGACCTACGGTTGCCATGTACGATCCGTCGTTTGATCTACGAGCCGTACATGGGGCCCGTCGTAGTAGGGTCCATGTTGACAGTTTTTGAATCCAACAACGATTGACCATCGACGGTCCGTGGATGGACTTATGGACCGTAGGTCCCGACCGTCGATGGACTCCGACAGTTATTATTTAAGGGCTTTTTGGTCTTTTCCCTAAATGTTTAACTCCTAATCTAAGTCGATTATGCCCTTAACCCAGACCCTATATAAGCTTCCTAAGCCTAATTTTACTCATTCTAAGTCATTCCCAAAATTATCCTCTCTCAAATAATTAACTCTCTAGAAAAGTTCTCTCAATTCTCAAGGAAAAAGAAGGGCTAGGATCCTCCATTGAAGGTCATCAATTCTTAGCAATTTCTTGTGGACTTTCTTGATTGAGGTATGTTAGCATTCACCATTGGAGCCCTTTCATCCAATGGGTCCCCAGTCTTCTTCAATTTTAAAGGATCAATTTTTCCAAATTAAGTTAGGGTTTTGATCAATTCTTATGGGTTCTTCAATGATGATTTTCAATTGTTGATTTTATGATTTCTAGTGCACGATCTAGCGTGATAAAGTAATTTAGTGCACGAATTAGCGTGATTTATATGCTTTGATGTAGAAATTGGATGAACCCATGATATTTCCCTAATTTTCGAAATCTATGGTTTGATTAATGGGTTGAATTATGAAGTGATGAATTTGATGAAATCTCTATGAATCCATGCATGAATTATGATCCCTAAGCTACGACATTTCATGAATGAGATTATAAATGACCTAAAGATGGTTTTATGAAATTAAGCATGTTCAATCAAAATCTATGATTTTACTCTATTATGTGGGTTCCTTCAATTATGGTCAAATTGACTTGTCTATGGCTTTTTAAGCATGAGTTTGCATTGAATTGCATGAATTAAGAGAAATTCTCATGAAGCTATGTGAACCCTATGATTTGCAAATTATGAGCATGATGAATTATGTAAAGATGAAGTTTATGAACTTATGCATGTCTCATAAGAAGTCAATGATTAATTAAGGGTGCTTTGAGATTGAAGTACCAAAGTATATGTTATCTTGATGCTATGGTTGAGTTGTGAAAGGGTTTCTCACGTAATACTCCCACTATGAAGTTAAAACTAATAAGAAGTGATTACCCATGTTCTCAAGGAGCTATTCTAATGCAGGGACAAGAGGCGATCACCCATGTTCCCTAATGTAGACAAAAGGCGATCACCCATGTCTACTAATAACGAAGTTATGACTAATGATAGATAAGAGGCGACTACCCATGTCTACTTATGATAATTGAAATATGTCTAATCCGTGGGAATTATGCTTAGCACCGAGTGGACAAGTGGCAATTACCCATGTCCCATAAACTATGTGCCACCATAGGATGATGGTCTATGATAGACACTAGGTAGTGGATCCGCGTAAGCTAGAAGTTAAGGTCTTACCTTGGCAAGTAAGGCAACCTCTTTTCGGTGTGGGGTAGACACCAGATTCCATGTTATAGCTCACATGGTCTTATATGTCGGTTAAGGCTATTCCCCTCAACTAATGAACAAAAGTATTGATTATGATGTTTCTCAAGTGAAGTAAAGATGTTTAGCTTGCTTGGACCATGATTTATGTTTCATGTTTTCTAACCCCTATCATGTTTAGCTTGGTCATTGCACGTCATGAAAATGTCCCATTTTAGCATGTTTAAATGATTTCATGCATTGCTATCATACTTGGTACTTGATTGTACTAACGCATACTCTTGCCTACATTGACTTGTTGATGTAGGGCGTGGTGATTCTTCATCCACTCGTGGCTAGAGCTTAGTAGAAGAATTGTGAAGACTTGGTGGGTCCTCATCCATTCGAGGGCATAGCCTTGTTGTTCTTACTTTTATGTTCTTTCTTTTGACATTGTATTGTGTTACGTCCCAAACCTTATTTCTCTTTCCTATATTAGATTGTCTTTGAGACATGAGATGTAGACTTCCGCTACTTTTCTTAGAAGATTTTATATGACATTGTCTTTTAAATTCTTAATCTTTTTGATCTTATATGTATGTATGCTAAGTGGCTTGTATGAGGCCTTTGGGGGTCTTGTACGCCATGTCACGTCTAGGGGGTACCTTGGGTCGTGACAAATACAAATTCAGGTTCTATGAAAAGTTACTGAGTTCGTCCAAAGCCACGAACCCCGACTTAGCTCCACCCCGGAGCATATCTATTATAGTGAGCATCATCAAAAAAAGATAAAAAAGATGAGATGGAGAGATTTATCGTAAGCCTCTGAGTTTTTGTGACTTGGGCTGCCCATCTCAACAAACAATAATGGGATAGACGGCCATCTTAATAAACAATCTACCTTAAGTAATGGGATAGACGGTGATACTTTTGTCTTTCTCACCAAAAACTATTGGGCCCCACTGACCTTAACGACCTAGTCCGGCCCGGTGTTATAGTTGTTAAGATCATACTATCCTTGCATAAGTCCCAGCGAGTTGAGAAATGGACAAAAATTTTAAAAATAACAAAGTGGCAAAAACTGTCTAGGTTGTGCTATAGCAAAGACCTCCTTTACTATAACGAAGGGTCTGTTCTCCATTGCGGCCTTCGCTATAGAAAAGGTTGGAATTTTTATTTTCATTTTGTAAGTCTGTTTTCCACCCAATCGTAGTCATAACTTATAATATTCTATCAAAGAATAGGGAGACTTTTGCAAGACTTAGGATTTTTCTCTCTTGAGGTAAGTGAATTTAATTTATTTTTCTCTTCTGTAATTCGTTCTTTTAATAGAATTAAAGGGTAAGTTCTTCACAAAACTTTGTGGATTAAACTCTAGCTTAATTATTGTTGGGACGAAATGTTGAGGGAGGGTAATTATGCATGATTTCAATCCTTTCTTGCTTTATTTGACCTTCTAACCTGAAATTATTAATATAGACTTTGATTTCGGTATTGGAGAATCTAGAAACTTCATTAAAATAAGTTTTTGAGCATACAAACTGCTCAAGAGAAATTATGAGGCTAAACCTTCAAGAACGATATTGAGTTTATCATAGAAGCCACCGGTTTGATAAAATAACCCATTAACTATTTGTTAGATTTTCTAAAAAGATAGAATTGGGTGGGTTTTAATACCTAACACCTTCGTTTGAGTAAATAGGTCATCAAAGTGACCTTATACTTTGTTGGTATGGAGACGTCTATATTTGTCACGACTCAATTCACCTGGGCCTTGCGGACACCTACTCTAACACCTAGATAGAAGAATCCTTACCTTTCGACTTCAAACTAGGAATGTAGAATTTCACAAAAAATAATTTAGTGTGATGCCTTAATATAACCAAAATTAATCCAAAAATTTGTTCCAATAGAAAAATTTTACAAACTGATTGAAACCCCCCCTCCCCCTAAGAACTAATCTAAACAGGTACAAGAGCTTCTAAGAATAAGAACAATATGAAAACAGACACAAATTCCACCATAAGGAACATATAGTAGTAGAAGTTGTCAGAGATCACCATCGTCTTCACCTATGAAGCATCACTGATTTTGCAACCAGACTATGCTAAGTGGCATAGCAAGAGTAGTATCAGTAAAAACAACATGTACTGATAGATATCATTGACAACCCGAATCCACCACATAAGATCATGTAAATAATCAGAAGAAGAAATACAACTTGAAACTTGTAACACCTCGCAACTCTACACTTAGAATTCAAATAGTTTGTCTTAAGTATATGAGCTTGAACCGGGTGATGTACTACTTGCTCATATATTTTAAGGTCCTTTACCAAGTGTATCAAGGGTATTGGAAGTGATTTAGGATCATAAGAGAGCTCTAACACTAAGCCAAGTTCAAAGCCTTTCTACCAGCTAAGTTTTTGGCATTAGTTCACACAAGATTCACCTTCAAACGACCATAGCTTTCAGTATATAAAGAACTATGTGGACCATAACCTATCAAATTAAAGGTCTATGAGTCTTCATTCCAACTCCACCAAGTTTGTATCAATTAGAGTTCAAAGTAAAAAAATTATACCTATTTTACTAGACACTATCTTGCCACGCGTCGGCCGCGCAGCCGAGGCATTTTTCCTTAAGAACCTCTTGGGAGCTTTCAACTTTGGGATGTTGTCCATGCATTTTCTATTGGGAATATTATAAACTTTGATTTCCAGAGGATAAAATAGAAAATCATTTTCATCATCAGTATCTAAGGCATCACCAACAAAGTACAATTTACTCTCACCAGTAGTATAACCCAATTTCCTTTTAATATACCTGAGCCATTTATGGGACACAACAAAGTATGTCTTGTTGAGTTCAGCAGTATTCGTAGCGAATACATGGACTGAACTGCAATCTTCTAGAAAGAAGATTATTGTGGATGACCATATCTATTATAGTGACCATCATCAAAAAAGTGTTGTTCTAGGGAGCAGAGGCGGAGCAAGGATTAGGAGTTTTGGTGTTTTAAATTTTAGAACATAAGAGTAAAAATCATGCTTCCTTTGGTAAAAAAAAAAAGAACTCTAGCATAGAAAGCATCTCAACAACTACTTCCTTAGTACTGAGACGTCAATCAGGAGGTTCACAAGTTAATATTTGAAAAAAAAACTCCGGCATGGAAAGCATCTCTACAGTCCCTTCCTTACCACTAAGCCATCAATCAGTTTTGTGTTAGTATATATATATATATATATATATATATATATATAAATTTTAATACAAATACAATCTCTATAAAAAAAGCTACTGAGTTCATCCAAACCCCCACTTAGCTTCACCCTTACTAGAGAGCATATATATAGTTTACCGTGAGCCTCTGAGTTTTGGTGAGTTGGGCTGCCCATCTCAACAAACAATAATAGGATAGACAACCATCTCAACAAAAAATCTACTTTAAGTAATAGGATATATGGGGATATTTTTGTCTTTGTCACCAAAAACTATTGGGCCCCACTGACAGTAACGACTTAGTCCGGCCCGACGTTATAATTGTTAAAGACCATAGTATCCTTGCATAAGTCCATGAGGGCTGAGAAATGGACAAAAATTTTAAAATGAAAAAAGAGGGAAAAATTGTCTAGGATTTGCTATAGGGAAGACCTCCTTCACTATAGCGAAGGCTGCAAGGCTACGCTATGGTGAAGGGTCCGTTCTCTATTGCGGCCTTCCCTATAGCGAAGGTTGGAATTTTTATTTTCATTTTTTAAGTCTGTTTTCAGCCCAATCGTAGTTATAACTTATAATATTTTATCAAAGAATCCTTAGGGCGACTTTTGCAAGACTTAGGATTTTTTTCTCTTGAGGTAAGAGAATCTAATCTATTTTCCCTTCCGTAATTTGTTCTTTTCATAGAATTAGAAGGTAAGTTCTTCACAAAATTTTGTGGATTAAAATCTAGCCTAATTATTGTTGTGGCGAAATGTTAAGGGAGGGTAATTGTGTATGATTTCAATCCTTTCTTGTTAACTTTGACCTTCTGACCTGAAATTATTATTGGAGAATCTAAAAACCCATAAAAATGGATGTTTGAGCATACGAACTGCTCAAGAGAAATTATGAGGCTAAAACTTCATGAACGGTATTGAGTTTATCATAGAAGCCACTGGTTTGATAAAATAACTCATTAGTTATTCGTTAAACTTTCTAAAAAGATAGAATTGGGTGAGTTTGAAAACCTAACACCTTTGTTTGAGTATATAGGTCACCAATGTGACCTTATACTTTGTTGGTATGGAGACGTCTATACTTGTCATGACAAAACCCACCGGGCCATGCGGCCACCTACTCTTACACCTATATAGAAGAATTCTTACCTCTCGACTTCAAACTGGGAATGCAGAATTTCACAAAAAAAACACAGTGTGATGCCTTAATATACCTAGAATTAATCCCAAAATTTGTTTCAATAGAAAACTTTTATAAACTGACTGAACCCGCCCCCCCCTCCAAGAACTAATCTAAGCAAGTACAAGAGCTTCTAAGAATAAGGACAATATGAAAACAGACACAAATTCCACCATAAGGAACAGAGTAATAGAAGCTGTCGGAGATCACCATCGTATTCACCTATATATGAAACATCACTGATCGTGCAACCAGACTCTGCCAAGTGGCATAGCAAGAGTAGTATCAGTACAAATAACACGTATTGTTAGGCATCATCGACAACCTAAATCTACCACATAAGATCATGTAAATAATCAGAAGAAGAAATACAACTTGAAACTACACAACCCCGATCCTTTAACCACAACCCTTACTAATAGTGATATTACCTTGTGACTCATTCACTCTATCTCAAGTCTCACTACCCTATTCCGCTGCCAACTCCATCTCTAAAAACCAACCACCCTTCATATTCTGTCATAACTTGACCTTCTATCAAACTAAGGCTTTCCAATCTATCTTGTCTTACCAAATACTAGAGTTACTTTATGTCACGATCCAAAATCGGGTGTGATGGCACTTGTCCTATCCCAGCAGGACAAGTCATCCTAAACCCAACAAGACCAAAACAAAAGAGGAAATAAGCAATACAAAGGAGAATAACAATAAGCGGAAGACTTTATAACTTAACAATCCTTCCCAACACTGGTTGTCACATGTACAAGCTACTAACACAAAATTGAAATGAAATTGCAAGTATCAATGTCTTTGTATCTTAAATAGAAAAAGACATAAAATAAAAAGGGTCGAGTGAGATCGCCAACATCGAACAGCTACCTCTCAAGTTTCCACAAAAGCCTCGGAGTAAGAAGAAGAGAGAACTAGATCACGGTCTGGGCTCGGAACTTACACAAGTGTAGAAGCAAGGGTGAGTACCAAACAACACGGTACCCAGTAAATCAACTAATAAAATAAGGCAAATCTAATAAAATTCCCGAATCTCTTACTTCCAACCGAACCTCCAATAACTATAACCTGCACAGAAAATCAGCCCAATCTAACAGATTCCAATTCACAGTTCAAACAGCACAAGGATCCACAACAACACCACAGTATCGCCAAATAAGTCACAAGAATATTAGATATATCAATTATAGAGTCACAAGGCATAAACACAACTCCACAATGACAAGAATGAGACAATGTAATGCAATGCAATGTCAAGTAGAGTGATGCATGTCTGTCCTACGATACACATCCGCTGAATCTCAGATCGAAACCCATGGGGGCCACACATGGACCATGTATCCGTCGGAACCATTTCCCATTTCCATAACCATCAATCGCCGAAACCCTTTCCCATCGGCATCGCCGGAATCATTTTCCATCGGCATAATCATCAATCACCGGAACCATTTCCCATCTGCATAATCCTCAAAGTGTCTCATCATAAAGTCTCAGAACCAATGCACATAAGCATATTCACACAAATAATGAGAAAATGATAATGTTCACAATCACGATGCAATTCATATCAATACAAATCACGCCACACTATCAACAATATATCAACATCAATAATTACATCATTTGCAACAAGATCAATTGCCTAATCTCCGATTCACTACTCCTTTCATCATAAGTAGGATCAATCGCTAAGCAAGAATTTCAAGTCTAGTCCCATAATCCATAGTAAGCAAAAGACATATTCATCAAGTTTACAATCACATCGAAACTTTCATAGCATTTTTCTCAATTACACGATAATTTCAAGATCATGGCCCATCACATTTTGGCCTACTACTTTAGCACACAAAGACATTTTTATTGAACCCGCCGATTAGATTAGATTGATTCATACAAGAATTCAACCCATGCCTCAATCCCATTACTCCCCAACACAATCAAGGAAGAGAAATCTGAAAAATTACAAGATTCGCAAAGTTTTAGAAGTCAACTTGCCTTAATCGAAATCGAAATCAACCAACAACCGGAGCTTTCCCTTCCGAAAGCAATCCAAAGCAACACAATCTAATCAAATTATGAATCAAAATTAAATTTCGGAACCAACAACACTAAGGACACGAAAATCGGGCAAAGGAGTCCAAATGGCTCAAAAATCGGATTTCGAAAACAAGGTTTGAATCCGGAAATTCTCACATGGAAATAATCTTCAAAGCCTTAGGAAATCATTAGTGAAAATCATTTTGAAAACGGAATTCAAACCAGTCCACTATCACCATTTGATCAAAAATTCAGAGTTCATACAAAACCCCCAAAATCTAACTTTAAAAACCCAAATTTTCAAATTGAAATCATGATAGAATCAATGGGTAATCAAGGTTTAGAGTTAAAATCAGTTACCCACAAGGTTTCCACGAAAAACTCTCTTTTAAATCGCCTTCCCAAGCTTCAAAATGGTGAAAATGGGACATTTCCCGAATTTACATTGTTTCAGGCATCATTTGTTCTCTACGAACGTGGAGACCAGATTCACTACCCTCCGCGAACACGCTCACATCTCTGCAAATGCGGAGGTTCAACACCAAACACTCCGCGAACGCGGGACCCCCTCCGCATACGCGTAGGTTCTACACACTACACTCCACGAACGGGGGCAACTATCCTCCGCGAATGCGGAGGCCAAGGAAACTGGCACCAGATACAACAAAATCAGCAATTTCAACAAGTCTCCGAAAGGGCCCTCGAGATTCGTTCGGAACCACGAGCACATCAATCAGATATGCTACCCTACTAAATTCGACGGTCCGGACTCAATGGAACCGTCGGAATTCAAAGTCGAGGTCTCCTTGACTCGGAACCCGATAAAGCACAACTAAACTAACTTAAGCCTCAAAAACTCAAAACAAGCTCGGGACCTCTAAAAATTCAACCAAGGCCACTCCTACGCCTAAAATCATCCCCCGAATCCAACGGAGTTGTCGGAATCAAATTCCGAGCATCCGATCTCCGAATGTTGACCAAAGTCAACCTTATGATCAAAATTTTACAATTTTCCAACTCAAGACCTCAAATCCACAATAAAGCCCCAAATCTGATTCTGTCAACTCTCCTAGGCCAAATCCCACATTCCGGAGCTGATGGAATCGACGGAATCCCCATCGAGACTTGAAACTCCGAATGACCCCAAAAACCACATTTTGACAATTTAAGCCTTTAGAGTTCAAAACTTTCCCAAAACCATAACTTAACAAGAATTTCACAAAACTAACTTCAGATATCAGCCAAACATGACTCGGGGCAACTCTCGGGAGGGGTAAAATGGTCATTTTATAAAAATTACCAAAAATGAAGTTCAAGGTCATTACACTTTACTGATTAATTTCACTAATTTTATTGAGTGCATTTCATTTTTAAGTATTAAAAAAAGGCATTATTTTTTATAATTATATTTTTATTCATGCTACTTTTCATATATAATAAGTTGAGAGATTTAATTAATATTTATTGGGGAAAGAATTTATGAGTATAAATATCACGATATTCCATCTCTTATAAGTACTATTTCTTGAAATTAGTTGACCAATAAAGTTTATTACAAGATTTAGTTTATTCTAGTAATGGAGGGTAAGAAGACGGTTGGACATCAAAAACTTTCCATGGAAAAAAAAGAAAGTCTCTCGATATGCTTTCTTTTCAAAACGTCAATCAAGTTTATATAAATTGGCTGGTGACATATGGATGTTGACATAAGAATAGTTCTTTCTCCAACGAATAAGTCTTATTCTTTTTTTTGTCCAACTGTTGAAGCAGTTGCTCATCGTTTTTTGAATTCAAATATAGAATTAAGTGACACGACACAACTAATTGCGACACATGTTCAAAACAAGGTGAGTGAAATTGAATATAAATTTTCAGAGTTTAAAATTAGAGAAGACGTTGCAAGCAAGAAAATAGTTATACTTGACCAAGTGAAAGAGATGAGAGAAATTAGTTGGTGGGAGGTTATTGAAAAGACTCAAAATTGATGAGTTGATTAAGTTTGAAGCTTGGTTAAATGTTATTGATTTTAATATGAAATATCTTCGGGAACAATTGGAAAATGAAGTTGCATCTAATGATTCATACATAAATTCATCTATAGATTAACTTTTGAAATTTTATTATTGGTTATCCCATTGTTTTTTATTTTATTTTATTTATAATTTAATATTGATGATGCTATTACATATACACTACAATGATATTTATTATGAAATATTATTTCCATTAATATTAATATATTTTTTCTTTTATATGTTTGATATCGTTATTTCTCATGTTATGTTTTAAGTACCTCGGGTAAGGTATTGCTTAATTTATTGAGTTTTTGCACTTTTTAGTGATATAAAAAATAAGAAGAAATTGTAGGTTTATTTTTTACAGTCACTCACTGATAAAAGAATTCACATGTATTTAATATTTAAAATAAGTCAGATATTTGTTTTATGAGCATTTTCTTATTGGTTAAACAAAAAATCGAATCGTTAAGAACCGAAGTCGATAAATTGAAAATGATAAAAAATACTTTTATTGATTTAATTATTAATTTTGCGTATTTAAAAATTGAAAATCGATTAAATGAGCTGATAATATATAAAATAAAATCGAACCGACCAATTCCATGGAGGTGTTCCTATTGTCTCCATCAACCTCGACATTTTACAGATTTATAACTCTTATATTTACACTATCCCAAGTTACTAAATTGATTAATTGAATGCTTAAACATTTTTTTGTTATATTTTATATAGGCTTTAGTTATAATAATGATAAAAGAAGGTTCGATAAAATAAAAATATGTTGTTGTTAAGCATATGAAAATTATTTGTTTTAAGTAAAAGTCATTTTGATTTGATGTATGCAAAGATCTATAAGTGAACAATTTTACTAATTCAAAAAATATGAGACATCATATAATTAATTTATTTTTTTTGGTAATAACATCATGTAATCATATGAATTGTTGTTACATATAAAGTCTAATTGTTTAGTTTTATTTATTTATTTATATTTTTTATAAGTATAAAATCATGTGAATCTTTTATCAATGATGACTATAAGAATTGAGCTTATCATTTTTTTAAATTTAAATATCACAAAAAATGTGCAAGAACACGATAAATTAAGTAATACCTTACCTGAAATACTTAAAAGCATAAAATAAAAAAACAAGAGATCAAACATGAAGAGAAAAGATATATTAATATTAAGGGAAATAATATTTCATAATAAATATCATTGTAGAGTACATGTAATAGCTAGCATCATCAATATAAAATTATAAAAAAAAACAAAAACAGAACCAATAATAAAATTTCAAAAATTAATGTAAAGATGAATCTATTTATGAAGCATTAAATGTAACTTCATTTTCCAATTGTTTCAGATGATATTTCATGCTAAAATCAATAACATTTAGCCAAGCTTCAAATTGAGTTAACTCATCAGTTTTAAGTTTTTCAATATCCTCCCACCAACCAATTTCTCTCATATCTTTGGCTTGGTCAAGTATAACGGTTTCCTTGCTTGCAATATCTTCTCTAATTTTAAACTCTGCAAGTTTATGTTCGATTTCATTCACGTTGTTTCGAACATATGTCGCAACAATTTTTGTTGTTTCACTTAATTCTATATTTGGATTCAAAAACGTTGAGCAACTGCTTCAACAGTTGGATGGAAAAATGAATAAGGCTTATTCGTTGGAGAAGAAAGAACTATTCCTATGTCAACACCATGTTGTTGAACGAGTTCACTAGCTAATTTATATAAACTCAACCGACGTTTTGAAAAGGAGGCATATCGAGCAGCTTCGTTTTCTATTTTTTCCATGGGAATTTTTGACGTCTGGCAGTCTTCTTACCCCCCATTACTAGAAATAAATAAACTTTTATGATGAACTAATTTTAAGAAATGGTACTTATAAGAGATGGAATACCATGATATTTATACACATAAATTCTCCCCCCAATAGAAATTAATTAAATTTCTTACCTTATTATATATGGAAAGTAGCATGAATAAAAATATATCTATAAAAATAAATTTATTAAAGACTTAAAAAAAAATGATATGCACTCAATTAAATTAGTGAAATTTGAAGTTTCGAGTTAAAAAAGGAAATATTTTGATATACTTACTTAATTTTACCATATTTTAATTATCAGGTATAAATATAATTTGAAGAAACATTTGTGCCTTATAAATATCTTAATTGCACTAAATAAATAAATCAAAAATTTATCTTAAAAAAGAAAAATTTATCAAAAATTGGTGAAAATATTTAGTCAACATTATAACATTATAAAAAAAAATTGCATATATACTTCTTTTTTTGAACTTTATAACATTATAAAAAATATGCATGCATTAACATCTATAAAAATTTAAATTAGCTAATAGCATGATTGGAATAGTATTATAGTGAAACTTACTCCATACGTATACTAAATTACTTGTATACGTATACTTAATTAATCCATACATATACTAAATTACTTATATTATAATTTATATATATACACATTTCGGTGAATTAATTAGGATGAATGAAACATTTTTAATTTATTTAATGAAAAAGAGAATGGAAGATTCGAAGCCAATTTAAGTTATCTTTCGTTTATATTTTTATTTCACATTAGGCCCAAAACCTTAATCGATATTTCTAGATTAAATAAATGATCCTTATAGGAGTTGATCTTGATATTTTATCCCCATAAGAAAAGTCTTACAAAAATAACCTCTTTTCTTTTGATATAGAAAAAAAACCTTACTAGCCCCGTAGCATCACTGGCATGTTCCATGGCCATCGCCATCAATGGTTAGTCGCCTCTTCCCAGTGGGGAACCACCACCACTACCACCTATAATACCCTCTTACTTGAATTCTTTAACCCTATAAATACCAAAGCCTAACTGGATTCCTATCAAGAATAATACGTATGTTCATGAAGTGAATAACATGATAATATAAGAAGATCTTCAGTTTACCATCATAAGAAAGTTCTTCCATAGTTGGCCTGAATTAGATGAAATTCGCAAAATCCTCCCTATACAATGTAAAATAAAAGCAGAATGTATGATTGAATTTTTGCGTGATAGACATATGTTAATACGTCTCACCACCATGAAGAACAATGTACATGTGATGTCAAAACTTGCTTACTTTTCTTCAAGCAAATGAATGATTATTATCATATAAGACTCCTTAAATGGGAACCCTGGTTCAATCCGGAAGAGGAAACTACTATTGCACTCTCTTGGATATCCTTTCCTACATTATTTCCCAATTTTTCTGTCTAGGAATTCTTATTTACGATGACCAAGGTAGTGGGTAAGCCCATACATGTAGATATGGCCACCAAAAACAAATCTAGATCTAGTTATACCAAAGTAAAAGTGGAAGTTAATTTGTTTAGAGACTTTCCCAAGAGGATCGATGTTGGGATCAAGAAAGTCAGTGCTGGAGAAGTAATCTCAACTTGGATAAAAATTAGGTATGATTATATGACTAAGTATTGCAAGATATGCAAACTTCAAAGACACAAAGAGATAGAGTGTTTTGTACTACATCCTGAATTGAGAGTAAAGAAAGCGAAGGAAGAGAACACATTAAAAATCGTCATTACGAGGAAGGAGAAATAATTCTATTAAGTGGCAAAGTTGTTTGACCTCCTAATAAGCTATCAGAAACCAACGTAGAATCAGAAGCAAAGAAGACATGAATTCCTTTTCTAGAAAGGGGTAGACAACAGTGAAAGCAATCAAAACAGATTTGAAATGCAATAAAGGAAAAAGGATTTTACTCCCAACAAAGGAAAAAAAAAACCTCAAATTGAGAAGTCGGATGATAAGGGAATAGGGGAACAAACCATTAACTCCTTTGCAACCTTGGAGGATATAGAGAACAACATTCAGCCAATGGGCGAGTTAAAGGTCAAGTCGTAGTAGATAATCTTGAACCTCCAACTGAAGAGGAGATGGACAATACTTCATAGGGTGTGACAGATACATCAAGAGTTGATCAGAAATTAAGGTCCACTCCAGAGGACACAAAAACAAAGAATGGAAAAGAAATGCACCAAGAAGATATAGTAAACAATGCATTATAGACAATAAAAATTGTGATGTAAGTACAGTCCCTAAACTCAACATTGACACTTCAAAGTTTGCATGTGCTCATGAACACATGAGAACACATATGCAATTATAGAGGAGGTAATAATTAACAATATACATCAGATGGAAAAAAATGTTGATCATTTTCAAAGACAGGTAGACCTACTTAAAGGAAACAACTCAAAGAAGAAAGGAGGGAAAACAACCATTGAGTGGGCAGTTCCTCTCAGACCTTATTGCAGAGGTTTGCCTTAAAAGAAAATTCTAAAATGACTAATCTGAACAAAAAAAAATATTAATACCTATAGGAGAGCCCTAGGCCATCATAGCTAATTGGTCTAGTAAGATTTGGTTATTTGCTAGAGAAGAACTTCATATTCATAATTTGACAGATACAATACACTTATGTATGCAACCTGTAATCAATAGATAGAGGACTTTGCAAATTGTATAAATGAAAAGTGGTTTGAGAAATCAAGCAGGAGACCTTGTCTATGCTTAGGGAGCAGAAACCTAGAAATGAATAAACAATGAGGCTAAGGCTATTGCAATAAAGGATACACTTGTTCACTATGTAACAGTTGGATTAACTCACATTTTACTGAAAATGGACTCTCTAGTGCTCCTTAAAGTCCTAACTATGGTGTGGGAAGTTCCGTTAAACATTGTTAAGATAGTGAAGGATCAGTCCTAACTCCTCCTTTTTTCTTTCTTGGGCTAAAATTTTTAATCTATTTTATACATTTTGTTTTTTGTTTTTTTAAATAAAATTTACCCCCAAGATCCAAGTATCAAGATTCAAGACAATTAAGGGTGCAATCACTTAATTGGTATGATCATTCTTCAAATTTTACTTTTTGATTTGTAGCAAGATTTAATGGAGCATGCATATGTGGATTTTCTGTTAAAAGATTTCTGACGTTTACCATGTGTTTGAAAAAATATCTTGGCTAAAAAAAAAATTATACTTTGTTTACATTGTTCAGTAAAATTTGGTATTTCCAACTTCTGTTGTAGAAATTTTCTTTTGCCACTTTCCTCAACAAGAGGTGTGTTTATGTGATACAAAGAAACAAAAATAAGGAAGGCTGGCAAAGTAACAACAAAAACTCGAAAACAAAATTGATTGTTAGTCTGTGCAACCCTGCTACTAATCGACTTCATAAAAACAACAAAAAATATAACCTAAGATCACAAAATCTTACAAAACAGCATAGGTTAACTTAATCGATGCTATTCATATTGTACAACAACAGCTTCCTCAGCCACAATCCAGCCATCATCACAAGAGTTATAGTTTGAACAGTTCTGAAAATGAAACAGACAATGAGGTTAACTAAGCCTGAGAAAACAAGAACTAGGAAAATAGAGAGCAGTATCGTCCACAATTAACAAAAGAAATAAATAGTTCAACCAGTAAATGAAAGGAATATATCACAAATAAAGAAAAGAAACAAGAGGAAACTTGCACAAAACTGTCCCACGGAAGACGCGCAATTCAACTAGTGAAAAGCAGAAGTTAAAAGTCATAAGCTATTACAGTTTTTCTTCAATTCAGCTTCTTACTTTCTAACCTTTTAATTTTATAACTTTAGGTTATTTGTTTAGTTTTTGGTTCTGCTGTAATATCCAGGCAGGTAACACAGAAGAGCCTCCCTTTTGAGTTTGTGATTCTTCCCCAGTTCATGTAATTTACTGATTTAAATGGAATTTTTAATACATCTAATGTTTCAGCTATGCACTAGGTCCACCCCCACCTTTCATGATACATCAGCTAAAAATGACCGTTTTGGCTTAGAAAAGTATACGGATCCAACATATCTTTCCACCCTAAAATCCATATCAAGTTAAAGGTTGACCTGTGAGTAAGTATAGACTATTAAAGTCATCCAATTCCAGTTATCCAAAGCATGTTTTTCTTTCTTGCTGACTGCTTCCTGCAGAAAATATAGCAATGGGGGCATCAGCTGCATTTCATATTGACGTGCTGCACCACAGAGCCTGCACATCCCTGGATCACCAGCATCTCCAGAAGCCAAAAGCGGCTTTCCACCATATGAGTATCTACATGTAAAAGTAAATAATAGATTTTTTAGTAAGGAGAGGAAGAACGTAAATGATTAACAAACGTTTATATCAACCCCACTAAACAGTTTCATGAGATGTTTTTTGAACAGACAGAAGCATCCTCTTTGAAAAATTTCTCTTGCTCGGCATATATATAGAAGAAAGGAATCATTGTGACTAAAGAAAAACATAAATAGCATTCATCAATGTAATGTTCTCTATCATAGAACTAAATTTATATGGACCCCAGTAAACAGTTTGCAATCACCTAGTGTTTGTTGTCTCCACAGAGATTCGTACAACAGTTCCGCGCTCATCTTATTTCATGCAAAGTTAAAAGGGAACACTTTACATATACAGCCCAGTAACATATCAAGTAGAACCATCTAAAAGGGGCTCTAGCAAAAGATCATGTCAAGGTGCAGGTAATGTAATGTCGAGGAAAACCGAACGGAAATTACCTGGTAACTTTTTATCAACTACTCTGTCTGCACAGACAGAGGATGAAATTTTGGCAGTTAGTTTATGACAATGGTTTTGTTTCTTGGACTGAGAAGCTAGGCTTGAAGCTTCAGCAAGTGCTCTACCCAACTCAGCAAGGTCTATATCATCGTCATCTTCATCTTCATCATCATCCTCTTCCAAAGAGTCAGATGATGATATATCCTTCTTCCCTTCTTTCTTTGAATCTGATAGAGAAGATGCAGGCGAGGAAACAGCCTTATCAGATTGGCTCTTTAAACCTTCACTATTTACAGACTTTTGGATTCTAATAGCTCTCCAGCTGTCATACAAATATAATAGAAAGACCACACAAGTTATATCCAAATGATTACTAAGTTTCCAAGCATTAACAAGAAGACAATATATTGGAAAACTAAGAAAAGACCTTACAGTAATGCTCCCACATTCTGGCATCAAACAGACAAAAACCTAGGGAAACAAATGTAAGGAGAAAAATATAGCAAAACATTTTAGAACTTCAAAAATTCAAAGTTAGTCAAATAGTTTCAAGTACAAACTTGTGCAAGTAGAGACAAATCACTTTTACAAGCACTGCATTTAAATAAATCAACACTTGTTGAAGGAAGAGGAATAGGCCAATCCTGTTCAAGAAAAAACATATTAACATCATAATACTAAAAAAGCATCAAAGGAAAATGAATTATACCACATCCAGGAGGATTTCTTACAGGAAGTCCACCGAATTTTGTTGTATAATGGTCAGCAACTTCGTGCGTATGAGTTGCCCACGTTCCGGGCATGCCTAAAAACACTCCCTCCATCTTGTTTTCTACTTCAAACATTGTTTTTTACTCCAAACAAAACAAGGTTAATGAGAAATGCAGTTCAAATGAGATGAGACCCCATTCTATGTAATTCTTAGTACAAGCATCATAATAAACCAGAACACAAGCATATTAACAAAGTTCATGTCTTAAATAGCTGGAATCTTCTTGCAGAAAAAAAAAGGAACATCAAGCCATATAACCATTATTAAATTGCATTGACGGATTTATATAGCTTTTAAGCTCAATCGAACTAGTTACCAAACTTTTTTTTTTTGACAAGGGAAACCCACAGCCGCTACCCCGTTTTTGGTGCGCACATGATAAAACTCCCGCTCCTATGCAATAGCTCGCAAACCACACAGGAGAAGTAACCTACACTAGGCAAGCCCGGTGCGACGAACTCAACCCAGAAGGCAAACCCCTTGCTTTCTCTGGCAAGAGGTTTTGAACTTGAGACCGGAAGTCCCAAGCCCAAACCACTGGGCCACCCCGAAGGATTTAACCACAAAACTTCTTGCAAGAACTAATCCACATTTTATAAGGAAATGGATTAATTAGGCAAACTCAACCAATAAACCATCTCATATCCTTGCCCTGCAGTTTCATATCTAACCGGTTTTTAACATCAGGGAGAAAATAATTTTCATGATGATAATTGGGAACAAGCTTTCTCCCAAGAACTTCGCAAACCACACAGGACAGATAACCAACATTTGATGACAAGGGAAACCCGCAGCCGCTATCCTCTAGGTGCGCACAGGGTAAAACCCCACTCCTATGCAATAGCTCGCAAACCACACAGAAAAGGTAACTCGCACTAGGCAAGCCTGGTGCGATGAGCTTGACCCAAAAGGCAAACCCCTTGTTTTCGCTGGCAAGGAGTTTCGAACCTGAGACCTTCAACATGGAAGTGCCAAGCCCAAACCAGTGGGACTTACACAATTGCCTAACCACTAGTCACAATCGGAAAAAGGTTCACAAGACAATATGAATCAGTGTACCACATACGGATTATTAAATCTTAGTTAAGTTTAATGTCTTCCTTGGATTTTAAATGTAGTTTAAAAGGGTATTTGTGTCTTAATTTAAAATATTTTTGTATGTAGCTAATGTTTATTCAAATTATATTAATACTTGATAATAAAAATATGGTAAAATATTTCTTTTTTAATTTGAAATATTTCCTTGTAAATAATTTAAAATACTTGTGTCTTGTCCCAATTTCGAACTCAAATTTAATCACTATTCCATTTAGCCGATCTGACACTTTCACTTAAGACCCAATGCCAACAACCTTGGCCCTAAGTCAATTTAGTGAATCACCTGCAAGACTCTTGCTAAATCACCTTGATTCAACCCACCCTATCAAATAAGTCTTAGACTATCTTGACAAATTTATGCAATCAAAGACATTAAATATAGGCAAGACTTTCACTCAACAACCTTACTTAACAACCACATAGAACATGCCCAAACCACAACAATCCATACATGATCTCAACACACCTTTCAAGTAACTCGGACCACCCAAGAATTCCTAAGACATCATCTACAGTGTTTAACATGCAAACCCGATCTTCACAAGAATCACTCCAACATTTAAACACAAACCACCAGTAGTGAAGTCTCATGAGTGAATATGAAAAAGAAATTCACACCATCGGTAGTGAAGTCTCTATTTGTATTATTCCTAATTCGTCAAAAAGAAGGGTTAAGGAGAAAGATGTTAGTGGAAACCCTCTCATTGATACCCCAAACCGACAAAAAGAAAGGGTAGGGAGAGAGATTAGAACTGTTAATTTGAAGAAGTATCTTTATGATAGTAATTTTGAAGATGATCAGGTTTTAATTTTCAAAAGAATCCGGTTGAACAAGGTGTCAAAACCAAATTTTAATGAAAAATCGAAGGTACTTATTTTCTTAAAAAACGAAAAAATGTTTTAGATATTTTCAAATTTTGTTTTGTTTTATTTGGTGCATGATATTTGAGATATTTTTGTAGCGACCTTCACTTAACGAAGATAGTGAAGCTATGAGGCTATGCTATAGCAAAGGGTCTGTTCTCTATTGCGGCCTTCGCTATAACGAAGGTTCGAATTTTTATTTTTATGTTTTAAGTATGTTTTTTGCCCAGTCTTAGTGATAACTTATAATATTCTATCAGACTATCCTGAGGGAGACTTTTGCGAGACTTTAGATTTTTCTCTCTTGAGGTAAGTGATTCTAGTCTATCTTTTTCTTCTTTAATATGTTCTTTTCATAGAATTAAAGTGTAAGTTCTTAACAAAACTTTGTGGATTAAACTCTAGCCTAATTATTGTTTGGGAAAAATGCTAAGCGAGGGTAATATGCATTATTTCGATCCTTTCCTGTTAAATTTGACCTTCTAGCCTGGAATTATTAATATAGGCTTTAATTTCGTTTTTGGAGAATTTAGAAACCCCATAAAAATGGGTTCTTGAGCATACAAATTGCTCAAGAGAGATTATGAGGCTAAAACTTCATGAACGGTATTGAGTTTCTCATAGAAGCCTTCGGTTTGGTAAAATAACTCATTAATTATTCATTAGACTTTCTAAAAAGATAGAATTGGGTGAGTTTGAGTACCTAACACCTTTGTTTGAGTAAATAGGTCACCAATGTGACCTTATACTTTGCTGGTATGGAGACGTATATACTGCTTGTCACGACTCAACCCACTGGGCCATGCGGCCACCTACTCTAACACCTAGATATGTGAACCCTCACCTTTCGATTTCAAACTAGGAATGCAGACTCTCACCAAAAAAACATAGTGTGAAGCCTTAATATAACCAGAATTAATCCCAAAATTTGTTTCAATAGAAAACTTTTACAAACTGACTGAAAAGCCCACCTAAGAACTAATCTAAACAGGTACAAAAGCTTCTAAGAATAAGAACAATATGAAAACGGACACAACTTTCACCATAAGAAAGAGAGGAGTAGATAAGCTGCCAGAGATCACCAACGTCTTCAGTTATATATCGTCGATCCTGCAACCAGACTATGCCAAGTGGCATAGAAAGAATAGTATCAGTACAAACAACACGTACTGATAGACATCATCGACAACCTGAATCCATCATATAAGATCATTTAAATCATTAGAAGAAGAAGTACAACTTGAAACTACACAACCCTGATCCTTTAACCACAACCCTTACTAATAGTGATATTACCTTGTGACTCATTTACTCTATCTCAAGTCTCACTATCCTATTCCGCTGCCAACTTCATCACAAAAAACCAACCCATCCTTCATATCATGTCATAACCGGATCTTCTATCAAACTACGACTTTCCAAGCTTACTTGTCTTACAAAACACTAAAATTATCTTATTGATTAATATCACTAATTTTATTGAGAGCATATCATTTTTAAGTATTAAATAAAGGCATTATTTTTATAATTATATTTTTACTCATGCTACTTTCCATATATAATAAGGTGAGAGACTTAATTAATTTTTTTATTGAGGGAAGAATTTATGAGTATAAATATCATGGTATTCCGTCTCTTATAAGTACTATTTCTTGAAATTAGTTGGCCAACAAAGTTTATTACAATATTTATCTTATTCTAGTAATAGAGGGTAAGAAGACGGTCGGACGTCAAAAAATTTCCATGGAAAAAAAGGAAGTCTCTCGATATACTTTCTTTTCAAAATGTCGATCAAGTTTATATAAATTGGCTGGTGAACTTGTTCAACAGTACGATATTGACATAAGAATAGTTATTTCTTCTCCAACGAATAAGTCTTATTCATTTTTTCATCCAACTATTGAAGCAATTGCTCAACTTTTTTTGAATCCAAATATAGAATTAAGTGAAACTACAAAACTTGTTGTGACACATGTTCAAAATAAGGTGAATGAAATCGAATATAAATTTGCAGAGTTTAAATTAGAGAAGACGTTGCTAGAAACAAAACAGTTATACTTGACCAAGTGAAAGAGATGAAAGAAATTAATTAGTGGGAAGTTACTGAAAAACTCAAAACTGATGAGTTAATTAAGTTTGAAGCTTGGTTAAATTTTGTTGATTTTAACATGAAATATCTTCGGGAACAATTGGAAAATGAAGTTGTAATGCTTCATAAATAAATTCATCTCTAGATTAACTTTTGAAATTTTATTATTGGTTATCGCGTTGTTTTTTATTTTATTTTATTTATAATTTAATATTGATGATGCTATTACATATTCTCTACAATGATATTTATTATGAAATATTATTTCCATTAATATTAATATATTTTTTCTCTTATATGTTTGATCTCTTATTTTCTTATGTTATGTTTTTAAGTACCTCGGGTAAGGTATTGCTTGATTTATTGTGTTTTAGCACTTGATATAAAAAATAAGAAGAAATTGTCGGTTTATTTTTTACTGTCACTCACTAATAAAAGAATTCACATGTATTTAATATTTAATATAAGTCAGATATTTATTTTATGAACATTTTATTATTGGTTAAACCAAAAATCGAATCGTTAAGAACTGAAATCGATAAATTGAAAATGATAAAAAATATTTTATTGACTTGATTATTAATTTTGCGTATTTAAAAATTGAAAATTGATTAAATGAGCTGATAATATATAAAATAAAATCGAACCGACCAATTCCATAGAGGTGTGCCTATTGTCTCCATCAACCTCGACATTTTATAGATTTATAACTCTTATACTTACACTATCCCAAGTTACTAAATTGATTAATTGAATGCTTAAACATTTTTTTGTTATATTTTATATAGGCTTTAGCTATAATAATGAAAAAAGTAGGTTTGACCGTTTGATAAAATAAAAATATGTTGTTGTTGTTAAGCATATGAAAATTATTAGTTTTAAGTAAAAGTCATTTTTATTTGATGTATGTAAAGATCTATATGTGAACAATTTTACTAATTCAAAAAATATGAGACATCATATAATTAATATTTATTTTTTTTGGTAATAACATCATATAATCATATGAATTGTTGTTACATATAAAGTCTAATTGTTTAGTTTTATTTATTTATTTATATTTTTTATAAGTATCAAATCATGTGAATCTTTTATCAATGAGGGACTATAAGAATTGAGCTTACCATTTCTTTTTATTTAAATATCACAAAAAATTGTGCAAGAACACGATAAATTAAGTAATACCTTACATGAAATACTTAAAAGCATAAAATAAAAAAACCAGAGATCAAACATATAAGAGAAAAGATATGTTAGTATTAATTGAAATAATATTTCATAATAAATACCATTGTAGAGTACATGTAATAGCTAGCATCATCAATATAAAATTATAAAATAAAATAACAAAAACAAAACCAATAATAAAATTTCAAATATTAATGTATAGATGAATCTATTTATGAAGGATTAAATGTAACTTCATTTCTAATTGTTTTAGACGATACTTCATGCTAAAATCAACAACATTTAGCCAAGCTTCAAATTGAGTTAGCTCATCAGTTTTGAGTTTTTCAATATACTCCCACCAACCAATTTATCTCATCTCTTTGGCTTGGTCAAGTATAACGATTTCCTTGCTTGCAACATCTTCTCTAATTTTAAACAATGCAAGTTTATGTTCGATTTCATTCACATTGTTTCGAACACATGTCGCAACATTTTTTGTGGTTTCACTTAATTCTATATTTGGATTCAAAAAATGTGGAGCATAAGGCTGATTTGTTGAAGAAGAAAGAACTATTCCTATGTCAACATTGTGTTGTTGAACGAGTTCACCTGCTAATTTATATAGACTCAATCGACGTTTCGAAAAGGAGGCATATCTAGCGGCTTCGTTTTCTATTTTTTCCATGGGAATTTTTTGACGTCCTGCAGTCTTTTTACCCTCCATTACTAGAACAAAATAAACTTTGAAGATGAACTAATTTCAAGAAATGGTACTTATAAGAGATGGAATACCATGATTTTTATACACAAAAATTCCCTCCCCTCCCCCCCCAATAGAAATTTATTAAATTTCTTACCTTATTATATATGGAAAGTAGCATGAATAAAAATATAACTATAAAAATAAATTTATTAAAGACTTAAAAATGATATGCACTCAATAACATTAGTGAAATTTGAAGTTTTGAGATAAAAATGGAAATGTTTTAATATACTTACTTAATTTACCATATTTTAATTATCAAGTATAAATATAATTTGAAGAAACATTTGTGTCTTATAAATCTCAATCGCACAAAATAAATAAATCAAAAATTTATCTTAAAAAGGAAAATATATAAATGTGCATACTGAAATTCTTACAAAATATTTATAACTATCAAATCGGATTCTCCACTTGCACTATAGGATATGAATTAAATGTGTTTATTGAAATTCATTAAGTTCAAGTAGACATTAGTCAACCTTATAACATTATTAAAATAAATTGCATATATAACTCTTTTTTTGAACTTCATAACATTATAAAAAATTTGCATGCATTAACACTAATAAAAAAATTAAATTAGCTAATAGCATGATTGGAATAGTATTATAGGTGAAACTTACTCCATACATATACTAAATTACTTATATACGTATACTAAATTAATCCATACATATACTAAATAACTTATATTACAATTTATATATATACACATTTCGGTGAATTAATAAGGATGAATGAAGCATTTTTAATTTATTAATGAAAAATAAAATGGAAGATTTGAAGCCAATTAAGTTATCTTTCATTTCAATTTTTATAACACATTAGACCCAAAACCTTACTCGATATTTCTGGGTTAAATAAATGATCCTTACATGACTTGGTCTTGATATTTTATCCCCATAAGAAAAAGCTTACAAAAATAACCTCCATTCTTTTAATGCAGAAAAAACCCTACTACCCCCATAGCATCACTGACCAGTTCCATGGCCATCGCCAGCAATGGTTGGTCGCCTCTTCCCAGTGGGGAGCCACCACCACCACCACCTATAAAACCCTCTTACTTGAATTCTTTAACCCTAGAAATACCAAAGCCTAACCCTATTCCTATTAATGATATTACGAATGTTCCTGGTAAACCAACAGTACTGCTTTGGAAAGAAAAATAAGTGAATAACATGATAATACAAGAAGATCTTCAGTTTGCCATCATAAGAAAGTTCTCCTATAGTTGGTCTGAATTAGATGAAATTTGCAAAAAAAATCCCATACCACGTGAAATAAAAGCATAATGTAAGATTTGATTTTTGTGTGATAGACATGTATTAATACGTATCACCATTATAAAGAACTATGTACACGTGATGTCAAAACCTGCTTACTTTTCTTCAAGCAAAGAATGGTTATTATCATATAAGACCCCTTAAATGCGAACCCTGGTTCAATCTGATAGAGGAACTACTACTGCACTTGCTTGGATATCCTTTCCTACATTATCTCAAATTTTTTGTCAAGGAATCCTTAATTACGATGACCAAGTTAGTAGGTAAGCCCGTACATATAGATATGACCACCAAAAACAAATTTAGACCTAGTTATGACAAAGTAAAAGATGAAGTTGGTTTGTTGAGAGATTTCCCAAGAGGATCGATGTTGGGATCAAGAATGTTAGTGCTAGAGAAGTAATCTCAACTTGGATAAAAATCAATTATGAATATATGCTTAAGTATTGCAAGATATGTAAACTTCAAGGACACAATGAGATAGCGTGTTTTGTACTACGTCCTGAATTGAGAGCAAAGAAAGTGGAGGAAAAGAACAAAAGTAGAGATCATCATCATAAGGAAGGAGAGATAATTTTATCAAGTGGCAAAGTTGTACGACCTCCTAATCAGCTATCAAAAACCAACATAGACATAGAAGCAAAGAAGACGTGAATTCCTTTTCAAGAAAGAGGAAGACAACAGAGAAAGGAATCAAAATAGATTTGAAATGCAATGAAGGATAAAAGGGTTTTTACTCCCAACAAAGGAAAAAACCTCAAATAGAGAAGTCGGATGATAAGGAAACAGAGGTACAAACCATTAACTCATTTGTAACCTTGGAGGATTGAGAGAACAACATTCAATCAATGAGCGAGGACTAACTAGTTGAAGGTCAAGTCGCAATAGATAATCTTGAACCTCCAACTGAAGAGGAGATGGAAAATACTTTATAGCGTGTGGCAGATATAACAAGAGTTAATCAAAATTCAGGGTCCATTCCAAAGAACACAAAAACAAAGAATGGAAAAGAAATGCACCAAGAAGATATAGCAAAAAATGCATTAGTAAACAATAAAAAATTGTGATGTAAGTACAGTCCCTCAACTCAACATTGACACTTTGAAGTTTGCATGTGCTCACAAGTATGAGAACACATATGCAATTACAGAGTAAGAAATTGTAATGACCCGTTAGGTCATTTTGAGAACTATTCTTTTCTCTTTCATAAAAGACCCTTTCTGTAATTTTTTTATGGGAATCTCGGACTATTCGTTTAACTATAATTATTTAATTGACAGGTAATTTTGGATAATTAATTTAAATAAGTGGTTAATGGGCCGAGTCCATAATGTATTTAATACTCTATGTCACTTGGCCCATATATAAGAATAAATTATAGTTAGTAGGTTATTATATTTCTGGGCATAACTTCCGTTTCAAAACAAAGAGGAAAACACAAATAATACCAAATGTATTCGGCGACAACAAGAACGCAAGACCAAATGGTATCAGGTAAATCCTAATCATGTCTAATATCTATGTTGTGAATATGGATATACGTCATATTACTATTATTATATGTTTGGTGTGGGACGGCTTATTAAATTGAGGGGAAAGTATGATTTCTGTTGAGGGTTATATACAAGGATTAGTAGTAATTGGTGTACAATTGGATAACGATGATGAATAGTGAATTGGGGAATTAAGGGTGGTCAATGATTAGTTGAATATTGGGATATTAAATTAGAGTAAAGTTGAAAATAGGTTAGGCATCAATTGTGGTTGCAGTTACCGATTTCACTAATTAGTGGGTTAATTTCTTTTAAATTTATTTGATTACCACATTATAATTCAAGTTTTGATATATTGAGATAGTTAATTAAATATTATGTGTATTATATTTTGGGAATACCATTAGACTTATGATATTTGAAGAAATTGAGACTTAACCCTAAACTTGAGATTTAAGAACTTGATTATAGATTTAAGGTGAGTTTTTGGGTCTAGGCTAGACCTATAGTAATATGGGTGTTGTTAGTTTCGAAATCTTATTGTGATTATTTACTTGATTAGATTGCATTGAGTTGGAAGCTCAACAAAAGGGAAAGACTCAAGTACCGAAGTGATTGTTCAATTATTTGAGGCAAGTGGATTTCTCAACCCTTGTTAAGCGTATAGAATTCGTGTATTTCCTTGTGGTATGTATTGGGAAGTGATGGGACTTGGTGATGGGTTGACTTGTCCATATTGAATAATTTTAATGATAAAAAGGGGGTAATAAAAGGCAATGTGATTAATTATTGGTGTGTGATGTGTTGAGAATGGTTTAAAAGGCTCATTGATTCATTGTTGATGTTGTAGCACGATTGTGTTGTTATGAAGTGTGCATTGTTATGAAAATGGTCATCTCTTCATTATTTGTGTGAACATTTAATTGCATTGATTATGAGACATGGTTGTGACAAGTGTTATGTGATGACAAGTGTTATGTGAATTGAGAAAGAATAAGAAATTAAAGAGGATGTACCATTTCGAGGGACGTGTCGCACGCCGCGACAAATTCTATTATCGAGGGACGTGTCGCACGCCGCGACGGATTTCATTATCGAGGGACGTGTCGCACGCCGCGACGGATTGTACTATCGAGGGTCGTGTCGCACGCCGCGACGGATGCATGGACAGAAATGTCCCCCATGGGTCCCGGACTGAGAGACAGCGGGTGTGTATCGTTAGGTCAGACATGCATCACTATACTTGACATTGCATTTCATTGCATTGTGAATCTTTATCATATGTGAACTTATGAGTACTTTTCTGTGGAACTTGTGATTGGTGAACTTTATCTTGTGTGTTGCTGATCTGTAATTGTTGAAGTGATATGGTTGAACTATGTGCTATGTAAATTGTGAACTATTAGGTTGGGCTGGTTTTTATGCAGGTTGTAGTTGTGGAGGTTTGGTTGAGGTGTAAGGAGTACCCGTATTCCATACCCTTAGCTTGTGTTTAGAGGTTTGCTTGCTGAGTACCGTGTGGTTTGTACTCACCCCTTGCTTCTACAATTTTTTGTAGGTTACGAGCCCGGATCTTCATGATACCCTCTCTTATCTTCTTGTCCGAGGCTTTCTATGGAGATTTGTGAGGTAGCTGATTGTCATCTCAGCAGACCTTCTTACTCCTTATTTATGATCTTGTTCTATTCTAGAAACAATATCATTTGAGACTTGTTTATTTTCTTTCAAATCAATTGTAATACTTTAGAGGCTTGTACACGTGACAACCAGGTTTTGGGGGTATATTTAAGTCGATTATGAATTTCCGCATTATATTAAAGTATAAGACTGTTATTTATAGTTTACTTCCGCATTTATTGTATTAGTGGGGTTTTAGGCTGACTTGTCTTGGTGGGGTAAGACGAGTGCCATCACGTCTATTTTTGGGTCGTGACAAAATGGTATCAGAGCCCCAGGTTCATAGGTCTCACGTGTATATAAGCTGAGTCTAAGTAGAGTCTCGAGGATCGGTACGGAGACGTCTGTACTTATCTTCGAGAGGCTATAGTGACTTTTAGGAATAATCTTCACTTGTTGAATCTCTTTCGTGCGTTCTTGGTCCGGTCTGATTGTTATCGCTTCATCCCATTCTCTCTCACTTGTAGTGATGACTCGTGCATTGTTCTTTATGCGAGTAGTCGGTGTCGTGTGGGTTTTATGTAAGATATGATATTAACGTTAAAGTGATAGACTTATGAAAATGATGTCTGGCCAGATTCGGAGTGTTTAGCCATTCGAAGCGGTTGAGTAAGACTAGTTACCCAACAGAGGGAACAGTACTTGTGCGGTATAGGAGAAATCTAGAGTGGTTCGACAATTGGAAGTGTAATAATTAAAGGGATGGCTAGATAATGAACAATGTAACTTCGGAAAATACAGTTAGTAAAGTTGTGATAACATGTATGGATTGCTTAGCAAAATATGAGAATGATGTTGCGCCTATTGAGATCAGAATCTCAACTACGATTTCATAGATTGAGTGTATATCCAAGAGGGTCATGATATGACTACTACAACGGTACCAATGCCTAGTTAGTTAAAGTTAAGGAGTGTGGTACTTTTGCTATCAACATGATCTATGAAAGGATGCATATCGCTAGGGCTAGAGATAGAACAAATTTGATAATATTTTATAGCTATTCAATTGGTAGAAATGTGTGGGCTATTTGGGTACGATCTTCTCGGTAGATAACATGTGTTCTAGTGGTGGATCTAACAGACTTTCACGGTGTGATACTAGTGGTATATGAAAACGAATACGTGAATTGTCAAGTGTGAGTACTAACTACTTAAGGAGTTATCAGTTGTATCACATGCTCATATAATGAGATTCGATGTTGCATTCACATTTGAGAAACTAACTAGTTTGTTACTACGGACGCTTGAGTTAAGTATTGTGTATAAGAGAGACTTTAGTGGTGGATCTTTGGTACGGTATTAATATGTTTAGGTTGTGAAGTGTATTATGAGGATTCTAAATAAGGACTAGTAATTTCATCGTAAGCTCCAAGGGAGTGGATCGATATCGAAATGGAAAGCTTATGGGTAAAAATAAAATAAAATTCAACAAGTATACTTGTCTGAAGGCAATTAGGAATTTTACTAAGAAAGTGCATATAGTATTGAGCGAGTCCTTTGGATTTGATTGGTATAGCTGGATTTGAGGTGTCACGTCGATAACAAGGTTGAATTCATGGTGATGGCAAGGGCTAAATGAGCATGATGGCAATAAGATTCATGATGGATTAAGAATACGATGCAACTTTATGATAAGAATTTTTGGTTAAACGGATTCTGTATTGTAATGAACACTTGTGAGTATCTAAGGTTGTGGCTTGCTACTATTTGATGAGTAGTGGACTTGTATAGAAAGTTGTATGAGGTGCTGGGACATCGCTCGAATAGAACTGAAAGGAGTTAGGATCATAATGGAAAGAATTAGTGGGATGTAGTGTAGCCTTCAGAAGGAAGTGAGCGCAAGGGCCAAAGATGTATCTTCATAAGGTTAAAAATTGGGTTCAGAGACGCGTGATTTCATTTGTTTTTCCCTGGTTATGGTGATAGTGTTACATGCCATTCATATGGGTTAAAAACTGTTGGATAAGATTTGAGAAAGAAGTCTACATACGTTCAACTTGAGTGTGGTGATAAGTTCTTTTGTGATTTTGAGTTTGGTAACTGGTATAGTTGGAATCTTAATTCAAATATTTCATTGTAAGTCTACTTAGTGGTAGTATGTTTTTTTCAAGATACGAATTGGTAATGTAAGAAATGATCAATCGCACTGGGTATTGGGAATTTGGAAGGACTTGTGTATGGTTTAGGTCGTAAAATGTGTTACTTTGATTGTTAAAGGATCTAAGGAAGGGTTTCACTTAAAGTTTTAATTTAGAGTATGAAGTAAAATGTCATGGGTTGTTGGTCGAAGGATAGAAGTGGTAAGCGAGTTAGCGAAAGAAACAAGAGTCTGATATATTGAATAGTTCAAGGTATTTGGAAATTGTGTCATGGTAAGAATCTAAGAAAGGTGAAAGAATAAGACATCACGTATAGACCCTTGATTCATAGTTGAAGGTTGTATGCATTTTTGTCTTTGAGTTCAGATATGACTATACAATGTGGACTGGTTCGGCACAGACGACTTTTCTGAAGGTTTGGTTTTGGTTTGGGTGACAAACAGTGTAAATAAGATTTTGTGTTTTATGTGGAGTTAGATTGCTCAAATTATGGTAGGTGACTTATGGATGCACAACAGGATAAGATACAATTCTACATGGTTATTATGGATTTTGAGTTTGATTGATACTACTCTGTTGATGGGACTACACAGACTATTGTGATGCATTACATAGACATTGGATGGTAAATAGAGGTTATGAGCTTACAATATATAGAATTATTGAAGTGACTACGGATTTCTCTGAGTTTTGGCATGAGGTATGTAATGGTAGTTGAAATATGGTATGTGAAAGTTTGCATGGACGTGATTCTGGGTATGATTTAATAGCTTTATCTCGATGGAAAAGTACTATTAGATTTGAAATTAGTGCTATCAGCTTTAGGTGGGATCCGTATCTATCATGAAATGCTTACATGTAAAGAGAGAAGCCATAGTTCAGAAATTTCGGAGGCGACAATGTGTTTGCTAAAAAGACTTTGATACTAGTAACAATTTGAGAGTAAGGTAAATGATCGGTATGGTTAGGTTATTTTGTTAGTATTAAGAGTGTTGGCTTCAGTGGAGTACTGTGAGGAGTAGGTGGAGTTTGATAAATTGAGTATGCGTATGATTGTAATGGAGACCAAGATGGTTGTTTGTGAGTAGCTAAAAAAAAAAAAAATCAAAGAGATGGAATCAGATAAATGGAAATGTTTGGTATAGACGTTATGAAAGGGGTACCTTGTGTTATTAGACTTTGGTTTGATACATTCTTATGGGACCACCTACTTCGTGCTAAACATGGTTTGGAGTATGATTAGTTGCTTATGCCCACACGTATTTCCATATCTATGGGTAAATTCCTAGTGGTGGATCGGGTGTACCGATCCTGTGATTGTCCTCTTAGTTGGGTGTCATTCTTGGGTAGACTTGGTCATTTCAATTAAGAAAAATTTGGTGTTGGTTGGGATAGTTGAAGTATACAAGTAGTTCTACACGCATAACCCTATTTATGAGAACTTATAGAAGAGCTACTATGAAGAGTTACAATTATCTGAGAGTGTTGTTAGAGGTTCTACATTCTGGGGTGTATCACTTGTTGGTTGGTTACTTGATCATTTCCTTCTTTTGGTCAGTTAAGTTTGATTCTCTCTTGATGAGTACCCAATGTCTAGAGATCCAATTTTTTATAACTTAAGCTCGTGGAAAGATTATGTTGTGAGAAGGGAATCTTGATAAGATCTGTGATGGTTTGTGCATTATGAGTGTGTGGTGGTTGGTTCAGGTTCACTTCTGATTGTAGCCGATATTGATTCTGAATTTTATCGTGATTATGTGAGAAAGATTCGTCTTGACGGTTGTGTAATGGTCTAGAGGGTTTCAGTTCGGATTGGGTTCATGGGTTAGTTTGCGACTTGTTAATCAATCCTGATTTGTAAATCTACCAAAGTTTGATTCGAAAATCCAGTTCTTAGTAGTTGATCTTAATGGAATTGTCTTAAGGTGAAACTTACTTGGTGAGATGAATACCAACTCAGGAAGATCATAACTCAGGATTTCGGTAAAGTTAGGTATTCTTCCTTCTCTTCTTTATGTTCGAGGACGAACATGGTTTTTAGTGGTGGATATTGTAATGACCCGTTAGGTCATTTTGAGAACTATTCTTTTCTCTTTCATAAAAGACCCTTTCTGTAATTTTTTTATGGGAATCTCGGACTATTCGTTTAACTATAATTATTTAATTGACAGGTAATTTTGGATAATTAATTTAAATAAGTGGTTAATGGGCCGAGTCCATAATGTATTTAATACTCTATGTCACTTGGCCCATATATAAGAATAAATTATAGTTAGTAGGTTATTATATTTCTGGGGCATAACTTCCGTTTCAAAACAAAGAGGAAAACACAAATAATACCAAATGTATTCGGCGACAACAAGAACGCAAGACCAAATGGTATCAGGTAAATCCTAATCATGTCTAATATCTATGTTGTGAATATGGATATACGTCATATTACTATTATTATATGTTTGGTGTGGGACGGCTTATTAAATTGAGGGGAAAGTATGATTTCTGTTGAGGGTTATATACAAGGATTAGTAGTAATTGGTGTACAATTGGATAACGATGATGAATAGTGAATTGGGGAATTAAGGGTGGTCAATGATTAGTTGAATATTGGGATATTAAATTAGAGTAAAGTTGAAAATAGGTTAGGCATCAATTGTGGTTGCAGTTACCGATTTCACTAATTAGTGGGTTAATTTCTTTTAAATTTATTTGATTACCACATTATAATTCAAGTTTTGATATATTGAGATAGTTAATTAAATATTATGTGTATTATATTTTGGGAATACCATTAGACTTATGATATTTGAAGAAATTGAGACTTAACCCTAAACTTGAGATTTAAGAACTTGATTATAGATTTAAGGTGAGTTTTTGGGTCTAGGCTAGACCTATAGTAATATGGGTGTTGTTAGTTTCGAAATCTTATTGTGATTATTTACTTGATTAGATTGCATTGAGTTGGAAGCTCAACAAAAGGGAAAGACTCAAGTACCGAAGTGATTGTTCAATTATTTGAGGCAAGTGGATTTCTCAACCCTTGTTAAGCGTATAGAATTCGTGTATTTCCTTGTGGTATGTATTGGGAAGTGATGGGACTTGGTGATGGGTTGACTTGTCCATATTGAATAATTTTAATGATAAAAAGGGGGTAATAAAAGGCAATGTGATTAATTATTGGTGTGTGATGTGTTGAGAATGGTTTAAAAGGCTCATTGATTCATTGTTGATGTTGTAGCACGATTGTGTTGTTATGAAGTGTGCATTGTTATGAAAATGGTCATCTCTTCATTATTTGTGTGAACATTTAATTGCATTGATTATGAGACATGGTTGTGACAAGTGTTATGTGATGACAAGTGTTATGTGAATTGAGAAAGAATAAGAAATTAAAGAGGATGTACCATTTCGAGGGGCGTGTCGCACGCCGCGACAAATTCTATTATCGAGGGACGTGTCGCACGCCGCGACGGATTTCATTATCGAGGGACGTGTCGCACGCCGCGACGGATTGTACTATCGAGGGTCGTGTCGCACGCCGCGACGGATGCATGGACAGATATGTCCCCCATGGGTCCCGGACTGAGAGACAGCGGGTGTGTATCGTTAGGTCAGACATGCATCACTATACTTGACATTGCATTTCATTGCATTGTGAATCTTTATCATATGTGAACTTATGAGTACTTTTCTGTGGAACTTGTGATTGGTGAACTTTATCTTGTGTGTTGCTGATCTGTAATTGTTGAAGTGATATGGTTGAACTATGTGCTATGTAAATTGTGAACTATTAGGTTGGGCTGGTTTTTATGCAGGTTGTAGTTGTGGAGGTTTGGTTGAGGTGTAAGGAGTACCCGTATTCCATACCCTTAGCTTGTGTTTAGAGGTTTGCTTGCTGAGTACCGTGTGGTTTGTACTCACCCCTTGCTTCTACAATTTTTTGTAGGTTACGAGCCCGGATCTTCATGATACCCTCTCTTATCTTCTTGTCCGAGGCTTTCTATGGAGATTTGTGAGGTAGCTGATTGTCATCTCAGCAGACCTTCTTACTCCTTATTTATGATCTTGTTCTATTCTAGAAACAATATCATTTGAGACTTGTTTATTTTCTTTCAAATCAATTGTAATACTTTAGAGGCTTGTACACGTGACAACCAGGTTTTGGGGGTATATTTAAGTCGATTATGAATTTCCGCATTATATTAAAGTATAAGACTGTTATTTATAGTTTACTTCCGCATTTATTGTATTAGTGGGGTTTTAGGCTGACTTGTCTTGGTGGGGTAAGACGAGTGCCATCACGTCTATTTTTGGGTCGTGACAGAAATAATTAACAATATACATCTGATGGAAAAAGAGGTTGATGATTTACCAAGACAGATAGACCTACTTAAAGAAACAACTCAAAGAAGAAAGGAGAGAAAACAATCATTGAGTGGGCAGTTCCTATCACACATTTATCACAGAGGTTTGCCTTAAAGAAAACTCTAAAATGATGAATAATATACTATTTTAGAATATTATATCAATCAGTACTCAACAAGCTTTTGAGAGATTGACTAATCTAAACAAAAAAAAATATTGATACCTATAGGAGAGCCCTAGGCCATCATACTGTTGTAGCTAATTATTCTAGTAAGACTTGATTATTTTCTAGAGAAGAACTTCATATCCATATTTTGGCAATTACAATACAACAACTTACTGTAAGAGTAATACATTAAAATTGGAGGAAAGAAATTTTTATTCACACTTATGTATGCAACTTGTAGTCAAGAGATAGAGGACTTTGCAAATTGCATAAATGAAACGTGATTTGAAAAATCTAGCAAGAGACCTTGTCTATGCTTAGGGAGCGGAAACCTAGAAAGGAACAAGCATTGAGGCTAATGCTATTGCAATAAAGGATGCACTTGCTCACTATGTTAGTTGATTTAACTCGCGCTTTATTGAAAATAGACTCTCTAGTGCTCCTTAAGGTCCTAACTACCGTGTGGGAAGTTCTGTGAAACATTGTTATGATAGTGAAGGATATATGGTACATAGTATAGCTGTGTAAAATTCAAATCCAATATGTATACTAGAATTTAATTCTTTCAAAGAGTAAACAGTCATCCAAGAAAGCTACTCAACCTATTCAAGCACCAAATCCCTAATCTAAAAATCAAGACCAAGAAAAACAGGAACAGAGAGAATAACATACATCACATGACATTCATACTTGCAGCAACGAAATCTACCGTCCGCACATTTTTTAAGGAAACAATCGCAACATTTCTAAGTTATCAGCTTTTCCAGCCACTGTTAACTCACACTAGATTCTCAGATTTGAGATTAACTACATTGGAAATTTCAACTAAACACTCTAAGAACAATTTTTATTTATAGATCAAGAATTATAAATGACCAGCTTTTATCCTTAAATTTTAATAAGCTACAACGATATCAGAATCTACCTGAAGTCAAGATGAAGCAATATTTTTTTAGCGCATAAGGGATACATACTGAGAGATCCAGATATATCTTGTTGCACATAAAACTAGAGAGAGGAAAAAAATGAGAAGAATGGGAATAGAAGCTCGAACAAGATTACATATATAGAAACTTACCGATGACAACAGAGCAATTCTCGGCAGCTTGTCGATGAACCATGTGACTCTCCAATCACCTTATAGCCGAGATACAAACCAAACATTCACTCTTTAGTCAAGGAGGATAAAAGATGTCTGGAAGATTCCAAAGGGTTCTTTTTTTTTAGACAAGGATTACCTATTGAAATTTTATTTTAGGGGAAATAACATTTTTAGTCCTCGTGTTACTACATTATTCCTATTTTAGTCCTCGTTATATTTGGTTAAGCATATTTTACCTTCAATTAATCAATCTGTGTGATTTTAGTCCTTCAACTTTTAAACTGTCATATGTACTCTTTAAATTTTCATATATAAAAATGACTCTTTAGGGTCTTATTAGCTTTTTTAAAAAATAATCTTAGACAAAATTGCCCTCCACCTAAAGAATTAAAGGAAGCTTGATATTATATCATAATTTGTGTTTTGATAAATAAATGAATCTAAAAAGTTATTTTTTCCCTATTTGTTTGTTCATTCTTTTACTTCTTCTTTTTTTCTCTTTTTTTTCATTCTTTTTCTATTTCTATCTTTTCTTCCTTGTTTTTTCTTTCTTGGGCTAAAGCTTTTAAATCTATTTTATACATTTTGTATTTTTAAAAAAAAATAAATTTACCCCCAAGATCTAAGTATCAAGATTCAAGACAATTAAGGGCACAATCTGTCACGACCTAAAGTACCTCCTAGAAGTGACATGGCGTACTAGACCCCGAAAGACCCCATGCAAGCCACTTAGCATACATCATACAAGATTAAGGCTGGCATTTGGACCGGTTTTTGTCTGATCCGGTCCGGTTCCGGTTCCGGTTCCGGTTCCCGGTCCGGTATATCCGGTACCGGTTGAACCGGTAAACATTGATTTCATGAAAACGTGCATAATTTCTTGAAACCTATTCATAAATTCAAGCTTCTTCATAAGTTTATGTAAATTAGGGTTCATAGTCAAAATTCATAAATCAATGCATGGGTTCACGAGGAATTTGTTGAAAACATGTAATTAAGTCTAAATCATCAAAATAAGATTAAAGTCAATCAATTGAATCCATACAAATAGAACCCATGAGGAATTGACTTAAAACCTAATCAATTTTGGAGAATTGAAGAAACTTTGGGGGCTCAATGGGTGAATGTAACCCATTGATAAACTCCCTACATACCTTGATTGAAGCCCTAAGCAATGATGAAGTAAGGAGACTTGAACTTGAAGAACCCTAGCTTTTTCTTCTTCTTCTTCCTTGATTCTAGAGAGAGAAATATTTGGGAAAACTTGGAGGGATTTTGAAAGTGATTAGAAAAGGTAGAATTAGGTTTAGAGGACTTATATAGGGCTTAGGATTAGAGATTAACCGACTTAGATTAGAAATAGGTCAATTAGGGAAACTACCAAAAAAGCCCATAAAATAACCGACTTAGATTGCCAACTACGAACCGTCCTGTCCAACCGTAGAAAGATTCAGAAACTATTGTTTTGGACCTTCAAGCGACGGGACCCTATGTACGGTCCGTAGATCCATTGACAGACCGTACATGGCAACCGTCAATCCACCCCTTAAACCTCAAAATTTCACTAAGTCTGGAGAGACCTACGAGACCTACCTACGACTCGTTCATGGAATGACGGGCCGTCCTGGCAAACCGTCAATGGGATCCTGAAACTTGACATTTTCAAAAAGTTTACCTTGCCATCTACGGTTCCCACCTATGGCTCGTAAGTCGACCTACGACCCGTAGATGGCTTCCGTTAGTACTGGCAATAGTTTTGAAAAACCAAAAAATTTCCTTCCTTTCGAATCCGAGGTGTTACACAATCAATCTTCAAATTTTACTTTTTTATTTTTAGCAAGATTTAATGTAGCATGCATAATATGTGATTTTTCTGTTAAAAGATTTCTGACGTTTACCCTCAGGTGTTTGAAAAAATATCTTAGCTAAAAAAAATTCATACTTTGTTTACATCGTTCAACAAAATTTGGTATTTCCAACTTCTGTTGTAGAAATTTTCTTTTGCCATTTTCCTCAACAAAGAAACAAATAAGGAATGCGGGCAAAGTAACTGCAAACTCGAAAACAATGTTAACTTAATTGACTGTGAGTCTGTGCAACCCTGCTACTAATCGACTTCTTAAAAATAACAACATTATGACAAAAATATACCCTAAGATCACAAAATCTTACAAAACAGCATAGGTTAACTTAATCGATGCTATTCATATTCTACAACAACAACTTCCTCAGCCACAATCCATCCATCATCGCAAGAGTTATCGTTTGAATAGTTCTGAAAATGAAACAGACAATAAGGTTAAGTAAGCTTGAGAAAACAAGAACTAGGAAAATAGAGAATAGTATCGTCCACAATTAACAAAAGAAATAAATAGTTCAACAAGTAAAACTTCATCTTCACAAAGAATAGAAACAAGAGGAAAGTGATTTAACTTAAACTTGCACAAAACTGTCCCACGGAAGACGTGCATTTCAACAAGTGAAAAGCTGAAGTAATATGCAGCAAGTAACACAGAAGAGCCTCGATCCCTTTCGAGTTCGTGATTCTACCCTAGCTCATTTAAGATACAGTGTTTCATGCAATAGGTCCACCCCCCACTTTTCATGATACATTAGCTAAAATGTGATGGTTTTGTCTTAGAAAAAGTATATACAGTTAAAGGCTAACTTGTGAGCAAGTATAGACTTAGTCATCCAAGTATAGGAGAAAGCTAAAAGCTATGAAGAACTAAACTTTTGTAAGCTGTCAACTTCTCGTAACTCAATGACTTCTTTTAGAGAAAATGACAAATTAGTCCCTTGTGTTTGGTGCTGGTTTAAAGTAGCCCTTTAAATATGACTCATGTGCTTTCATTTAAACGACTCACATGTTTTCACAAGCCAATTTCGTCAAAAGTGCTCAATTTTAGTAAACATAAAGAACAAAAACCGCTCAGGCGTAAATTTAAAAGATCATTTTTTTAGAATGACTTTTAAAGGATCAGTTTTAAACCAATCACCACATAAGAGGGATTATTTATTTCATTTTTCTCACTTTTTTTTTAACAATAGTTAAATTCGTGCATTGGCCCTTTGACAGATCTACGTAACGCTCAACCATCTGGAATTAGCTCCCACAAAAGGAAGGGAACCAACAGATCACTTATTTTCATTGATAATAACAAGGCCAACTTGGGTTTCTGTTCTATAAATAGCATTTATCAATGTAATGTTCTCTATCATAGCGCTAAATTTATGTGTGTTTGTGTGTGTGTGTAGGGGGGGGAGGGGGGGTCTCTATCGTCCCAGTAAACAGTTCGCAATCACTTGTGTTTTTTTTGTCTCCATGGAGATTCAAACAACAATTCAGCGCTCACCTTATATCATGCAAAGTTAAATGGGGGAACACTTTACGTATACCGCCAGTAACATATCAAGTAGAACAATCTAAAAGGGGCTCTAGCAAAAGATCATGTCAAGGAGCAGGTAATGTAATGTCGAGGAAAACCGAATGGAAATTACCAGGTAACTTTTTATCAATTACTCTGTCTGCATAGACAGGGGATGAAGTTTTGGCAGTTAATTTACGACCGTGGTTTTGTTTCTTGGGCAGAGAAGCTAGACTTGCAACTTCAGAAAGTGCTCTACCCAACTCAGCAAGGTCATCGTCATCTTCATCATCATCCTCTTCCAAAGAGTCGGATGACGATATATCCTTCTTCCATTCTTCCTTTGAATCTGATACAGAAGATGCAGGCGAGGAGAAAAATATAGCAAAATGTCTTAAAGCTTCAAAAATCCAAGTATTTGAGTAATTCTAAGTTACACAAACAGTTTCGAGTACAAACCTGTGCAAGATGAGACAAATCACTTTTACAAGCACTGCATTTGAATAAATCAATACTTGTTGAAGGAAGTGGAATAGGCCAATCCTGTTCAAGAAAAAACATATTAGCATTATAATACTAAAAAAGCATCAAAGGAAAACGAATTATACCACATCCAGGAGGAGGATAGTGGTCAGCAGCTTTGTTCATATGACCTGCCCACGTTCCAGGCATGCCTAAAAACATTTCCTCCATCTTGTTTCCTAATCCAAACAAAACAAGGTTAATGAGAAATGCAGTTCAAATGAGACCTCATTCGATATAATTCTTAATACAAGCATCATAATACACCAGTACACAAGCATATTAACAAAGTTTATAAACACTACCTAATGTATCATTAACTTATATCAAGTTATATAATGTATCTTCAATCGTGATACATAAATCTTAATGTTCTATAACTGGAGAACTGTGTATCAGATTCAACAATATGTATATTATACATATTAGTGGCAATCTTTTACTACCAGATACATACATTCAAAATTATTCAACTAGAAGGCTATGTGTCTATACACATTACCCAATAAATACACTTGATACATAAACCTTTTATGTTCTATAGCTAAGGCACTGTGTATCAAATTAATTGATATGTGCATGATACATAATATATATCAAATTCAATAGTTTTCAAACTTTATTACATGTATCATATACATATCAACTTATCACCATTGTGTTATGTAACTTCTTAGGAAAGCTAACAAAGAAAAACGGTTACATTCTGCTTGGACACAATACAATTGTAACTATTTGCAAGGGGTGTGGAGAAACTTACATAATAGTTTGCATATAGGTGGGTCACACACACCCAGGTTTAGAGGAATGTGCATGCTGGAAAATTCCCCGCCATTAAACTTGTTAGTTAAAACGTCTTCTATCAGATCAAACGTGCAGGTAGACACAAGCCCGTCAGAGTACATGATAGACAGAAAGAACCTTCAACATGAACCCTTCTTTCCTAGATAAAGAAGAGAGCCAAAAGCATAAAAATCCTTAAGAACCTCTTGGGAGCTTTCAACTCTGGGATGTTGTCCATCCATTTTTTATTGGGAATATCATAAACTTTGATTTCCAGAGGATAAAATAAAAAATCATTTTCATCATCAGTATCTAAGGCGTCACCAACAAAGTACAATTTACGGTCAACAGTAATATATCCCAATTTCCTTTTGAGCCGTTTATGGGACACAACAAAGTAGGTCTTGTTGAGTTCAGCAGTATTCGTAGCAAATACATGGACAGAACTACAATCTTCTAGAGAGAAGATTACTGTGGATGACCATTTGTCGTAATCAGAGGGTAATTGGGGATACGAACTCAAATCAAACTCAATATCCCACATATCAATATTTAATCTGCTACAAGGGTTTCAGAAAATAGGATCTAACAGCTTGGAATTAGTCTACAGATTATCAAACACAAATACAGACACATGTTGTTGTTCTAGCGAGCATATCTATTATTGTGAGCATCATCAAAAAAGTGTTGTTCTAGCAAGCAGACGTGGAGCCAGGATTAGGAGTTTGAGGGTTCTAAATTTTAGAACCGAAGAGAAAAATATTGCAAATTATGCTTCCTTTGAAAAAAAAAACAACTCTAGCATGGAAAGCATGTCCACAACCCTTGCTTACTACGTACTCAGCCGTCAATTAGTTTGGTTTTGTTTGGGCTTCAAAGTTAATATATATATATATAGTTTTCTAATACAAATACAGGTTCTATGAAAAGTTAATGAGTTCGTCCAAAGTCGTGAACCCCCACTTAGCTCCACCCCGGAGCATATCTATTATAGTGAGCATCATCAAAAAAAGATTTTAAAAAAAAAAAGAAGATGAGATGGAGAGATTTACCGTGAGCCTCTGAGTTTTGGTGACTTGGGCTGCCCATCTCAACAAACAATAATGGGATAGACAGCCATCTCAACAAACAATCTACCTTAAGTAATGGGATAGACGACGGGGATACTTTTGTCTTTCTCACCAAAAACTATTGGGCCCCACTGACCATAACGACCTAGTCCGGCCCGGTGTTATAGTTGTTAAGATCATAGTATCCTTGCATAAGTCCCAGGGAGTTGAGAAATGGACAAAAATTTTAAAAATAACAAAGTGGGAAAAACTGTCTAGGTTGTGCTATAGCGAAGACCTCCTTTACTATAACGAAGGGTCTGTTCTTCATTGCGGCCTTCGCTATAGAAAAGGTTGGAATTTTTATTTTCATTTTTTAAGTCTGTTTTCTGCCCAATCGTAGTCATAACTTATAATATTCTATCAAAGAATTCTTAGGGAGACTTTTGCAAGACTTTGGATTTTTCTCTCTTGAGGTAAGTGAATTTAATTTATTTTTCTCTTCCGTAATTCGTTCTTTTAATAAAATTCAAGGGTAAGTTCTTCACAAAACTTTGTGGATTAAACTCTAGCTTAATTATTATTGGGGCGAAATGCTGAGGGAGGGTAATTATGCATGATTTCAATCCTTTCTTGTTTTATTTGACCTTCTAACCTGAAATTATTAATATAGACTTTAATTTCGGTATTGGAGAATCTAGAAACTCCATAAAAATATGTTTTTTAGCATTAAAAACTGCTCAAGAGGGATTATGAGGCTAAACCTTCATGAACGGTATTGAGTTTATCATAGAAGCCTCTGGTTTGATAAAATAACCCATTAACTATTCGTTAGACTTTCTAAAAAAATAGAATTGGGTGGGTTTTAATACCTAACACCTTCGTTTGAGTAAATAGGTCATCAAAGTGACCTTATACTTTGTTGGTATGGAGACGTCTATATTTGTCACGACTCAATTCACCGGGCCGTGCGGACATCTACTCTAACACCTAGATAGAAGAATCCTTACCTCTCGACTTCAAACTAGGAATGTAGAATTTCACAAAAAAAAATAGTGTGATGCCTTAATATATAACCAAAATTAATCCCAAAATTTGTTCCAATAGAAAACTTTTACAAACTTACTGAAACCCCCTCCCCCTAAGAACTAATCTAAACTGGTACAAGAGCTTCTAAGAATAAGAACAATATGAAAACAGACAAAACTCCACCATAAGGAACATATAGTAGTAGAAGCTGTCGAAGATCACCATCGTCTTCACCTATGAAACATCACTGATTTTGCAACCAGACTATGCTAAGGGCATAGCAAGAGTAGTATAAGTAAAAACAACACGTACTGATAGATATCATTGACAATCCGAAACCACCACATAAGATCATGTAAATAATCAGAAGAAGAAATACAACTTGAAACTTGTAACACCTCGCAACTCTACTCTTAGAATTCGAATCATTCGTCTTAAGTATATGAGCTTGAACCGGGTGATGTACTACTTGCTCATGTATTTTAAGGTCCTTTACCAAGTGCATCAAGGGTATTGGAAGTGATTTAGGGTAATAAGAGACTTCTAACACTAAGCCAAGTTCAAAGCCTTTCTACCGGCTAAGTTTTTCGCATTAGTTCACACAAGATTCAACTTCAAACGACCATAGCTTTCAATATATAAAGAAATACGTGGACCATAAACTATCAAATTAAAAGTCTATGAGTCTTCTTTCCAACTCCGCCAAGTTTGTATCAATTAGAGTTCAGAGTAAAAAAATTATACCTATTTTACTAGACACTATCTTGCCACGCGTCGGCTGCGCAGCCGAGGCATTTTTCCTTAAGAACCTCTTGGGAGCTTTCAACTTTGGGATGTTGTCCATTCATTTTCTCTTGAAAATATCATAAACTTTGATTCCAGAGGATAAAATAGAAAATCATTTTCAACATCAGTATCTAAGGCGTCACCAACAAAGTACAATTTACTGTCACCAGCAGTATAACCCAATTTCTTTTTAATATACCTGGGCCGTTTATGGGACACAACAAAGTAGGTCTTGTTGAGTTCAGCAGTATTCGTAGCGAATACATGGACGGAACTACAATCTTCTAGAAAGAAGATTATTGTGGGTGACCATATCTATTATAGTGAGCATCATCAAAAAAGTGTTGTTCTAGGGAGCAGAGGCGGAGCCAAGATTAGGAGTTTGGGTGTTTAAAATTTTAGAACATAAGAGAAAAAATCATGCTTCCTTTGGAAAAAAAAGAACTCTAGCATAGAAAGCATCTCGACAACTACTTCCTTAGTACTGAGCCATCAATCAAGGGGTTCACAAGTTAATATTTGGAAAAAAAAAAAATAACTCTGGCATGGAAAGCATCTCTACAGTCCCTTCCTTACCACTAAGCCATCAATCTGTTTTGTGTTAGTATATATATATATAATGGCAGTTTTGTGTTAGTGTATATATATATATATATATATAATGGCAGTTTTGTGTTAGTGTATATATATATATATACATATATATTAATTGTTGTAATACAAATACAATCTCTATAAAAAAGCTACTGAGTTCGTCCAAACCCCCACTTAGCTTCACCCTTACAGCTAGGGAGCATATCTATTATTATAGTTTACCATGAGCCTCTGAGTTTTGGTGAGTTGGGCTGCCCATCTCAACAAACAATAATAGGATAGACAGACATCTCAACAAACAATCTACTTTAAGTAATAGGATAGACGGGGATATTTTTGTCTTTCTCACCAAAAACTATTGGGCCCCACTGACTGTAACGACCTAGTCCGGCACGACGTTATAATTGTTAAAGACCATAGTATCCTTGCATAAGTTCATGTGGACTGAGAAATGGACAAAAAATTTTAAATGAACAAAGTGGGAAAAATTGTCTAGGATTTGCTATAGCGAAGACCTCCTTCACTATAACGAAGGCTGCAAGGCTACGCTATGGCGAAGGGTCCGTTCTCTATTGCGGCCTTCCCTATAGCGAAGGTTGGAATTTTTGTTTTCATTTTTTAAGTCTGTTTTCTGCCCAATCATTTTCATAACTTATAATATTCTATCAAAGAATCCTTAGGGCGACTTTTGTAAGACTTAAGATTTTTTTCTCTTGAGGTAAGAGAATCTAATCTATTTTCCCTTCCGCAATTCGTTCTTTTCAAAGAATTAAAGGGTAAGTTCTTCACGAAAAATTGTGGATTAAAATCTAGCCTAATTATTGTTGGGGCGAAATGTTAAGGGAGGGTAATTGTGTATGATTTCAATCCTTTTTTGTTAAATTTGACCTTCTGACCTGAAATTATTATTGGAGAATCTAAAAACCTCATAAAAATGGATTTTTGAGCATACGAACTGCTCAAGAGAAATTATGAGGCTAAAACTTCTGAACGGTATTGAGTTTATCATAGAAGCCTCTGGTTTGATAAAATAACTCATTAATTATTCGTTAAACTTTCTAAAATAGAATTGGGTAAGTTTGAATACCTAACACCTTTGTTTGTTTGAGTGGAGACGTCTATACTTGTCACGACTCAACCCACCGGGCCGTGCGACCACCTACTCTAACACCTAGATAGGAGAACTCTTACCTCTCGACTTCAAACAGGGAATGCAGAATTTCACAAAAAAAACATAGTGTGATGCCTTAATATAATCAGAATTAATCCCAAAATTTGTTTCAATAGAAAACTTTTATAAACTGATTGAAACCCCCCCCCCCCTCCAAGAACTAATCTAAGCAAGTACAAGAGCTTCTAAGAATAAGGACAATATGAAAACAGACACAAATTCCACCATAAGGAACAGAGTAATAAAAGCTGTCGGAGATCACCATCGTCTTCGCCTATATATGAAACATCACTGATCGTGCAACCAGACTATGCCAAGTGGCATAGCAAGAGTAGTATCAGTACAAACAACACTTACTGTTAGGCATCATCGACAACCTAAATCTACCACATAAGATCATGTAAATAATCAGAAGAAGAAATACAACTTGAAACTACACAACCCCGATCCTTTAACCACAACCCTTACTAATAGTGATATTACCTTGTGACTCATTCACTCTATCTCAAGTCTCACTACCCTATTCCGCTGCCAACTCCATCATTAAAAACCAACCCACCCTTCATATTCTGTCATAACCTGACCTACTATCAATCTAAGGCTTTCCAATCTTTCTTTTCTTACCAAATACTAGAGTTACTTTATGTCACGATCCAAAACCGGGTGTGATGGCACTGGTCCTATCCCACCAGGAAAAGTCAGCCTAAACCCAACAAGACCGAAACAAAAGCGGAAATAAGCAATACAAAGGAGAATAACAATAAGCGGAATACTTCAAAACTTAACAATCCTTCCCAAGACTGGTTGTCACATGTACAAGCCACTAACACGGAATTTAAATGAAATTACAAGTCTCAATGTCTTTGTATCTCAAATAGAACAAGACATAAAATAAAAAAGGGTCGAGAGAGATCACCAACATCGAACAGCTACCTCTCAAGTTTCCTCAAAAGCCTCGGAGTAAGAAGAAGAGAGAACTAGATCACGGTCAGGGCTCAGAACCTACACAAGTGTAGAAGCAAGGGTGAGTACCAAACAACACGGTACCCAGCAAATCAACTAATAAAACAAGGTAAATCTAATAAAATTCCCGAATCCCTTACTTCCAACCGAACCTCCAATAACTACAACCTGCCCAGAAAATCAGCCCAATCTAACAGATTCCAATTCACAGTTCAAACAGCACAAGGATCCACAACAACACCACAGTATCGCCAAATAGGTCACAACAATATTAGATATATCAATTACAGAGTCACAAGGCATAAACACAACTCCATAATGACAAGAATGAGACAATGTAATGCAATGCAATGTCAAGTAGAGTGATGCATGTTTGTCCTACGATACACATCCGCTGAATCTCAGACCAAAACCCATGGGGGCCACACATGGGCCATGTATCCGTCGGAACCATTTCCCATCAGCATAATCATCAATCGCCGGAACCATTTCCCATCAGCATAATCATCAAAGTGTCTCATCATAACGTCTCAGAACCAATGCACATAAGCATGTTCACACAAATATTGAGAAAATGATAGTGTTCACAATCACGATGCAATTCATATCAATGCAAATCACGCCACACTATCAACAATATATCAACATCAACAATTACATCATTTGCAACAAGATCAATTGCCTAATCTCCGATTCACTACTCCTTTCATCACAAGTAGGATCAATCGCTAAGCAAGAATTTCAAGTCTAGTCCCATAATCTACAATAAGCAAAAGACATATTCATCAAGTTTACAATCACATCGAAACTTTCATAGCATTTTTCCCAATTACGCAACAATATCAAGTTCACGGCCCATCACATTTTGGCCTACTACTTTAGCACACAAAGGCATTTTTATTGAACCCGCCAATTAGATTAGATTGATTCATACAAAAATTCAACCCATACCTCAATCCTATTACTCCCCAACACAATCAAGGAAGAGAAATCCGAAAAATTACAAGATTCGCAAAGTTTTGGAGTCCACTTGCCTTAACCGAAATCGAAATCAACCAATGACCAGAGCTTTTCCCTTCCGAAAGCAATCCAAAGCAACACAATCTAATAAAATTATGAATCACAATTAAATTTCGGAACCAACAACACTAAGAACCCGATAAAGCACAACTAAACTAACTTAAGTCTCAAAAACTCAAAACAAACTCGGGACCTCTAAAAATTCAACCAAGGCCACTTCTAGGCCTAAAATCATTCCCCGAATCCAACGGAGTTGTCGGAATCAAATTCCGAGCATCCGATCTCCGAATGTTGACCAAAGTCAACCCTATGATCAAAATTTCAAAATTTTCCAACTCAAAGCCTCAAATCCATGATACATCCCCAAATCTAATTCCGTCAGACCAAATCCCACATTCCGGAGCTAATGGAGTCAACGGAATCCCCATCCGAAACCCGAAACTCCGAAAGATCCCAAAAACCACATTTTGACAACTTAAGCCTTTAGAATTCAAAACTTTCCTAAAACCATAACTTAACAAGAATTTCACAAAACTAACGTCAGATATCAGCCAAACATGACTCGAGGCAACTCTCGAGAGGGGTAAAATGGTCATTTTACAACAATTACCAAAAATGACCTTCAGGGTCATTACACTTTACTGATTAATTTCACTAATTTTATTGAGTGCATATCATTTTTAAGTATTAAAAATGGCATTATTTTTTATAATTATATTTTTATTCATGCTACTTTCCATATATAATTAGGTGAGAGATTTAATTAATTTTTATTGGGGAAAGAATTTATGAGTATAAATATCACTGTATTCCATCTCTTATAAGTACTATTTCTTGAAATTAGTTGACCAACAAAGTTTATTACAAGATTTATTTTATTCTAGTAATGGAGGGTAAGAAGACGGTCGGACGTCAAAAAATTTCCATGGAAAAAAAAGAAAGTCTCTCGATATGCTTCCTTTTCAAAACGTTGATCAAGTTTATATAAATTGGCTAGAGACATATGGATGTTGATATAAGAATAGTTCTTTCTTCTCCAACGAATAAGTCTTATTCATTTTTTCATCCAACTGTTGAAGCAGTTGCTCATCGGTTTTTGAATCCAAATATAGAATTAAGTGACACTACACAACTAGTTGCGACACATGTTCAAAACAAGGTGAGTGAAATCGAATATAAATTTGTAGAGTTTAAAATTAGAGAAGACGTTGCAAGCAAGAAAATAGTTATACTTGACCAAGTGAAAGAGATGAGAGAAATTAGTTGGTGGGAGGTTATTGAAAAAATTCAAAACTGATGAGTTAATTAAGTTTGAAGCTTGGTTAAATGTTGTTGATTTTAACATGAAATATCTTCGGGAACAATTGGAAAATGAAGTTGCATCTAATGATTCATAAATAAATTCATCTCTACATTAACTTTTGAAATTTTATTATTGGTTATCGCGTTGTTTTTTATTTTATTTTATTTATAATTTAACATTGATGATGCTATTACATGTACTCTACAATGATATTTATTATGAAATATTATTTCCATTAATATTAACATATTTTTTCTCTTATATGTTTGATATCTTATTTTCTTATGTTATGTTTTTAAGTACCTCGGGTAAGGTATTGCTTAATTTATTGTGTTTTTGAACTTTTTTGTGATATAAAAATAAAAAGAAATTGTAGGTTTAAATTTTACAATCACTCACTGATAAAAAAAATTCACATGTATTTAATATTTAAAATAAGTCAAATATTTGTTTTATGAGCACTTTCTTATTGATTAAACCAAAAATCGAATCGTTAAGAATCGAAATCGATAAATTGAAAATGATAAAAAAAAAAAATTTATTGATTTGATTATCAATTTTACGTATTTAAAAATTAAAAATCGATAAAATGAACTGATAATATATAAAATGAAACCGAACCGACCAATTACATAGAGGTGTGTCTACTGTCTCCATCAACCTCAAAATTTTACAGATGAGAAAAGACATCTCTTATACTTACACTATCCCAAGTTCCTACATTGAATGCTTAAACATTTTTTTGTTATATTTTATATAGGCTTTAGCTAGAATAATGAAAAAAGAAGGTTTGATAAAATAAAATATATTGTTGTTGTTAAGCATATGAAAATTCTTATTTTTAAGTAAAAGTCAATTTGATTTGATGTACGTAGATCTATATGTGAACAATTTTACTAATTCAAAAAATATGAGACACCATATAATATATTTTTTTGGTAATAACATCATATAATCATATGAATTGTTGTTACATATAAAGTCTAATTGTTTAGTTTTATTTATTTATTTATTTATATTTTTATAAGTATCAAATCATGTGAATCTTTTATCAATGAGTGACTATAAGAATTGAACTTACCATTTCTTTTTATTTAAATATAACAAAAAAAATGTGCGAGAACACGATAAATTAAGTAATACCTTACATAAAATACTTAAAAGCATAAAATAAAAAAACAGGAGATCAAACATGTAAGAGAAAAGATATATTAATATTAATGGAAATAATATTTCATAATAAATATCATTGTAGAGCACATGTAATAATAGCTAGCATCATCAATATAAAATTATAAAAAAAAATAAAAACAGAAACAATAATAAAATTTCAAAAATTTAAGTACGGATAATTTATTTATGAAGCATTAGATGTAACTTCATTTTCCAATTGTTTCAGACGATACTTCATGCTAAAATCAGCAATATTTAGCCAAGCTTCAAATTGAGTTAACTCATCAGTTTTGAGTTTTTCAATATCCTCCCACCAACCAATTTCTCTCATCTCTTTGGCTTGGTCAAGTATAACGGTTTCCTTACTTGCAACATCTTCTCTAATTTTAAACAATGCAAGTTTATGTTTGATTTCATTCACATTGTTTCGAACATATGTCGCAACATTTTTTGTGGTTTCACTTAATTCTATATTTGGATTCAAAAAACGCGGAGCAACTGCTTCAACAGTTGGATGGAAAAATGAATAAGGCTTATTCGTTGGAGAAGAAAGAACTATTCCTATGTCAACATCGTGTTGTTGAACGAGTTCACCAGCTAATTTATATAGACTCAATCGACGTTTTGAAACGGAGGCATATCGAGTGGCTTCGTTTTCTATTTTTTCCATGGGAATTTTTTGACGTCCGGCAGTCTTTTTACCCTCCATTACTAGAATAAAATAAACTTTGATGATGAACTAATTTCAAGAAATGATACTTGTAAGAGATGGAATACCATGATATTTATACACATAAACTTTCCCCCAATAGAAATTTATTAAATTTCTTACCTTATTATATATGGAAAGTAGCATGAATAAAAATATAACTATAAAAATAAATTTATTAAAGACTTAAAAATGATATGCACTCAATAACATTAGTGAAATTTGAAGTTTTGAGATAAAAACGGAAATTTTTTAATATACTTACTTAATTTACCATATTTTAATTATCAAGTATAAATATAATTTGAAGAAACATTTGTGTCTTATAAATCTTGATTGCACAAAATAAATAAATCAAAAATTTATCTTAAAAAGGAAAATATATAAATGTGCGTACTGAAATTCTTACAAAATATTTATAACTATCAAATCGGATTCTCCACTTGCACTATAGGATATGTATTAAATGTGTTTATTGAAATTCATTAAGTTCAAGTAGACATTAGTTAACCTTATAATATTATTAAAAGAAATTGCATATATAATTCTTTTTTTGAACTTCATAACATTATAAAAAATTTGCATGCATTAACACTAATAAAAAAATTAAATTAGCTAATAGCATGATTGGAATAGTATTATAGGTGAAACTTACTCCATACATATACTAAATTACTTATATACGTATACTAAATTAATCCATACATATACTAAATAACTTATATTACAATTTATATATATACACATTTCGGTGAATTAATAAGGATGAATGAAGCATTTTTAATTTAATAATGAAAAATAAAATGGAAGATTTGAAGCCAATTTAAGTTATCTTTCGTTTCAATTTTTATATCACATTAGGCCCAAAACCTTACTCGATATTTCTGGGTTAAATAAATGATCCTTACCTGAGTTGGTCTTAATATTTTATCCCCATCAAAAAAAGCTTACAAAAATAACATCCATTCTTTTAATGTAGAGAAAACCCTACTACCCCCATAGCATCACTGGCCAGTTCCATATCCATCACCAACAATGGTTGGTCGCCTCTTCCCAGTGGGGAGCCACCACCACCATCACCTATAATACCCTCTTACTTGAATTCTTTAACCCTTGAAATACCAAAGCCTAACCCTATTCCTATCAATGATATTACGTATGTACCTGGTATATCAACAGTGCTTTGGAAAGAAAAAGAAGTGAATAACATGATAATACAAGAAGATTTTCAGTTTGCCATCATAAGAAAGTTCTCCTCTAATTGGTTTGAATTAGATGAAATTCACAAAATTTTCCCTATACCACGTGAAATAAAATCATAATGTAAGATTTGATTTTTGTGTGATAAACATGTGTTCATACGTATCACCATCATAAAGAACTATGTACACGTGATGTCAAAACCTGCTTACTTTTCTTCAAGCAAAGAATGGTTATTATCATATAAGACCTCTTAAATGAGAACCCTGGTTCAATCCGATAGAGGAACTACTACTGCACTTGCTTGGATATCCTTTCCTACATTATCTCAAAATTTTTCTGTCAAGGAATCCTTATTTACGATGGCCAAGTTAGTGGGTAAGCCCGTACATATAGATATGACCACCAAAAACAAATTTAGACCTAGTTATGACAAAGTAAAAGTTGAAGTTGATTTGTTGAGAGATTTCCCAAGATGATCGATGTTAGGATCAAGAATATTAGTGCTAGAGAAGTGATCTCAACTTGAATAAAAATCAAGTATGAATATATTCTTAAGTATTGCAAGATATGTAAGCTTCAAGGACACAATGAAATTGCGTGTTTTGTACTACGTCCTGAATTGAGAGTAAAGAAAGTGGAGGAAAAAACAAAAGTAGAGATCATCATCATGAGGAAGGAGAGATAATTATATCAAGTGAAAAAGTTGTATGACCTCCTAATCAGCTATCAAAAACCAACATAGACATAGAAGCAGAGAAGACATGAATTCCTTTTCAAGAAAGGGGTAGACAACAGAGAAAGCAATCAAAACAGATTTGAAATGTAATAAAGGATAAAAGGGTTGTTACTCCCAACAAAGGGAAAAACCTCAAATTGAGAAGTCAGATGATAAGGAAACAGAGGTACAAACCATTAACTCATTTGCAACCTTAGAGGATAGGGAGAACAACATTCAATCAATGAGCGAGGACCAACTAATTGAAGGTCAAGTCGCAATAGATAATCTTGAATCTCCAACTGAAGAGGAGATGGAAAATACTTTATAGGGTGTGGCAGATATATCAAGAGTTAATCAGAAATCAGGGTCCATCTCAAAGAACACAAAAACAAAAAATGGAGAAGATATGCTCAAAGAAGTTATAGCAAAAATTGCATAGTAAACAATAAAAAATTGTGATATAAGTACAGAAACAAACATTGAGGCTAAGACTATTGCAATAAAGGATGCACTTGCTCACTATGTAATAGTTGATTTAACTCGCGCTTTATTGAAAATAGACTCTCTAGTGCTCCTTAAGGTCCTAACTACCGTGTGGGAAGTTATGTGAAACATTGTTCTGATAGTGAAGGATATATGGTACATAGTATAGCTGTGTAAAATTCAAATCCAACATGTATACTAGAATTTAATTCTTTCAAAGAGTAAACAGTCATCCGAGAAAGCTTCTCAACCTAGTCAAGCACCAAATCCCTAATCTAAAAATCAAGACCAAGAAAATAATTCAAGCTAGAGAGACAGGAACAGAGAGAATAACATACATCACATGACATTCATATTTGCAGCAACGAGATCTACCGTCCACACATTTTTTAAGGAAACAATCGCAACATTTCTAAGTTATCAGCTATTCCAATCACAGTTCACTCACACCAGATTCTCAGATTTTAGATTTACTACAATTGGAAAATTCAGACTCAACACTCTAAGAACAATTTTTATTTCTAGATCTAGAATTATAAATGGCCAGCTTTTATCCTTAAATTTTAATAAGCTACAATGAGATCAAAATCTACCTGAAGTCAAGATGAAGCAACATTTTTTTGAGCGCATAAGGGATACATACTGAGAGACCCAGATATATCTTGCTGCACATAAAACTAGAGAGAGGAAAAAAATGAGAAGAATGAGAATAGAAGCTCGAACAAGATTACAGATATAGAAACTTACCGATGACAACAGAGTAATTCTCGGCAGCTTGTCGGTGAACCAGGTGACTCTCCAGTCACCTTAGAGCCGAGATACAAACCAAACATTCACTCCTTTAGTCAAGGAGGATAAAAGATGTCTGCAAGGATTACCCATTGAAATAACATTTTAGTCCCCGTGTTACTGCATTATTCCTATTTTAATCCTCGTAATATTTGGCTAAGCATATTTTACCTTCAATTAATCAAATCTGTGTGATTTTAGTCCTTCAACTTTTAAATTGTCATATGCACTCTTTAAATTTTCATATATAAAAATGACTCCTTAGGGTCTTATTAGCTTTTTAAAAAAATAATCTTAGACAAAATTGCCCTCCAAACCTAAAGAATTAAAGGAAGCTTGATATGATATCATAATTTGTGTTATGATAAATAAATGAATCTAAAAAGTTATCTTTTCCTATTTGTTTGTTCATTCTTTTACTTCTTCTTTTTTTTTTCTTTTTTTCATTCTTTTTCTATTTCTATCTTTTCTTCCTTCTTTTTTCTTTCTTGGGCTAAAATTTTTAATCTATTTTATACATTTTGTACTTTAAAAAAAATAAATTTACCCCCAAGATCCAAGTATCAAGATTCAAGACAATTAAGGGTACAATCATTCTTCAAATTTTACTTTTTTATTTTTAGCAAGATTTAATGGAGCATGCATATGTGATTTTTCTGTTAAAATTTTTTTAACGTTTACCCTCAGGTGTTTGAAAAAATGTCTTAATGTAAAAAAAAATGCATACTTTTTTACATCCTTCAGCAAAATTTGGTATTTCCAACTTCTGTTGTAGAAATTTTCTTTTCTCATTTTCCTCAACAAAGAAACAAATAAGGATGGCTGGCAAAGTAACAGCAAACTCGAAAACAATGTTAACATAATTGACTGTGAGTTTGTGCAACCCTGCTACTAATCGACTTCTTAAAAACAATACAAATTATGACAAAAATATACCCTAAGATCACAAAATCTTACAAAACAGCATAGGTTAACTTAATCGATGCTATTCATATTGTACAACAGCAGCTTCCTCAGCCACAATCCAGCCATCATCCCAAGAGTTATCATTTGAATAGTTCTGAAAATGAAACACACAATGAGGTTAACTAAGCCTGAGAAAACAAGAACTAGAAAAATAGAGAGCAGTATCGTCCACAATTAACAAAAGAAATAAATAGTTCAACAAGTAAAATTTCATCTTCACAAAGAAAAGAAACAAGAGGAAAGTGATTTAACTCAAACTTGCACAAAACTGTCCACGGAAGACGCTCATTTCAACAAGTGAAAAGCTAAAGTAATATGCAACAAGTAACACAGAAGAGCCTAACTTTAAGACGCGCATTTCAACAAGTGAAAAGCTGAAGTAATATGCAGCAAGTAACACAGAATAGCCTCCCTTTCGAGTTCGTGATTCTACCCCAGCTCATTTGATATAAGTGTTTCATGCAATAGGTCCACCCCCCACTTTTCGTGATACATCAGCTAAAAAGTGATGGTTTTGGCTTAGAAAAAGTATATACAGTTAAAGGCTAACCTGTGAGCAAGTATAGACTATTAGTCATCCAAGTATAGGAGAAAGCTAAAAGCTATGAAAAACTAAACTTTTGTAAGCTGTCAACTTCTCGTAACTCAATGACTTCTTTTAGAGAAAATGACAAATTAGTCCCTTGTGTTTGGAGTTGGTTTAAAGTAGCCCTTTAAATATGACTCATGTGCTTTCATTTAAACGACTCACATGCTTTCACAAGCCAATTTCGTCAAAAGTGCTCAATTTTAGTAAACATAAAGAACCAAAACCACTCAGGCGTAAATTTAAAGGAGCACTTTTTTTTAGAATGACTTTTAAAGGATTAGTTTTAAACCAATCTCCACATAAGAGGGATTATTTATTTCATTTTTCTCACTCTTTTTTACAATAGGTAAATACATGCATTGGCCCTTTGACAGATCTACGTAACCCTCAACCATCAAGAATTAGCACCAACTGCCTCCCACAAAAGGAAGGCAACCAACAGATCACATATTTTCATTGAAAATAATAAGGCCAACTTGGCTTTCTGTTCTAGAATTAGCATTTATCAATGTAATGTTCTCTATCATAGCGCTAAATTTATGTGAGGGGGTCGATCGTCCCAGTAAACAGTTTGCAATCACTTAAGGGTCATTTTGTAGGGAGAATTAGAAGAAATAGTTCATGTATTATGTATGATATTATTTAGTACTATGTTTGGTAGGATTTTGAGCCTATATGGTATTATAGGATGTATTACTAATACCTTCCATTTGGAGGTATTAGTAATACATAGGATATAATACCATGGGATAAGTCTATGTAAAGACAAATATATCCCTCAAATCATTTTAATTATTTTGTTTATTTTCTTGATTTTATGTTTTATATTTGTACTACTAAATTTATTTAAATAAATTAGCTTACAAATTATTTAGAGAGAGTTGTTTGTTACTAAATAATTCCAATACAAATCAATACAATATTTGAAATGTGAGTTGTTTAACATTTACTAATTAAAAAGGCAAATATATCACCACATGACATTTGTGATCTCTTAGCTGAATGTATCATTTGTTTATATATATATATATTTGTGTGGTTTTCTAATTATTTGTATTTTGAAAATTTTATAAAATTGCATACATATTAAAATTATAACTTACAATTTTTATATGTAAATGTAGATGGTTTATTCAATTTTACTATTGTTTACCGTCTTTTCGATTTTAAAAGTAGATGATTTATTTTTTTTTAAATTGAAAATTGACATTTTGTGAGTAGCCAATTTATTAAGATGACAATTATTTATCCTCAAATAATTCAAGTGAAAAAATAGCAAACATGGCAACAAAAATATTTTTCTCATAGCTAGTTAGAAGGCCATAAAAAAAAATATTGTTGCAATTATCTACCTTGACCCAAATTACATAATAATTCAAGGGTATAATTGGAAAAAAGCTTTTTATAGAGTTTTAATCCAAACACAAGATGAAATGAACCAAACACTTGGATAAAAATAAACCATGCATTACTAATCTCTGCGTTACTAATCCCTGCATTGTTAATCTTTGTACCAAATTCATTAGTTTTCCCTAAAGGTGTGCTTGATCTCCGGCATCCACATTCGCCTTCTCCAGCATAACTTCAAATGCACAACTGTTACTACCAATTCAATCATCTTTGACTTCACCTGAGGCCAAAAACAACAAATAAGTTGCTTCTAATAAAGAAAAAACGGTTACATTTTGTAATAATTGCAAGGGGTGTGGAGAAACTTACATAACAGTTTGTAATAATCTGGGGACTGGTGCATGCTGAATGAGTACAAGTGATACACATTCCAATACTCATCCCAAGTCTGATCCTTCAAGTTGAAAGCATCTCAAAGGGTGAGTTGCAAGGCAAAGTACTGTTAGAAAGCACATAAAGCCGTTGATCAATGAAGAAAACAAATGGGACTGGTGCATGTTGAATGAGTACAAGTGATTGGGTGAGTTTGAATACCTAACACCTTTGTTTGAGTAAATAGGTCATCAAAGTGACCTTATACTTTGTTGGTATGGAGACGTCTATACTTGTCACGATTAAAACCTACCGGGTCATGTGGCCACCAACTCTAACACCTAGATAGAAGAACCCTTACCTCTCGACTTCAAACTGGGAATGCAGAATTTCACAAAAATAAAAGAGAAAATACATAAAGTCCCCATTGAACTTAGACCTTATTTTGAAGTAGACACTTAAAGTTTGCGAAAGTCTTATTACCCCACTGAACTATTTTCGACCAAACTAATATGCCATTTTGAGCTGCTTCCGCACCTGGTGTGTTTTCACGTTTTCAAGGCGCGTGAGTGTCTTAAAATACAACCCAAACCAATATAAAACAGCCATGTGACATGGTAAATTGAATTATTTATTTAAAAAAAGAACCATCCTCCCCAAATTAATTCAAACACCATTGATAGCCACTGAAGCTTGCTACAATGCCCATGGCGAGTCAGCACTGCAATATCTCTCGAACTCCGATTCACTTTCACAAGATGAGTACTACATTAAGTTATCAACAATTCTTGAATTTCTGACTTTTCTATAAAACCCATTTTCAAAGAGAGGATACCACATGCAGATGCTAACTTCTACTTAGTCCACTGATCTTCATTAAATACTTGATATATTATTCAAAAGTTGAAGAAAAACTACACAAAAACTCAGACTAAACACACAAAAAGCAAAACAAAAAAAGATTGACCTCAAAAATATTTATTGTTCATACTCCGCTAAATTCTCTCAAAACACCCTCATTAACAGATACAGATAAATTAAAACTCATTAATATAAATTTTATGTAAGAATTGAAACAGCCCAAAGAATGAAAATTTCATCCATCTTACTTCAGATCACTCAATATCACAATTTTGGGGAAGAAAAGATAATTGAAAAAAATCGATTAGGAGGAAATGTTAAAATGTGAGCGGGTCAAGGTAAAAACCCGACCTTTATAAAAATAGGTTAAAAAAATATAAATAATTATATTATTTTATTAAGGGTGAGAGACACGCGTGGAGAATTGGAGTAGAAATGGTTAAAAGGGGGTATTTAGTTTGGTTGAAAATGGTTCCGTGGGGTAATAGGACCCCCGCAAACTTTAAGTGTCTACTTCAAAATAAGGTCTAAGTTCAATGGGGACTTTATGTATTTTCTCAAAATAAAAAAGAGAGTGTGATGCCTTAATATAACCAGAATTAAATCCCAAAATTTGTTTCAATATAAAACTTTTACAAATTGACTGAAACACCCCCTCCCCCCTCAAAGAACTAATCTAAACAGGTACAAGAGCTTCTAAGAATAAGAACAATATGAAAACAGACACAAATTCCACTATAATGAACAAAGTAGTAGAAGCTGTCGGAAATCACCATCGTCTCACCTATATGAAACATCACTAATCCTGTGACCAGACTATGTCAAGTGACATAGCAAGAGTAGTATCACTACAAACAACACGTACTAATAGACATCATCGACAACATGAATCCACCACAAAAGATCATGAAAATAATCAGAAGACCCCGATCATTAATCACAACCCTTACTAATAGTGGTATTACCTTGTGACTCATTCACTCTATCTCAAGTCTCACTACGCTGCCAACTCCATCACTACAAATCAACCCAACCTTCATATCCTGTCATAACCTAACCTTCTATCAAACTAAGGCTTTCCAAGCTTACTTGTAACCAAAACACTAGAGTTATTTTACTGATTAATTTCACTAATTTTATTGAATGCATATCATTTTTAAGTATTACAAAAAGGCATTATTTTTTATAATTATATTTCTATTCATGCTACTTTCCATAAATAATAAGGCGAGAGATTTAATTAATTTTTATTGGGGAAAGAATTTATGAGTATAAATATAAATATCACGGTATTCCATCTCTTATAAGTTGACCAACCCCGGCCTCTAGGCGCAAGCCGCCCCCCCACCCGGCCTCGAGGCGTCCTGCCCCGAGGTGAGCCCCCCCCCGTCCCCCCACCCGGCCTCGAGGCGTCCTGCCCTAAAGCGAGCCCCCCACCTCCTCCCGGCCTCAAGGCGTCCTGCCGCGAGGCGAGGCGAGCCCCCACCCGGCCTCGAGGCGTCCTGCCTCAAGGCGAGCCCCCGCCCCACGGCCTTGAGGCATCCTGCCCCAAGGTGAGCCCCCGCCCCTCGGCCTCGAGGCGTCCTGCCTTAGGCGAGCCCCCGCCCCACGGCCTCGAGGCATCCTGCTTCGAGGTGAGCCCCCGCCCCTCGGCCTCGAGGCGTCCTGCCCTAGGCGAGCCCCCCTACCCCGGCCTCGAGGCATCTTGCCCCGAAGCGAGCCCCCGCCCCCCTGACCGGCCTCGAGGCATCCTGCCCGAGGCGAACCCCCGTCCCCCTGCCCGGCCTCGAGGCGATCTGCCCCCCAACCGCCCGGCCTCGAGGCGTCCTTTCCCGAGGCGAGGCCCCCACCCCCGCGTCCTGCCTCAAGGCGTCCTGCCCGAGGTGAGGCCCCCCGCCCGACCTCGAGGCGTCTTGCCCCGAGGAGAGGCCCCCCGCCCGGCCTCCAGGCGTCCTGCCCCGAGGCGAGGCCCCGCCCACCCCACCGCCCCGCCTCGAGGCGTCCTGCCCTGAGGCGAGGCCCCCTGCCCCGAGACGAGGCCCCCTGCCCACTCCCCCGCCTGGCGTCGAGGCTTCCTTCCCCGATGCGAGGCCGCCCGCCCGGCCTCGAGGAGTCCTGCCCCGATGCGAGGCCCCCCGCCCACTCCTCCCCCCCCGTCATGCATCGAGGCGTCCTGCCCCGAGGCGAGGCCCCACCCCCGGCCTCGAGGCGACCTACCCCGAGGTGAGCTCCCCCCCTGCTCGCCTTCAAGGCGTCCTGCCTCGAGGCAAGGCCTTAGTGAAAAATTATTTAAAAAAAGTAAAATAGAACAGTCCATAAATAAATGACAATAAAACATTGGCAAACAATTCAACAGTGCAATCTATATCAAGTAACTTTTAGCAGAGAACAAATAATACAAACCATAACCAGAGAGTAATATAAATTTTAATGATGCAATTTTTTGAACAAAATCAATACAAACCTAGCAAAAAGAAATGTAAAAGTAGTGCAAAATAACAATGGAAATAGTCACAAATGAAATAATAAACGATACCAACTAAAACAGATAACAACTGCCAATAAAATAAATTGTGCAAAATCAGTCCACAAACATTAATAGACAGCAAAAATATTGGACAACACAACAATAGTAGTTGAATAATATAATAATAATAACAATACAATAACAGTAGTTGAAAAATATTGTAGCATTGAAACCAAAACAAACAAGAACAACCCAATAATATTGGACAATAACCATTAGTGTGAAAATGGTGAAGCAAACAGTAACATCGAAAATATATATCAAAAGCAATAACAATAAGAAGCTGAAAAATAGACACAAATAGATATAAAAAACACAAAATTGAAAGGGTCACCCGAGTGTTGCTTTTCCGAGCAGATCAGGAAGCGAAGTTTGTCGGAGTTTGAGAGTTTCATTGGAGTTCGCATTTAGCAGCGATGTGGTTGTTGTGGGTGAAGCTCATTGCTGCTTTCTTGTTATTTGTTGTTCGTCGTCATAGCCATGGCTCGAAGCTTCGCCGGAGATGGCGATGTTGACTTGCTGTTGTTTTGTGGTCTTTGGCTGAAGTGTGAAGGATAATACATTTAACAAGTGACTGATACATTTTATACATAGATTATACACTGACTATTATTATACATATATAATGCATCTGTCGGGTATTTTTAGTTTAATTAGTTGGATGGACAGCTATTTAGATCAATTAGCTTGATGTTCTTTGATTGATGCAGTCAGTGAAGGATTAGCTGCAGTTGCATTTACTGGAGTGGAAGTGAACATGATTCTTTTCTCAAAGACTGTCTTAAGGCAGTCAAATGCTGAAGCAGCAACCATGTTCAGCAAATGGATGGGAACACTTTATATTTTCTCTTTACTTGGAGCTTTCCTAAGTGATTCTTATCTTGGAAGATATCTTACTACTGTTGTCTTTCTAGCTTATGAATGTTGTAAGTTAGCTTTTTCCATAAACCCCTCTGGCCCCACACTACTTTTTTTAATAATTGGCGTTTTTGAACAGTAAGGATTCATATAGCCGACCCTCAACTTGCTTTTTGCATGGTTTGGTGGTATTGTCTCTGTTAACTCAAGCATTCATGCTTGAACCTGAAGGCTGTGGCAAGTTGGGAGAGCTATGTAAACCTCAATCACAAGTCGAGGTTGCTATGTTCTATTTATCGATATACCTGCTAGCTCTTGGGAGTGGTTCTATAGAACCAGCACTAGCCACACTAGGAGCTGATCAGTTATCATGATGAAGAGGATCCCGAAGAAAGTCGTTCCAAGAAGAAATTCTTTAGCTATTTCTATGTTGCTCTAAACCTATAAATAATTGATTGTGAACCCAATTATTATTATAGTATTAACTTGAAGTCATTGTAGGACCCCATAAACTTCAAACCCGGGATCCACCTCGGGCCATTGTGCTCCTATTCTCCTCAATGTACCACATTGTTAGGGAAAATGAAAGAACAACTATAGCTCATACACACGAGTGCCAGAATCTGAACAAATCAAACTTTAAACTGTTATAGTTACTAACCACCTCCCCTCTCCTTGCCCCCAAACATTTTCAAAAAATGTTAGCAGATGAACGCGAATATTATATAGAGTTAGATAAAACCACACCAAGGTTTACATGGAAACCCCCATTGAAGGTAACACCCCAGCCAAAGAAGGAGAAAGTCTAGTTGTATGTCATAGTGTACTATGGAAAAGTTCAGCAACAATATCCCAAAGTGCTAAACCACCCTACCGAAACAGCATATAGAAATAGGACAAACAAAGAGGTCGTGATGGACCAACCCCTCAACAAACAGTTTTTTTCAATTGTTCAACAAGTAATCACTAGTGTAGATATTAACAAGTATAGCTAACAACACCATAGACCACTGAATAGTTTCGGTACCTTAATGTGACCTAGTGCAGACCAGAACTCCATGTATTGAACGTGTTCATAAAGACGAACAAGTCAACCCCCTAATTACCCTCATTGACAAATGAACCATTCAGTTATGCATTCATCATTTCAAGTGTGGTGTTTCCACCAAAAGTGGCTCAACATTTTTACAGCACTTAAATAGAAAGAGAGCTAAAATGGTACTTAAAGAAGATTTCCATCCGCGAGACACCTCCTAGTAAAATGCAAGAGGGAAGATGTAATCAGCTGAGAGTGTAAATGTTTTTAACTGATAATAACAGTGATGGAGCACCAAACAAGCAAGTTTACTTTGGTCATAAAAAGATAATGCCACAAAATACTAGAATAGGTCATAATATCCATTATACTTTGGTCACTTGAAGAACAGAATTAAGTTACCTTAAGCTCAATCCTAAATAGATTTATACCATCTAAATAGCCCTAATTAAAGCAATCCATAGAGGAAAACTTCAGTACGGAGACTATTTTTTAGAAAACAAGTTGCTGTTGCAACCAGTGTCAATAGGAAAATGAACACGGGGTAAATTACTTTTGAAAATCCAGGCACTAGCAAGACCAAAAGCCTTAAACCCCACGATATTCTCACTTAGCAATTCCTTTTACAAAAAAGCAATACACAATAACAACAAGGAATAAACAATTGTAACCTTTTGTTCGTAGCAACTCCAAACAACTTATTCAGACTGTAATGACAAGGAATTGACATTTTTGAAATAAGAGATGCAACCTATTTAGACATTCATACTAAAAATAAACAAAACTCAAGCGAAAAGAATAACATATGTTACTCAACTATTATGATAATCGACCTTAAAACTCCTACGCCTACTTGAAGACAGAATTGACATTAACAAACAAATGAAAGACTTGGTACAGAGGGCAACACAGATTCAAGATTCAACAAAAATGCACTTAAACAACTTAACGCTTTGATTCATATATTTAATTTAAACATAAGGATATAGATAACAACAAATTCATAACAAAAAAAAGACAAGAACAAAATTGAGCTGGGCAGAGTAATTCAAATATTGCTGTCTCTCCAACCTTTCTTGGGAATGAAAAGGGGTACGAATTGTGGGAATATAATCGGATAAGGATAGGGCAAATTCCCAATTCCCAATTCGAAATTTGAATTTCTTTTCAAGGACAAAGAATATACCAGAGATTGATGAACTGATTGCCGTCTGATCTTGGCCTCCACCTAGCCTCTTCTCGCTGGGAAGAAGACGACCAAGGTACGCGTCTGGTTGTTCGCCGGTGTATCATATCGCTATTCAACTATGGTAGGTTGAATGATTTCAAATTAGGAATGTGAACGTTGGAATATTCTGAACGTTGACAATAAAAGGGGTTAGATTTAAAATTAGGATATCGCCACATGAGTTTCAATTATGGTCAATTCTAATTAAGAACGTAATTAAATTGAATTAATTTACTAAATTCGGCTAGCATTTAAATTAGATTAATTAACAAGCTTCTCAATCTATCCATTTTCTTATAGATAATTGTAGATTAATAAGATCTCCCAAATCAATAGTAGGAAACTTTGTTTAAATGTAAAAGGTTCAAGCAAGGTAAATCTTGTACTATATATAGAGCCCCTATCGGCCACGAAACTTTGTTAAATGTAGAAAGATGAAGTAAACCGTGCACCATATATATATAGCTCCTATCAGCCAGGGAACTTTGTTAAATATAGAAGGTTCAAGTAAATCATACAATATATATATATATATATATATATATATATATATATATATATATATATATGTATATATATACATATATACATGTATATATATACATATATATATAGCTCCTATCGGCCAGAAAACTTGTAAAATGTAGAAGGTTCAAACAAGGAAACAGTGCACTATATATATATATATAGCTCCTATCGGCCAAGAGATTTCGTTAAATGTAGAAGGTTCAAGCAAGGTAAACCATGCACAATATATAGCTCCTATCGGCTAAGAAACTTTGTTAAATGTAGAAGGTTCAAGCAAGGGATGTGGACTATAGTACATGAAAAACGGTAAATATGGCCATATTCCCGCTCTAGGCTAATTCTAAACCTCAAAATGCAGATGTTTTCCTCTCGGGACCAACTCACGCCATTAAAAATGTCTTAATGGACCTCCACAAAAGGTTTCGGCCCAAAATCCGTCTGGACCTCCTATCACAAAAAATCTGTGGACTATAGTACAGGGAAAACGATAAATATGGTCATATTCCTGCTCTGGGCCTATTTTGAACCTCAAAATGTAGACATTTTCCCCTCGGGCCAAACTCACGCCATTAATAAGGTCTTAATGGAACCCCTACAAAAATCGGCCAAAAATCCGTCTGGACCTCCTATCACCAAAAATCCGTAGACTATAGTTCACGGAAAACGGTAAATATGGCCATATTCCCTCTCTAGGCCTATTTTGAACCCCAAAATGCAGACATTTGCCCCTCGGGACCAACTCACGCCATTAATAAGGTCTTAACGAACCCCCAAAAAAAATTTCGGCCAAAAATGCGTCCGGACCTCCTATCACAAAAAATCCGTGCACTATATTACATGGAAAACGGCAAATATGGCCATATTCCCGCTCAGACCCTTTTTTTAACCTCAAAATGCAGACGTTTGCCCTTTGGGACAACCTCACGCCATTAAGAAGGTCTTAACGGACCCCCAAAAAAATTTCGACCAAAAATTCATCCGGACCTCCTATCACCAAAAATCTGTGGACTATAATACCCAAAAAACAGTAAATATGGTCATATTCCCGCTCTGGGCCTATTTTAAACCTCAAAATGCAGATGTTTTCCCCTCGGGACCAACTCACGCCATTAATAAGGTCTTAACAGACCCACACAAAAAGTTTCGGCCCAAAATCCATCCGGACCTCCTATCATAAAAAATCTGTGGACTATAGTACACTAAAAATGACAAATACGACCATATTCCCGCTCTGGGTTTATTTTCAACCTCAAAATGTAGACTTTTACCCTCGTGACCAACTCATGCCATTAATAAGGTCTTAACGGACCCCCAAAAAATGTTTCGGCCAAAAATCCATCAGGACCTCCTATCTCCAAAAATCTGTGGACTATAGTACACGGAAAACGACAAATATGGTCATATTCCCGCTCTGGGCCTATTTTTAACATCAAAATGCAGACGTTTACCCCTCAGGACCAACTCACGCCATTAATAAGGTCTTAACAGACCCCCCAAAAAAAACTTAGCCAAAATATGAATCCGGACCTCCTATCACCAAAAATTCATGAACTATAGTAGACGGGAAACGACAAATATGGTCATATTCCCGCTCTGGGCTTATTTTGAACCTCCAAATCCAGACGTTTGCCCCTCGAGACCAACTCACGCCATTAATAAGGTCTTAACTGACTCCCACAAAATATTTCGGCCAAAAATCCGTCCGGACCTCCTATCACCAAAAATCTATGGACTATAGTACACGGAAAACGGCAAATATGGACATATTACCACTCTGGCCTATTTTTAACCTCAAAATGCAGAAGTTTTCCCTTAGGGACCAACTCACGCCATTAATAAGGTCTTAATGGACCCCAAAAAAAGTTTCGGCAAAAAACTCATCCGGACATCACCAAAAATCTATGGACTATAGTACATGAAAAACGGAAAATATGGACATATTCCCGCTCTGGACCTATTTTGTACCTCAAAATGCAGACGTTTGCCCCACGGGACAACCTCACGCCATTAATAAGGTCTTAACGGACCCCCACAAAAGTTTTTGGCCAAAAATCCATTTGGACCTCCTAGCACAAAAAATCTGTGGACTATAGTACACGAAAAACGGCAAATATGGCCATATTCCCGCTCTGGCCTATTTTGAACCTCAAAATGCAGACATTTGCCCCTTCAGACCAACTCAAGCCATTATTAAGGTCTTAACGGACTGCCAAAAAAAATTAGGCCAAAAATTCGTCCAGACCTCCTATCACCAAAAATCTGTGGACTATAGTACACGGAAAACGACAAATATGGCCATATTCCCGCTCTGGGCCTATTTTGAACCTTAAAATGCAGACGTTTGCCCCTCGGGACCAACTCACGCCATTAATAAGGTCTTAACGGACCCCCCCAAAAGATTTTGGCCAAAAATCCGACCGGACCTCCTATCACCCAAAATCTGTGGTCTATAGTACATGGAAGATGGCAAATATGATCATATCCTCACTCTGGGCCTATTTTGAACCTCAAAATGCAAACGTTTGACACTCGGGACAAACTCACGCCATTAATAAAGTATTAACAAACCCCCACAAAACAATTTGGTAAAAAATCCGTTCGGACCTCCTATCACCAAAAATCCGTGGACTATAGTATACGGAAAACGGTAAATATGACCATATTCCCGCTCTAGAAAAATTTTGAACCTCAAAATGTATACGTTTGCCCCTCGGGACGAACTCACTCCATTAATAAAGTCTTAACGTACCCTCACAAAAACTTTTGGCCAAAAATCCATCCGGACCTCCTACCACCAAAAATCCGTGGACTATAGTACACGGAAAACGTCATATAAGTCATATTCCCTCTCTGGGCCTATTTTGAACCTCAAAATGCAGACCTTTGCCACTCGAGACAAACTCACGCCATTAATAAGGTCTTAACGGACCTCCACAAAATATTTCGGTAAAAAATTCGTTCGGACCTCCTATAGTAAAAATTTCGTGGACAATAGTACACAGAAAACGGCAAATATGGCCATATTCTCGCTCTGGGCCTATTTTGAACCTGAAAATGCAGAAGTTTGCCCTTTGTGACCAACTCACGCCATTAATAAGGTCTTAACGGACCCTACCAAAAAATTTTGGCCAAAAATCCATCCGGAACTCCTATCACCGAAAATTCGTGGACTATAGTTCACGGAAAACGGCAAATATGGTCATCTTTCCGCACTAGACCTATTTTGAACCTCAAAATGCAGACGTTTGCCCCTCGAGACAAACTCACTCCATTAATAAAGTCTTAACGGGCCCCCCACAAAACATTCGGCAAAAAATCCATCTGAACCTCCTATCACCAAAAATCTGTGGAATATAATGAACGAAAAACGGCAAATATGGCCATATTCCCGATCTGGGCCTATATTGAACCTTAAAATGCAGATGTTTGCCCCTCGGGACCAACTCACGCCATTAATAAGGTCTTAACGGACCCCCACAAAAATTTCGGCCAAAAATCCATACGGACGTCCTATCACCAAATATTCGTGGATTATAGTACATGGAAAATGGAAAATATGGCCATATTCCCGTTCTGGCATATTTTGAACCTCAAAATGCAGACGTTTGCTCCTCGGTACCAACTCATGCCATTAATAAGGTCTTAACAGACCCCCACACAATATTTCAGCCAAAAATCCGTCCGGACCTCCTATCACCAAAAATCGGTGGACTATAGTATACGGAAAAAGGCAAATATGGTCATATTCTCGCTCTGGACCTATTTTAAACCTCAAAATACAGACGTTTTCCCCTCGGGACCAACTCATGCCATTAATAAGGTCTTAACGGAACCCCAAAAAAACTTTCGGCCAAAAATTCGTCCAGACATTCTATCACTAAAAATTCGTGGACAATAGTACACGGAAAACGGCAAATATGGCAATATTCCTGCTCTGGGCCTATTTTTAAATTAAAAATATAGACGTTTGCCCCTCGGCACCAACTCACGCCATTAATAAGGTCTTAACGGACCCCCACAAAAAAATTCGGCCAAAAATATATTCGGACCTCCTATCACAAAAAATCTGTGGACTATTGTACATCAAAAATGGCAAATATGGCCATATTCCTGCTTTGGGCCTATTTTGAACCTTAAAATGCAGACAATTGCCCCTCCAAACCAACTCACACCATTAATAAGGTCGTAACGGACCCCCACAAAAAATTTCAGCCAAAAATCCCACCGGACCTCCTATCACAAAAAATCCATGAACTATAGTACACGGACCACCTATTACATAAAATTCGTGGACTATAGTACATGGAAAACGGCAAATATGGTCATATTCCCGCTGTGGGCCTATTTTGAACATTAAAATGCAGACGTTTGCCCCTCGGGACAACTCATGCTATTAATAAGGTATTAACGGACCCCCACAAAATATTTCAGCCAAATATCCGTTTGGACCTTCTGTCAATAAAAAATTCGTGGACTATAGTACACGGAAAACGACAAATATGGCCATATTCCCGCTGTGGGCCTATTTTGAACCCTAAAATACAGACGTTTTCCCCTGGTGACCAACTCACACCATTAATAAGGTCTTAACGGTCAACGACAAAAAATTTCGACCAACTCACGCTATTCATAATATTTTTACGGACTAACACAAAATATTTTGGCCAAATATCCATCCAGACCTCCTATCAGTAAAAATCCGTGGACTATAGTACATAAAAAATGGCAAATATGGCCATACTCCCGCTCTAGGCCTATTTTGAACCTCAAAATGCAGACGTTTGCTCCTCGGGACCAAGTCATGCCATTAATAAGGTCTTAACTGACCCCCAAAAAATATTTCGGCAAAAAATACGTCCACATCTCCTATCACAAAAAATATGTGGACTATAGTACACGGAAAAAAGAAAATATGGCCATATTCCTGCTCTGGGCCTATTATAAACCTCAAAACGAAGACGTTATCCCCTCGGGACCAACTCACGCCATTAATAAGGTCTTAACAGACCCCCAAAAATCCGTCTAGACCTACTATCACCAAAAAATCGTGGACTATAGTACACGAAAATCTACAAATATGGTCATATTCCCACTCTGGGCCTATTTTCAACCTCAAAATGCAGACGTTTACCCATTTGGATCAACTCTCGCCATTAATAAGGTCTTAAAGGACCCCCACAAAAAATTTTGGCAAAAAATCCATCCGGACCTCCTTTCACCAAAAATCTGTGGACTATTATAGTACACAAAAAATGGCAAATATGGCCACATTCCCGCTCTGGGCCTATTTTCAACATCAAAATGCAGACGTTTACCCCTTGGGACCAACTCATGCCATCAATAAGGTCTGAATGGACCCCTACAAAAAATTTCAGCCAAAAATTCGTCCAAACCTCCTGTCACAAAAAATTTTGTGGACTATAATACACGGAAAATGACAAATATGGCCATATTCCCGGTCTAGGCCTATCTTGAACCGTAAAATGCAGATGTTTGCCCATCGGCACCAACTCAAGCCATTAATAAGGTCTTAACAGACCCCCACCAAATATTTCGGCAAAACATCCGTCCGAACCACCTATAACAAAAAATCTATGGACTATAGTACACGGAAAACGGCAAATACGGCCATATTCCTGCTCTGGGCTTATTTTGAACCTCAAAATAGAGACGTTTGCCCCTCGGGACCAACTCACACCATTAATAAGCTCTTAACAGACCCCCACAAAAATTTCAGCCAATAATCCATTCAAACCTCCTATCACCAAAATTTCGGCCAAAAATCCATACTGACCTCCTATCGCAAAAATTTCGTGGACTATAGTAAATGGAAAAAGGAAAATATGTCCATATTTTAGCTCTGGGCCTATTTTGAACCTTAAAATGGAGACGTTTTCCCCACGGGACCAACTCACGCCATTAATAAGGTCTTAACGGACCCCCAAAAAAACTTTTGGCCAAAAATCCATCCGGACCTCCTATCACAAAAAATATGTGGACTATGTACACGAAAAACGACAAATATGGTCATATTCCCGCTTTGGGCCTATTTTGAACTTCAAAATGCAGACGTTTGCCCTCGGGAACAACTCACGCCATTAATAAGGTCTTAACGTACCCCCAAAAAAAGTTCAGCCAAAAATCCGTCCGGAGCTCCTATCACCATAAATTTGTGGACTATAGTACACGGAAAACGTCAAATATGGCCATATTCCCGCTCTGGGCCTATTTTGAACTTCAAAATGTAGACGTTTGCCCCTCGGGACTAACTCAAGCCATTAATAAAGTGTTAACAGAACCTTAAAAAAAATTTCGACAAAAAATCTGTGGATTATAATACACGAAAAACTGCAAATATGGTCATATTCTCGCTCTGTGCTTATTTTGAACCTCAAAACGCAGAATTTTGCCCCTCGGAACCAACTCACGCCATAAATAAGGTCCCCCACAAAAATGTTTGGTTGAAATTCCATCCGGACCTCCTATCACAAAAAATTTGTGGACTACAATACACCAAAAGTCACAAATATGGCCATATTCCCGTTCTGGGCCAATTTTGAACCTGAAAATGCAGACGTTTGCCCCTCGGGACCTACTCACGCCATTAATAAAGTCTTAACGAACCCCCACAAAAACTTTCGACAAAAAATCCGTCCGAACCTCCTATCACCAAAAATCCGTCCGAACCTCCTATCACTAAAAATCCGTGGACTATAGTACACGGAAAATGACAAATATGGCCATATTCCCGCTCTGGACCTATTTTGAACCTCAAAACGCAGACGTTAACCTCACGGGACCAACTCATGCCAATAATAAGGTCTTAACAGACGCCCACAAAAAGGTTCGGCAATAAATCTATCCGGACCTCCTATCACCAAAAATCTGTGGACTATAGTACACAAAAAAGGGAAAATATGTCCATATTCTCGCTCTGGGCCGATTTTGATCCTTAAAATGGAGACGTTTGCCCCACAGAACCAACTCACGCCATTAATAAGGTCTTAACAGACACCCAAAAAAATGTTCGGCCAAAAATCCATACGGATCTCCTATCATAAAAAATCTGTGGACTATAGTACACGGAAAACGGCAAATATGGCCATATTCCTGCTTTGGGCCTATTTTGAACATCAAAATGCAAACGTTTGCCCTCGGAACCAACTCACGCCATTAATAAGTTCTTAACGGACCTCTACAAAAAGTTTAGCCAAATATCCGTCCGGAGCTCCTATCACCATAAATCCGTGGACTATAGTATACGGAAAACGTCAAATATGGCCATATTCCCGCTCTAGGCCTATTTTGAACCTCAAAATGTAGATGTTTGCCCCTCGGGACCAACTCAAGCTATTAATAAAGTGTTAACAGACCCCTAAAAAAAATTTCGGCCAAAAATTCGTGGATTATAATACACGGAAAACAGCAAATATGGTCATATTCTCGCTCTGGACTATTTTGAATCTCAAAACGCAGAAGTTTGCCCCTCGGGACCAACTCACGCCTCAATTAAGGTCCCCCACAAAAAAGTTGTCAAAATTCCATCCGGACCTCCTATCACAAAAAATTTGTGGACTACAATATACTAAAAACGGCAAATATGGCCATATTCCCGCACTGGGCCTATTTTGAACCTGAAAATGCAGACGTTTGCCCCTCGTGACCAACTCACGCCATTAATAAGGTCTTAACAGACTCCCACAAAAACGTTCGGCATAAAATCCGTCCGAACCTCCTATCACAAAAAATTTGTGGACTATAGTACACGAAAAACGACAAATATAGCCATATTCCCGCTCTGTGCCTATTTTGAACATCAAAACGCAGACGTTTATCTCTCGGGACCAACTCATGCCAATAATAAGGTCTTAACGGACGCCCATAAAAAATTCGGCAAAAAACTATCCGGACCTCCTATCACCAAAAATCTGTGGACTATAGTACACGGAAAAGGGAAAATATGTCCATATTCTCGCTCTGGCCTATTTTGAACCTTAAAATGGAGACGTTTACCCCAAGGGACCAACTCATGCCATTAATAAGGTCTTAATGGACCCCCAAAAAAATTTTCGGCCTAAAATCAATCCGAACTTCCTATTACAAAAAAATATGTGGACTATAGTACACGGAAATCGGAAAATATGGCCATAGTCCCGCTTTGGGCCTATTTTGAACTTCAAAGTGCAGACGTTTGCCCTCGAGACCAACTCACGCCATTAATAAGGTCTTAACAGACACCCACAAAACGTTCAGCCACAATTATTTCCAGAGCTCCTATCACCATAAATCTGTGGACTATAGTACACGAAAAACGTCAAATATGGCCATATTCCCGCTCTGGGCCTATTTTGATCCTCAAAATGTAGACATTTGCCCCTCGGGACAAACTTAAGCCATTAATAAAGTGTTAACTGACCCCGAAAAAAAATTTCGGCCAAAAATTCGTAGATTATAATACACAGAAAACGGTAAATATGGTCATATTCTCGCTCTGGGCCTATTTTGAACCTCAAAATGCAGAAGTTTGACCCTCGGGACCAACTCACGCCATAAATAAGGTCCCCCACAAAAAAGTTTGGTCAAAATTCCATCCGGACCTCCTATCACAAAAAATTTGTGGACTACAGTACACCAAAAACGGCAAATATGGCCATATTCCCGCTCTAGGCCTATTTTGAACCTGAAAATGCAGAAGTTTTCCCCTCGGAACCAACTCACGCCATTAATAAGGTCTTAACGGACCCCCACAAAAACTTTCGGCAAAAAATCTGTCCGAACCTCCTATCACAAAAAATCTGTGGACTATAGTACATGGAAAATGACAAATAAGGCCGTATTCTCACTCTGAGCTTATTTTGAACCTCAAAATGCAGACGTTTACCTCTCGGGACCAACTCATGCCAATAATAAGGTCTTAACGGACCCCTACAAAAACTTTCGGTCAAAAATCCATCCAGACCTCCTATCACCAAAAATCTGTGGACTATAGTACATGGAAAACAACAAATATGGCCATATTCCTGCTCTGGGCCTATTTTGAACCTCAAAAGGCATATGTTTGACCGTCGGGACCAACTCACGCCATTAATAAGGTCTTAACGGACCACCACAAAATGTTTCGGCCAAAAATCCATCCGGACCTCCTATCACAAAAAATTTGTAGACTATAGTACACGGAAAATGGTAAATATTTGCAGATTCCCTCTCTGGGCCTATTTTGAACCTCAAAATGCAGACTTTTTCTCCTTGGAACCAACTCACGCCAATAATAAGGTCTTAACGGACCCCCATAAAAAGTTTTAGCCAAAAATCAATGGACTATACTACACTGAAAATGGCAAATATGGTCATATTCCCTCTCGGGGTCTCTTTTGAACCTCAAAATGCAGACGTTTGCTTCTCAGGACCAACTCACGCCATTAATAAGGTCATAACGGACCCCCACCAAAAATATCGGCAAAAAGTCCATTCGGACCTTCTATCACCAAAAATCCGTGGACTATAGTACACAGAAAAAAGAAAATACGGCCATATTCCCGCTCTGTGCCTATTTTGAACCTCAAAATGCAGACTTTTGTCCCTCGGGACCAATTCACACCATTAATAAGGTCTTAACGGATCTCCACAAAAACTTTGGCAAAAAATCCTTTTGTACCTGCTATCATCAAAAATCTGTGGACTATAGTACACGTAAAACGGCAAATATGGCCATATTCCCGATCTGGCCTATTTTTTACCTCAAAATGGAGATATTTACCCCTCGGGACCAACTTACTCCATTAATACGGTCCTAACGGACCCTTATTAAAAATTTCGGTCAAAAATCCATCCGGAGCTCCTATCACCATAAATTCGTAGACTATAGTACACGAAAAATAGAAAATATGGCCATATTCCCGCTTTGGGCCTATTTTGAACCTCAAAATGCAGATGTTTGCCCCTCGGGACCAACTCAAGCCATTAATAAGGTCTTAACAGACACCCACAAAAAATGTAGGCCAAAAATCCATCCGGACCTTCTATCACCAAAAAATCGTGGACTACAAGTACATGGAAAATGACAAATATGGCAAAATTCCCTCTCTGGGCCAGTTTTGAACCTGAAAATGTAGACGTTTGCCATCGGGACCAACTCACGCCATTAATTAGGTCTTAACAGACCACCACAAAAAAATTTGGCCAAAAATCCGTACCGACCTCCTATTACAAAAAATCCGTGAACTTTAGTACACGGAAAACAGCAAATATGGCCATATTCCCCCTCTGGCCTATTTTGAACCTCAAAATGCAGACGTTTTCCCCTCGAGACAAACTCATGCCATTAATAAGGTCGTAAAACAGCCCCATAAAAACTTTTGGCCAAAAGTCCATCCGGACCTCCAATCACAAAAAATCTGTGGACTATAGTACACGGAAAACGGTAAATATGGTCATATTCCCGCTCTGGGCCTATTTTGAACCTCAAAATACAGACGTTTGCCCCTCAGGACCAACTCACGCCATTAATAAAGTCTTAACGGACCCCCACAAAAAATTTTGCCAAAAATCCTTCCGGACCTCCTATCACCAAAAATCCGTTGACTATAGTACACGGAAAATGATAAATATGGCCATATTCCCGCTCAGGGCTTATTTTGAACCTTAAAAAAGAAATGTTATCCCCTCGAGACCAACTCATGCCATTAATAAGCTCTTTATGGACCCCCAAAAAATTTTTTGGAAAAACATCAGTCCGGACCTCCTATCACGAAACAATTCGTGGAGTATAGTACACAGAAAACGTCAAATATGGCCATATTCCCGCTCTGGGCTTATTTTGAACGTCAAGATGCAGACGTTTGCCCCTTGGGACCAACTCGCGCTATGAATAAGGTCTTAACGGACCCCCACATAATATTTCGGCAAAATATCCATCCTGACCTTCTATCGCGAAAATTCTTTGGACTATAGTACATGGAAAATGGAAAATATGGCCATATTCCCGCTCTAGGTCTATTTTGAACCTCAAAATGTAGACGTTTACCACTCCGTACCAACTAATGCCATTAATAAGGTCTTAACGGACCCCCACAAAAACTTTCAGCCAAAAATCCGTCCGGACCTCTTATTACTAAATATCCGTGGACTATAGTACACGAAAAACAACAAAACTAGCCATATTCCCGATGTGGGCCTATTTTGAACCCCAAATTGCAGACGTTTGCCCCTCGGAACCGATTAACACCATTAATAAGGTCTTAAGAGACCCCACAAAACTTTTTGGCTAAAAGTCCATCCAGACCTCCTATCACCAAAAATCTGTGGACTATAGTACACGGAAAATGGCAAAAAAGGTCATATTCCCTCTCTGAGCCTATTTTGAACCTCAAAATAGAGACGTTTGCCATTCGGAACCAATTCACGCCATTAATAAGGTCTTAACAAACCGCCACAAAAATTTCTGCAAAAAATCCATCCAGACCTCCGATCACTAAAAATCAATGGACTATAGTACACGGAAAACGGCAAATATGGCCATATTCCCGCTCTGGACCTATTTGGAACCTCAAAATTGAGATGTTTGCCCCTCGTGACAAACTTACGCCATTAATACGGTTTTAACGGACCCCACAAAAAATTTCTGCAAAAAATCAGTACGGAGCTCCTTTCACCAAAAATCTATGGAATATAGTTGAAACGACCCCAAAAATGCCCGAAAATGTGCTTCGGAAACACCTATAATTGTAATTTCCATATATCTCAAAATCCGTGCATGATTTTGGAAATTCGACTTCATATTCTTATTTGTGGGGTCAAATTGAGTGGGAAATGGGTCTAACCCGAATTTTAGAGCAACCGTATCAAAATTCAAAAATCGCAAAAATTGCGATTTGGAGGGTCAACTTTAAAGGGGCATATCTCTTAGCACACAAGGAACTGGAAGGGCTGCAAACTATTAAATTAAAGCTCTTTGAGTTAGCTTTCCAACGCACTTGGTTTCACCTTAGTCCGAGTTAGGATGAGGGAGTTATGACCATTTTCGTAAAACCTGTCTGTGCAGATTTGCAATTTCCAGTGAGCTTTTTTTTTAGGCGGGTTGGAGACGTTTTTTTTATAAAAAGGGGATATGTCCCATACTTAGTCATTTTTCTTAACTCCAAAAACACTCTCTAAGCCCTCTCCAAAAATTCCACCAAGATCTTCAACCAAATTCAAACATCTCAAGCTCTAATTCCGGATTCAAGACTCAATCTCAAGCTTCGATTCTCCATTCCAATCTTCATCAAGGATTCTCCAAAGTTGAGGTATGTGGGTTTGATTGTGGAAACCTTCCTTTCCACAAGTCCAACCATTTATCCTCTATTTCTACTTCAAGTTTATGGGTCCTCATGATCAATTATGAACTCTTGAATTACGGAATTACTACTACACACCCTATTATGGTCCTTTTTGCATATTATCATGAAATGGAATTATTTATGTGATGTTTATGGTTTACATGCTTCCATGATCAAATTATGAAGGTTGATATATATATGTATGTTGTTGGTGGGCTGATTTATATGGATTTTGGAATTGGTTGGACTTAGTATTCTTGAAATACATGATTTCATTTACATGAACAATTGCCCACCTTGTGTTTGATAAAATGCCCATTTATAGAATTCTTAAGGAAAGGGAAGGTCCAAGGTACGTCCTATGAGTCGGATGGTTATGTAATTACTGAAATGATGATGAAATGGACACATGTATATGATTTTCTCTATATAAGTGTTGTGAGTCGACCAACTAGTACGGGGGTAGTAGGCCCGTATAACCGTATCGAGGGGTTGGTACCTTGGTTGCCTAGTACGGGGGGTAGTAGGCCCGTATAACCGTATCGAGGGTTGGTACCTTGGTTGCCTAGTACGGGGGGTAGTAGGCCCGTATAACCATATCGAGGGGTTTGTACCTTGGTCCCTAGCTCGGGGGGTGGTAGGCCCGTGTAACCATATTGAGGGGTTTGTACCTCTTTCGCCTCTCCAAGGGGGTGGTAGGCCTTGGAAATACTATATTGATGGTCACTCGCCACACATGTACTACGTCCCACTAAATATGATTTTTATGTAAGCATCATTATACATATCATTTCATTAATATGCTATCTATTGGGTATGATTACGCATTTTTCCTATGATGTCCATCTAATGTAGCATTGCATTGCATCCCATATACTTAGTACATTCAAATGTACTAACGCATACTCTATGCCTACATGATGTCACCATGTAGGGACCGGAGCACCGCTTGACCATCCTCCTCCGCGTGGCTAGTACGATTTTCTATAGTGGTTATTGGTGAGTCCTTCATTTCGGGGACGTTGCTCATGATCTTTTGCTTATGTATAAAACTTTTCCTTTCTAGTTATGTTTTGACTATGAGGGTGAGCCCGGTAGTTTGTCTTGGCCCCCGCTAAGTACTCATGTTTAGAGGTGGTGTTGGACAAGTTGTGTATTATGCTTGAGCTTGACTCATCTATGGTATTTATGTATCATTTCTTTTTTTTTCTTGCTCCCTTAGTCCCGATTTCCCCTTGATTATGCTTATCGCTTATGGTCATTTAATTGCTTCCGCGACCAAGGAAATGTGTAATGATACGCTATGAGGCTTGTTTGGGGTTCCTTCGGGTTCCCCCCTATTCGCCGGTCCACATCTAGGCCCCTAGGCTTTGGGGTCATGACAAAACTTGGTATCTAGAGCACTAGGTTGAATGATCTCGGGACCAACCACCGAATTGATTAGAGTCCGATTCATGGTGTGTTGTGCACGGCAACAAACTATGAGTACGGAGGCTATGAGACGTTTTAGGGAAATGTTTCCCTTCTCCAATGTTTCTAAGTCGTGCTGTAGAGTTGAATTAAGTTCTTCCCTAACGGTTGTTCTTTGCTACGCTAGATCATGTCTAATACAAGAGGAAGACAAGCCCGCGCACCCGAGGAACAACCGACCAATGGGGATCTTCGGGATGCCCTTACTTTATTTGCACAAGCTATGGCTAATCAAGCCAACCACGGGACCCAAGCCCCTCAGGCTCCTACCCCGGCATCTCGGGTGAGAGACTTCGTGCGGATGAATCCCCCTGAATTCTATGGGTCTAAGTTAGATGAAGACCCTCAAGAGTTCATTGATGAAGTCCACAAGATATTAGCTATCATGGGCGTGAGGTCAGAAAATAAGGCGGAGTTGGCGGCCTACCAACTAAAAGGAGTGGCCCAAATATGGTACAACCAATGGAAGAGAGAGAAGGGGGCAAACTATGTGGTGCCTTGGGAAGAGTTCAAAACGGCTTTCCTTAATCGATTCTTTCCTCTAGAGCTTAGGGAAGCCAAATTGGTGGAGTTCATGAATTTAAAACAAGGATCTATGAGTGTGAGGGAGTATGCACTCAAGTTTAACCAACTTTCAAGATATGCTCCACACTTGGTTGCCGACTCACGGTCTAGAATGAATAAATTCGTGATGGGTGTGTCCGACCTAGTGAGTGAAGAATGCCGGTCCGCAATGTTGATTAGTGACATGGACTTGTCCCGCTTGATGGTCTATGCCGAACAAATGGAGGAGGAGAAGTTGAGGAAGAGGAGGGGTCATGAGGCCAAGAGGGCCCGTTTTGAAGGCAAGTTCCAAAGTCGAAGGGGAGGCCGATTTCATCAAGGCCAAGGGTCTTCTCATGCGCCCCATAGGGGGTTTGCCAATGACGTTCCAAGGGCCCAAGGTGTTGGTGGTATGGGTCCTAGTGATGTATGTCCGAAGTGTGGTAAAGGCCATGGTGGCCCGTGTTTGAGAAATACCGGTGCTTGCTACAGTTGTGGGGAAATGGGGCACAAGGCAATGGATTGTCCCCAAAATCGCAACAAGGGTAAGGAGGTCCGTCCACAAGGTGCCAATGCGGTTCCTTTGGGGAGAGGGGGCCAACAAGATGGTGCCCCAAGGCACAATCGATTTTATGCTTTGCATGGGAGGCAAGGGGTCGATGAAGTCCCCGATGTCGTTACCGGTATGTTGAAATCTTTGACTTGGATGTATATGCACTAATTGATCCGGGTGCCTCTCTTTCTTTTGTCACCCCCTTTGTTGCCAAAAAGTTTCATGTTGAGCCCGACTTGTTGCGTGAGTCATATAAGGTGTCTACTCCTATTTGGTGCATATATTGTTGCTAGGAAGGTCTATAGAAATTGTCCTATTTGCATCTTGCATAAAATATTGCCTTGTGATCTTGTTGAATTGAACATGGTCGATTTTGATGTTGTTCTTGGGATGGACTGGTTGCATGCATACTATGCTTCTATTGATTGTAGAACCCGAAGGGTCAAGTTCCAATTCCCAAGTGAACCCATTCTTGAGTGGGAAAGCCAAAATGTGGTAGTCAAAGGTAGATTCATCTCTTGCATTAAAGCCCGTAAGTTGATCTCTAAGGGGTGTCTCTATCACCTTGTGAGGGTTAGGGATGTGGAGTCCAAAACCCTTCTTATAGAGTCGGTTCCGATCGTAAATGAATTCCTTGATGTCTTTCCTAATGACCATCCCGGTGTTCCTCCCAAAGGGAAATAGATTTTGGCATAGACCTCCTCCCCGATACTAACCCATTTCTATGCCCCCTTACCGTATGGCCCCGGCGGAGTTAAAGAAGTTGAAAGAACAATTGAGGGACTTGTTGGAGAAGGGTTTTATTAGGCCTAGCCAATCACCATGGGGTGCACCGGTGTTGTTTGTGAAGAAGAAAGATGGGTCCCTTAGGATGTGTATCGATTACCGGCAACTCAATAGGGTCACCGTCAAGAATAAATATCCTCTTTCTAGGATTGATGACTTGTTCGACCAATTGCAAGGGGCTAGCCACTTCTCTAAGATTGATCTTCGGTCCGGGTATCATCAAGTGAAGGTGAGGGAGGGTGACATTCCCAAGACAGCCTTCCGGACTAGGTATGGACATTATGAATTTGTGGTCATGTCCTTTGGGTTGACCAATGCACCGGCTACCTTCATGGACCTAATGAATAGGGTCTTTAAACCCTACCTTGATTCCTTTGTTGTGGTCTTCATTGATGATATTTTAATCTATTCGCATAGCGAGGAAGAACATACGGGTCACTTGAGGGTTGTGTTGCAAAGATTAAGAGAGGAGAAGTTGTATGCCAAGTATGAAAAGTGTGAATTTTGGTTATGGGAGGTTGCCTTCCTAGGTCATGTGGTGTTCGGGGATGGTATTAAGGTAGACCCTAAGAAGACCGATGTGATTAGAAATTGGCCTAGGCCATTGACCCCGTCGGATATTAGGAGCTTCTTGGGCTTAGCGGGTTACTACCGGAGATTTGTGAATGGGTTTTCTTCTATTGCTTCTCCCATGACTAAGTTGACACAAAAGAAGGCTAAGTTTGAGTGGACCGACGAGTGCGAAAGGAGTTTTCAAACCTTGAAAGATAAACTTGTGTCCGCTCCTATATTGTCACTACCGGATGGGCTTGAGGGATTTGTTGTGTATTGTGATGCTTCTAGAGTTGGCTTGGGTTGTGTCCTAATGCAAAATGGTAAGGTGATAGCCTATGCTTCTAGACAACTCAAAGTGTATGAAAAGAACTATCCTACGCATGATCTTGAATTAGCCGCGGTGGTGTTTGCTTTAAAGATTTGGCGTCATTATTTGTATGGGGAAATGTCGATGTGTTCACCGATCATAAGAGCCTCCAATATGTCTTCACCCAAAAAGATCTCAACTTGAGACAAAGAAGGTGGCTAGAATTTCTTAAAGATTATGATATGAGTGTGCATTATCATCCCGGTAAAGCTAATGTGGTGGCGGATGCTTTGAGTAGGGTGTCTATGGGTAGCCTAGCTCATGTTGATACTGGTGATAGGGAAATGGCTAGGGAGGTACATCGGTTGGCTAGGTTGGGGGTTAGGTTGGAAGAGGTTAGTAATGGTGGTGTGGTCGTTGTTAATGGTGCTAGGTCTTCCTTGGTTGATGAGGTGATAGCAAAACAAGATCTTGATTCTTCCTTGTTTGAATTGAAGGCCTTGGTGAAAGAGAGCAAGGTGGAAGTTTTCTCCCAAGGGGGAGATGGTGCCCTTAGGTACCAAGGTAGGTTGTGTGTGCCTTGTGTTGATGGTTTGAGGGAGAAAATTCTTGAAGAGGCTCATAATTCTTCCTACTCCATCCACCCCGGTTCCACCAAAATATATAGAGATTTGAGGGATGTGTATTGGTGGAGAGGCATGAAGAAGGACATTGCCAAATTCGTCTCCGGTTGTCATAGTTGTCAACAAGTCAAGGCCGAACATCAAAGGCCGGGTGGTCTAACCCAAGACATAGAGATTCCTACTTGAAAGTGGGAAGAAATTAATATGGATTTTGTAGTTGGTTTAGGCCAAGACTAGAAAAGGTTTTGATTCTATTTGGGTGGTGGTTGGATAGGATGACAAAATCGGCTCATTTTCTACCGTAGACAACCATATGGGGCGGAAGATTCATGCAAGGTTTATATATTCATGACTTGGTAAGGTTTGCATGGGATTCTCTATCCATCATTTGACCGTGGTACTCCAATTACTTCACACTTTTGGAAGTCTTTTCAAAAGGGGTCTAGGTACGAGAGTTAAGCTTACTACGGCGCTTGATGCACCGCCAAACGGATGGACCAAGCCGAAAGGACTATCCAAACACTTGAGGATATGCTTAGGCTTGTGTATGGAGCTTAAGGGTCAGTTGGGAAATGATCACATCTCATTAGTTGAGTTTGCCTATAACAATAGCTATCATTCTAGCATCGGTATGGCTCCTTTTGAGGCTCTCTATGGGAGGCGTTGTAGATCACCGGTTGGGTGGTTTGAGGTTGGTGAGGTGGCCTTGTTAGGACCAGACCTATTTATGGAGGCTCTTGAGAAGGTTAGGATGATTAGAGAAAGGTTGAAGATGGCCCAAAGTCGGCAAAAGTCCTATGCCGATGCGAGGAGAAGGGCTCTTGAATTCCGAGTTGGTGATTGGGTTTATTTGAAGGTGACACCCATGAAGGGTGTGGTTCGTTTTGGTAAGAAGGGCAAGTTGAGCCCAAGATACGTGGGTCCTTATAAGGTGATGAGGAGAATTCGCAAGGTAGCTTATGAGTTGGAATTGCCTAGCGAGATGGATTTGGTTCATCCGGTATTTCATGTGTCTATGTTGAGGAAGTGTGTGGGTGATCCGAATGCCATTGTGTCTCTTGATGTTGTGGGTGTTGTTTGAAGATAATTTGACCTATGAGAGGTTTTCCGGTCCAGATTTAAGATAGACAGTGAGAGGTTGAGAAACAAAGATGGTGGCTTTCCATTAAAGTCCTTTGGAGAAATCAACAAGTTGAAAGTTCTACTTGGGAGGCCGAAGCGGACATGCAAAGGCGATATCCTTATCTTTTCCACTCCACTCAAGCCTAAGGTATTGATCTAAGCCCTTTATAAAATCTCAGGTCTTAAGTTCAGCCCCCTTGTCATTGCATACATTCATGTTTAAGTTGACAAGTTCATTGTGGTTTTACAACTATATTGAGGTTTTGAAATAAGGTGTAAGTGCATTGTTGCATCCTTATGTGGGCTGAAATTGCCATGTTTGTGTCTCTCATGTACGTTTCTTTAACATTCGGGGACGAATGTTCCCAAGGGGGAGATATTGAAACGACCCCAAAAATGCCCGAAAATGTGCTTCGGAAACCCCTATAATTGTAATTTCCATATATCTCAAAATCCGTGCATGATTTCGGAAATTCGACTTCATATTCTTATTTGTGGGGTCAAATTGAGTGGGAAATGGGTCTAACCCGAATTTTAGAGCAACCGTATCAAAATTCAAAAATCGCAAAAATTGCGATTTTGAGGGTCAACGTTAAAGGGGCATATCTCTTAGCACACAAGGAACTGGAAGGGCTGCAAACTATTAAATTAAAGCTCTTTGAGTTAGCTTTCCAACGCACTTGGTTTCACCTCATTCCGAGTTAGGATGAGGGAGTTATGACCATTTTCGTAAAACCTGTCTGTGCAGATTTGCAATTTCCAGTGAGCTTTTTTTTTTAGGCGGGTTGGAGACTTTTTTTTTATAAAAAGGGGATATGTCCCATACTTAGTCATTTTTCTTAACTCCAAAACCACTCTCTAAGCCCTCTCCAAAAATTCCCAAGATCTTCAACCAAATTCAAACATCTCAAGCTCTAATTCCGGATTCAAGACTCAATCTCAAGCTTCGATTCTCCATTCTAATCTTCATCAAGGATTCTCCAAAGTTGAGGTATGTGGGTTTGATTGTGGAAACCTTTTCCTTTCACAAGTCCAACCATTATCCTCCGTATTTCTACTTCAAGTTTATGGGGTCTTATGATTATTTATAATTCTTGATTATGGAATACTACTAACACCCTATTATGGTCCATTTGCATATTATCATGAAAATTGGAATTATTATAGTGATGTTTATGGTTTACATGTTTCATGATCAAATTATGAAGGGTTGATAATATATATATGTATGTTGTTGTGGGCTGATGTTATATGGATTTTGGAATTGGTTGGACTTAGTATTCTTGAAATTACATGATTTCATTTACATGAACAATTGCCCACCTTGTGTTTGATAAAATGCCCATTTATAGAATTCTTAGAAAAGGGAAGGTCCAAGGTACGTCCTATGAGTCGGATGGTTATGTAATTACTGAAATGATGATGAAATGGACACATGTATATGATTTTCCCTAAATAAGTGTTGTGAGTCGACCAAGACTAGTACGGGGGGTAGTAGGCCCGTATAACCGTATCTAGGGGTTGGTACCTTGGTTGCCTAGTACGGGGGGTAGTAGGCCCGTATAACCGTATCGAGGGGTTGGTACCTTGGTTGCCTAGTACGGGGGTTAGTAGGCCCGTATAACCGTATCGAGGGGTTTGTACCTTGGTTGCCTAGTACGGGGGGTAGTAGGCCCGTATAACCGTATCGAGGGGTTGGTACCTTGGTTGCCTAGTACGGGGGTAGTAGGCCCGTATAACCGTATCGAGGGGTTGGTACCTTGGTTGCCTAGTACGGGGGGTAGTAGGCCCGTATAACCGTATCGAGGGGTTTGTACTTTTGTCCCTAGCTCGGGGGGTGGTAGGCCCGTGTAACCATATTGAGGGGTTTGTACCTCTTTTGCCTCTCCAAGGGGGTGGTAGGCCTTGGAAATACTATATTGATGGTAACTCGCCACACATGTACTACGTCCCACTAAATATGATTTTTATGTAAGAATCATTATACATATCATTTCATTAATATGCTATCTATTGGGTATGATTACGCATTTTTCCTATGATGTCCATCTAATGTAGCATTGCATTGCATCCCATATACTTTAGTACATTCAAATGTACTAACGCATACTCTATGCCTACATGATGTCACCATGTAGGGACCGGAGCACCGCTTGACCATCCTCCTCCGCATGGCTAGTACGATTTTCTATAGTGGTTATTGGTGAGTCCTCCATTTCGGGGACGTTGCTCATGATCTTTTGCTATGTATAAAACTTTTCCTTTCTAGTTATGTTTTGACTATGAGGGTGAGCCCGGTAGTTTGTCTTGGCCCCCGCTAAGTACTCATGTTTAGAGGTGGTGTTGGACAAGTTGTGTATTATGCTTGAGCTTGACTCATCTATGGTATTTATGTATCATTTCTTTTTTTTGCTCCCTTAGTCCCGATTTCCCCCTTGATTATGCTTATCGTTTATGGTCATTTAATTGCTTCCGCGACCAAGGATGTGTAATGATACGCTATGAGGCTTGTTTGGGGTTCCTTCGGGTTCCCCATTCGCCGGTCACATCTAGGCCCTAGGCTTGGGTCGTGACAGAAGCAGGGGAATGATGCTGAGGTTGAGGCCGCATCAACAAGCCAGAGTTCGCCTCAGGCTTAGCTTGACAAGGGGATCTTTACACTCCCTCCATTTTATTTCCCATTGCTACTTTTAGTTTTATTTTTTTCATTTAGGACAATGATTGCCTCTTTTTGGTTGGGTGAAGGTATCTAGCTACCTACCCTTTTGGTTGTATTTTGTTTTTGAGATATTGTGTTGTTTTCATGTTGCTTTAGTAGTGAATGTTTTGGTTTTTGTTTTGATTAATTGGATTCTCTCTCTCTCTCGATTGTTTGATTGTGAATGTTGGTTATTGTTCTCTTGTACATTTGAGTGTTATTTGTGATCAATATCGATGACTTAAATAGTGCTCTTGATGAATGATATGTTTGTGTGAGTCCAAAGAGGAAATTTGAGCTGCATAAGTCTTGTGTGAACTCTTAGAATCTCATTGTGACTAGTCGAATGTCAAGATGAATCTTGCAATGATCGTTGCACGCGAGCTTAACTTGTAGAGTTGTGATCCACAATTGTGTTTGTATGCCATGTGTGGTGAGGTTTACTTGAAAAGTGTGCATGATGATACCTAGAACTTGCCCCATTGGTCCAATTGACTAGCATTGGTGAATGAAGGAAATGATCTTAGGCATGAATTTTTGAAAGTGAACCTAATTGCTATACATTTGTGTGACCACCTTGGTAGTGTGTGAACCTAGCTTGGCACCATTTGAGCCTAACCTTTTCTTAGGATGAAACTTGAACACAAATGTTTAGATCGGTTGTTGAAATTGCCATGTCTTTCCCACCTGTAACCTTCGTGAAGCATTGTTTTGTTTGAATAGCCAAATTAAGCTAAGAGCCTAAGTTGAGGGTGTGGTAAGAGTGAGGGAAAAATATGAGCAAGAAGTTCATGAAATTTGTCCTTTAAAACTTGTGAAAAAGATGGAACCCCTCCATATAAAAAAAATGAAAAGAGAAGAATGAAAATAAATGAATAATTTGTATCCATTGTGCATTGTTGTTGAAATAAAAAGGGGTATCCGATAAGCTATACTCAAAATTATTGTGAGATTTTAATAGGCCAAGGATGAGTTATGAATATCAATAGAATGAAAGAAAAGGATAAGAAGTGGAATTTGAGCCATGCTTCATGAAGATAGATTCACTAAGCCAAAATTATCATACCCTTACCCTCAGCCCTATTACAAACCTTGAAAGACCTTTTTGATCTTGCATAAGTTAAATGATGTGTTGGTTTGAAAATACAGGCAAGCCTATGGGTAAATTCATGCATGTTTTTCTCATTGGGAGGGTGAGAGTTGATTTTGATTCCTTAATTATAGACCTTGAGTGACTTTGTGAGAGCATGGAATCATTCTTGGGGTAGGGGCATTCAAATACTCTTGTTGGGCATAAATTTGTATTTAAAGTAAGCATTTGTGAGCATGAATTATAATTGATGATGGCTAGTCAGAGTTTGAAACTTTGAGTGCACATTTGATCATTCCATGTTTAAATTGAACATTGTGTGCATTCTCATGTTGATTCTCAAGAGGCACTACTTGAAGAATTCCCTGTTGACCTGATTGATCTCATGTTTTACTTGAGGACAAGAAAACTTTTAAGTTGGGGGTGTGAATGAGTGGGAAATCTTGACTCATTTAGGGCTTGTTATTTAATGAATTAGTGTCCTCAATGCCTATTTTGTGTTCATAACTTATGTTAAATTATTTATGTGCAGCCATGGAGGCTTAGGAACAAGTCAACAAAATTACATTGTGAAAAGAAGCAAAAAAGTTGGAAAAGCTGAAGAAAAGGAAGGCTGGAGCTCGCGAAAGCCACTCGGTGACTCGCCGAGTGAGCTTCTAGCTCGCCAAAAGGTCTAGCGAGTTGGCTCATGAACTAATCCAACCCAGCGAAATAAAACACACTTCGGTGAATCGCCAAATGGAACGGCGAGCTCGATCCAGCTCGCCTAAAAGAACAGAATAGTTGGATGCAGAAGTCGAGTTCAAAGGGCGAGAAGGCGTGCTCATCGGCGAATCACCGAGTCGTTCGGCGATCCCAAATAACTTCACCGATGAAATCTTTATATTGAAATATTGGGAAGTTTTTGGGAAGATATAAATTGATTTCTGAAGAGAAAGAAGGGGATGGAAAATAGACTTTTGACAGTTTTTAGATACTTTTACAATATTGGATTTTCTTAGAGAGGGTTTGGAGCTTAGATATTGGGGTTTTAATGTTTTAGTCTTAATTTTTGATATTGAGCATTGGAGATTTTGACATTCCGATGGAGAATCTTTTTGATAACTATTTTTTGCTTCTTCTTATGCTTGGCTAAACCCCCTTTCCTTAGGTGTGTGACTATATGATCGAATACATAAATTAGCTTGTGGGTATTATTAATTTCTAGATTTATTGTTGTTTTGAACAGGGTTAAGTTTTTTATTCATGTTTTCATTTATGAATTGAAGTTGCAAATTCAATTCTAGCTTTAGATCTCTATGCTTGCTTGTGAAAGGTGGTTAGAGTGGAACATATGATTGATAGTTTTAATGACTCTTGTCTTTACAATCTAGCTTGATAAAGTAGGTTAAATTAAGGATTTGGGTTGCTTTGCATTGTTAAGCTTGTTGAAGTCTAGCTGATTGAAAAATGATTGTTATAGTTATAATCAATCATACCCATTGGGATTCAACGACTTAAAGCAATTATTTATTACCCATTAAGCGAAATTAGTATTCGATTGCTCAAAGATTCCGAAGGTTCCCTCTCTATTTGTTCAAACCCCTAGTTAATCATCTTCGTCAACAATTGGTTACCAAACTCTCTTAATATTGATGATTGAAACTTATTGATTTACATTATGTTGCGCTTCGTTTATTTCTATTCTACAAGAGATTAGAACACTTTCATACTTCGTATTTAAATTCTTCTTCGTATCACTCCTCGTGGGATCGACCCTAACTCACTGTTTGGTTTATTATTGTTAGCAACTGCCTACACTTTGAATTATAAGAGGTGTAGTTAAGCGTTATCAATCAGTGGTAAATTTTCCATCATTTAAGGTCTATTTAGCTCAATAAATAGTGTCCTCAATGCCTAATGTTTTCCTTTTCTAATGGAATGTTGATGATTTGTAGCTATGAAGGTAATTGGACAAGGCATGGACCGATGTTTGAAAGAATTGTAAAAAATGCAAAAGGAATTGCAAAGTGAAAATTGTTGATCACCTAACATGAAGGGCGGATCACCAACTAAGCACAACATCGCCCAAAGTGACAGTGTACATGGCAAAGATTTAATGCAAGAACGATGAACCATGGTGGTATTCGGTGATGCACCGAACATGAAAGGCCTACTCAATCAAAGTTGCCACTGAAGTTCAAACACCTGAAGCCGAGAGCATCACAAGGCGAGCTACGGAGCGAAGGGCAATTTTCTGAGTAGGTTTGGCGTGCCAGACTAACATCACCGAAGCAGTCACATGGTGTAATTTTGAGCCAAATTTTGGGAAAATATAAATAGCCCAAAGAATGTAATTTTTAAGAGTTGAAGAAAGGAAGTCGAGAAAATTGTTTGAGAGTTTTGAGAGTGGGCGAATACTTTAATTTTGAAGAACACTTTTCTAGCTTTTGAGGTTTTACAACTTTGTGCTTGAATTTGACAAATTGAAGTTGAATCCAAAGTGGATTTGCTTGTAGTTGCTTAATTTCATGTTACCCATGGTTTCTTTCATGAAAGATATAATTTCTTTACTTTTTGTGATGAGTGGCTAAAACCCTAAGATCTAGGGTTGCTCTAATGGGGTTGGGTGTTGATTTAATGTAGTGGGTATTGTGCTATGCTCTGTTTTACTGTAGTTCATACATGAATTTGGTCTAATTACCATGGTTTTAACTAATGCGTTAAGGTTACAAACTTAATTCCTACTTCTGAACTACGGTCGATGCTCGAGAGAGATTGATTGGACTGGGTAGTTAGTTCAATACTAGAAATTTAAGTTTGATATATGTAGCTTGCTTGAAAGAGAGGTTATAGGTTGGATCTATTTGCTCTATTCTTGGAAGAGAGAATAGTGTAATGTATTGGGTTGTTTAGGATTAGCATATATATAAGACCGAAAGGAGATTCTATGCATAGATGCTTTGAGATTGAAAGATGATTAGCGTCAATAAAGATGACTTAGCCTATTCATGAATGTTTATTACAATAGAGCAATACAATTACCCCTATGTAGATTGACTTCCAATCCCCACACCCCTGGGCTGCTTGTTAACTCTTGATTTCATTTAATTTTTTGTTTAATTTTGATAATTGATAACCAAAGCTTCATATTAAGTTGGTGGTTCCATCCACCCAATTGTTCTAACTATTAAAAATGAGCTAATTTAAAGTCCAAATTTCATGATAAGGAATTCTCTACGATGCACCATTCCCTGTGGGATTCAACCACGACTCTTCATTGGGTTTTTACTGTCTATGATCTCTCACTCTTTTAATTAGTTTTTGAGGGTGATTTGAGAGTTATCAATGGCCCAACAATTATCTAATTGGATGTGGTTTCTTCTAATTGAAGCACCAGGAGACTACTATCCTGACATAGTCTTGAAATTTTATGTTGCCTACTAGGCTACACAAGATTACCAAGGGCATATAGGGAATGTTGATAGGTTTCCGTGCTTGTCATCCACTAAAGTACATGGAGTAGAGGTGGAGATTACACTGCGGCCATCAACGCCCTATTTTGGAATGAGCCTATTGATAACACTCAACTACACCTTTTATAATTCAAAGTGTAGACGGTCGCTAACAAGTATAAATCCAATGATGAGTTGGGGTCGATTCCACGAGGAGTGATTCAGAAAAGAATTCAAATATGAAGTACGAGAGTGTTCTAATCTCTTGTAGAATGAAAATAAATAAAATGCAACAAAAAGTAAATTAGTAAGTTTTAATTATCAAAATTTAGAGATTCTAGTAACCAATTTTCAATGAAGATGATTAGCACGGGGTTTGAAAAACTAGAGAGGGAACCTTAAGAGTGTGCGAACAATCGAATATTAATTTCGCTTAATGGGTAATTAATAATTGCTTTAAGTTGCTGAATCTCAATGGGTAGGATGGATTATAACTATAACAACCATTTTTTAATCAGCTATCAGGCTTCGAGTGAGTTTTTTCGAACCTCAACAACCTTAACAATACGAAGCAACCCAAATCCTTAATTTAACACACTTTACCAAGCTGGGTTGTAAAGACAAGAGTCAATACACCTATCAATCATAAATTCCACTCTAAACATCTTTCACAAGCATGCATAGAGATCTAAAGCTAGAACTAAATTTGCAACTTCAGTTCATAAGTGAAAACATTAATAAATAACTAAACTCATTTCAAAACAACGTTAAATCTAGCAATAAGAAACACCCACAAGCTAATTTATGTATTCAATTACATATTCACACCCCTAAAGAAAAGGGGTTTTAGCCAATCATTGCAATAAGTAAGAAATAGTTACCAAAGAGATTCTCCATCGGAATAATAAATTCTTCAATGCTCAAATGCTAAAAATTAAGATTAAAACATTAAAAACCCAATATCTAAGTTCAAAACCCTCTTTAAGAATGTTCAATAGCTCAAAAATATCAAAAGTTTGAATGTCTACTTCAATCTGGTTCAGCCTGATATGTTTCTCTCTTTTCAAAAGTCAATTTATATGTTTCCAAAAACTTCCCAATATTTCAGTATGTGGGACCACTCGGCGAGATTAGTCGGGATCGCTGAGTCATTCGACGATCTGCCGATGTACTCCTTCTCGCCCTTTTGGACTTGATTTATTCCTCCATTTGTTCTTTTCATTTAGGCGATCTAGGTCGACCTTGCTGTTTAATTCAGCGTGTTGTCGAATTGCTCTTTTGTTCACCGAGTTGGCTTTGTTCATGAGTCATTTTTTTGGAACATTTGGTGAGCCAGAGGTTTACACGGTGAGTCACCGAGTGGTTTTTGTGAGCTCCAGCATTCATTTTCTTCATCTTTTCCAACTTTTTCGCTTCCTTTTGCAATGTAATGTCCTTGACATGTTCTTAAGCCTTCATGGCTGCACATAAACAATTTAACATCAGTTATGAACACAACCGCTGCTAATTCTAAGTCATCAGTAGGATAGTTCTTTTCATTAATCTTGAGTTGCCTTGAAGCATAAGCAATAACTTTTCTATTTTGCATAATAACACATCCTAGTCCAATTCTTGAGGAATCACAATAAACCACAAAACCATCGGACCCTTTCGGTAGGGTCAATATCGGAGCCGAGGTAAGTCTATCTTTCAATTCTTGGAAACTCTTTTCACATGCTTTAGACCAAATGAACATAACCTTCTTTTTTAGTCAAAGTCGTCAATGGGGAAGCAATCAAAGAAAACTCTTCAACAAACCTTCTATAGTAACCAGCCAAACCTAAGAAACTATGAATATCCGAAGGTGATAGAGGTCTCGGCCAATTCCTAACCACATCAGTCTTCTTAGGATATACCTCAATACCCTTACCGAAGACAATGTGACCAAAAAAAGCCACGGACCTTAGCCAAAACTCACATTTACTAAACTTTGCAAAGAGTTAATGGTCCGTGAGGACTTGCAATACAATCCTCAAATGATCGGTATGCTCACCTTCACTTCTTGAGTAATTCAAAATATCGCCTATGAATACAATCACAAACATGTCAAGATATTGTCTAAAAACCCTATTCATCAAATCCATAAACGCGGCCAGAGTATTTGTTAACCCAAACAACATCACCAGGAATTCATAATGTTCATATCTAGTCCAGAAAACCATTTTTTGAATATCATCTTCTTTCACCCTCAATTGGTGATAACCCGAACGAAGGTCGATCTTAGAGAAGTAACTAGCCCCTTGAAGTTGATCAAAGAAGTCATCTATTCTTGGAAGAGGATACTTATTCTTTATGGTAACCTTGTTCAATTGGCGGTAGTTGATGGACATACGAAGTGAGCCATCCTTCTTCCTTACAAATAAGACTGGAGCACCCCATGGAGAAATACTTGGTCGGATAAAACCCTTATCCAACAAGTCTTTCAATTGCTCTTTTAGTTCCATAAGTTTCGCCGGAGCCATTCTACATGAAGGAATAGAGATAGATTGCATATTCGGGAGAAGGTCAATACCGAAGTCTATTTCCCTTTCGAGAGGATTACTGAGTAAATCATTGGGAAACACTTCCGGAAACTCATTAATAACGGGGACCGACTCAAGAGTAGGGGTTTCAGAATCCACATCCTTCTCCCTAACAAGATGGTATATGCACCCCTTAGAAATCATCTTTCTAGCTTTAAGACATGACATAAATTGACCTTTAGGCATAGAATTTCCCCCCTTCCACTCTAAGATAGGCTCATTTGGGAATTGAAACTTGACCATTTGGGTCCTACAATCAATAGAAGAATAACAAGAATGCAACCAATCTATCCCAAGAATAACATCAAAATCTAACATATCAAGTTCTACAAGATCAACATGAGTGACTCTATAGGATAAAGAGACGGGAAAATTTCTATAGACTCTCCTAGCCACAATAGATTCACCAATAGGAGTATAGACATGAAAAGGATCTAACAACACATCCGGAACAACATCAAACCTCATAGCCACATATGGCGTCACAAAAGACAAGGTAGCATCGGGATCAAGCAAAGCATAAACATCAAAGTGAAAGACTTTTAATATATCGATAACCACATCGGAAGAACCCTCTTGCTCATGGAGAGCTTGAAGTGCATAAAATCAGTTTTGCTTGGGAGCATTTGAACCCGACCCACTAGGTGGAGCTTGCTTACCTTCTCTTCCCTTAGCCGTGAGAGATGGACAATCCCTTATCTTATGACTGCTCTTACCACAACCAAAGCAACCATTAGTACCGGCTAAGTATTTACCCTCATGCTTTTTCCCACACCTAGCATAAGTAGTCGATGAAAAACCACCACTATTCCATCCTTGAGGTTTAAGGTTAGACACCTATCCTTATTGGACTTAGGAGGAGCATTCGAGGAACCTTGACCGGAAGACCTTTCTCAAAATCTAGAATGACCATGTCCATCGGACCTTGAATGTGAGAAATTACCGTCACCGGTCTTAGCCCTCTTTACCTCTCTAGAAATTTCCTTAAGTTTCTCCTCTTCTATTTGTTGAGCATGAACCATGAGACGAGAAATATCCATGTCAATGACAAGCATGGTGGTACGACATTCCTTGGCCACCATTTCGAACACTCCCGAAACAAACGTACTCATTCTTGCCCTAGGATCGGCAACCATACAAGGAGCATATCGAGAAGATTGTGTGAAATTCAAAGCATACTCATTCACACTCATGCTTCCTTGTTGAAGATTGATAAATTCAAGCACCCTTGCCTCCCTCATCTCAAGGTTAAAAAACCTATCAAGGAAAGCAAACTTGCATTTCTCCTAATCAAGAGGACCCTCATTAACTGCCCTCCCTTCCTTCCATTGGTTGAACAAAACTTGAGCAACACCCTTGAGTTAATAAGCGGCTAACTCTGCCTTTTCCTCCGGTGTCACACCCATGATCTTAGCACCTTGTACACTTCATCAATGAACTCTTGAGGATCTTCCTCAACCTTAGAGCCAGGAAACTCCGGAGGGTTAATTCTAGTGAAGTCCCTCACCCTTATGCCACTGTACCGACATTTGGGTTCACGGGAGCCACAACCTCTCTATAGGTTTGAGCCGTCATGGCTTGAGCAAACACTTGAAAAGCAGCCCTAAACTCCACATTAGTCACTTGTTCGGCCAAAGGGTCGGCCGGAACTTGAGGGGCATGAGAAGGGGATTCTTGTTCTACATTCTCTCCCACATTTTTTCTAGCATAAGCTCTTCGAGTAGCCATATCCTAAAATGAATAGGATAGGGATTAGTAGAGAAAGACCTATGAAGTTACATTCCATCGCACGACTTAAGAATAATGAAAAAAGTGGAGTTTCCTAGACATCTTATAGCCACTCATTCATAAATGTGGTGCGCTTCACACTCATGAACAAGACTCTACTCGACGTGGCTTTTAAGACATCCTATGATCTTTCTAAAACCTTGTGATCTAAATACCAAGTTTTTCACGACCCAAGGTACCTCCTAGATGTGACATGGTGTACAAGACTGTCACGACCCAAAGTACCCCCTAGCCGTGACACGGCGTACAAGACCATGAAAGGCCTCATACAAGCAACTTAGCATACATAGACAAGATAATAGAAATCAAGAGTATAAAAATCAAGTTCAGATAATAAGAGTTCGATAAAAGTAGCGGAAGTCTACATAAAGTGTCTCAAAGCCAATCTAGCATAAAGATGAAAATAATGTTGGGACGTAACCCAATACAATGTTAAAATGAAAGAACTTAAAAGAACAACAAGGCTACGTCCTTGAATGGATGAGGACTCACCAAGTCTTCAAGTTTCTATGTACACACTAGCCAGGAGCGGAATGGGAAGAATCGCCAAGTCCTACATTAACAAGTCAATGTAGGCAAGAGTATGCGTTAATACATCAAGTACCAAGTATGATAGCAATGCACAAAATAACTTAAACATGCTAAAACGAGACATTTTCATGGCATGCAATGACCAAGCTAAAACATTAAAAAGGGTTAGAAACATAGGTCATAAACCATAGTCAATGCAAGCTAAACATATTTAAAACACTTGTGAGATATCTTGAGAGTCGCTTTAGTTCATTATTGTAGGAAGTGAGCCTTAACCGACATAAACCATGCGAGATATAACATAGAATCTGGTGTTACCCCTATACCGAAAAAGGTTGCCCTATTTGCCAAGTTAAGACCATGAAATTCTAGCTTGCGTAGATCCACTAGCTAATGTCTATCTAGACAATCATCCTATGGTGGCACATAGTTTTTGGGACATAAGGGATCTCCTCTTGTCCACTAGGTGCTAAGAATAATTCCCATGGATTAATCATAGTCACAACCTTGTAATATCATTAGAAGGCATGGGGGGATCACCTCTGCCTTATTATGGGTAGACACGAGGGATCTCCTCTTGTCCCTTCCATTAGAATAGCTCCATAGAAGACATGAGGGATCTCCTCTTGTCTTATTATGGATAGACATGATGTAACTCCTCTTGTCTATCATGGGGAGGGGGAAACATGAGGGATCTCCTCTTGTCCCATCCATTAGAATAACTCCCTATTCTTTTTAGTTGAGAAAGTCCTTTCAAAACCCAACATAAATCAACATATCATAAACTTTAATGCTTCAATCTCAAAGCACCTTTAAATCATCATTAACTTCATAAGAGACATGCATGATTTCATCAACTTCATTTTTACATGGTTCATCATACTCATAACGTGAAAATCATTGATTTCACATGGGTTCATCATAATTCATCTTAAATCATGCAATTCCATGCAAACTCATGCTTATCAAACCATAAATAATGCAATTTGATCATAATTGAAGGAACCCACATGATAGAGGAAAATCATAGTTTTTTATTGAACATGCTTACTTTCATAAAACCATCCTTAGATAATTCATAATCTCAACATGAAAACCTTAGTTTAGAAATCATAATTCATGCATGGATTCATAGAGATTTCATGAAATTCATCATTTTATAATTCAACCCACCAACAAAGCATAGATTTCAAAATTAGGAGAATTGGCATGGGTTCATGGGGATTCATCTAAATTCATTAAATTCAACTTAATTTATACATCAAAATTCATAAAAATAGTCAATTAAATAAACATTGCAAGGAACCCATGACATGGAAGAAAACCCTAGCATCAATGGAGGATTTCTAACTTGAAAATTGAAGATTTAAAGACTTCATGGAGGAAAGGGCCCCATGAATGAACACTATCATATCTTAGAGTCCCAATTCCTTAAGCAATTGATGAAGAAAAACTTGATTTCTTGAACCCTAGCTTGCCCTCTTCTTCTTCTACTTCTTCTAACTTCTAGAGAGAGAATTATTTGAGAGTGGAGAGTTTGGGAAACTTGTAAAGTGATTTGAAAGGGTAGATTTTAGGATTAAAAGGGCTTATATAGTGTTAGCAGTTGAAGGAAACCGACCTTGGTTGATAAATAAGTAATTGGGTGAAAAGACCAAAAGATCACTTTTTAAAACTCCACCAACGACCCCACTTTCTTCATGACCTACGGTTGGTAGATCAACCTACTATCCGTCGGTGAAAACTATAGGTCATTCTGCCCAAGCCCCAAAAATCCAATAATTTTCACCCCACAACGACCCTACCTACTACTTGACCTACGATTGGTAGGTCCACCTACTGACCATAGGTCATGTAGTAGGTCACCCAAAATCAATTTCTTTCTAATTTCATTCCTTGGCAGCCTCACCTACGGTTCCCTCCCTCTTGACCTACTGTTGGTAGGTCAACCAACGATTAGTTGGTTAAGTAGTAGGTCACCAAAGTTTTCAAAAGTTGGAATTTTTGTTCTTTTCGAATTCGGGGTGTTACATTATCTCCCCCTTGGGAACATTCATCCTCGAATGTGAATTAAGATATCATAAAGAGGGTAAGAAAAAAGGTCTAACAACCCAACCTAGAATGCAATCACATAAATGTACATATTTGAGGAGGAAAACATCAACTCCAAGCTAAAGCATATTCAAAATATCATTTCATGAAAACTTTATGCAACTCATACTAAGTCATATCTTCAAAAAATCAAATTTACATGAGCATGAATGCATGAGGAAACATGGGAATGATCAAGACATAAGAATCATAAAAGGTGAGCCATGAGGGGCTAAGGCCTCAAGCTAGACCCGAAGGTAGAAGGAAAGATAGATAGAGATACCAGGACATCACTTCGCCTTCAAACCTTTACACATTTCAACCCATAATAAGGAACTCTTTCCAGCAACTTAATTAGTCCCCACACTCACCAATCATGAAACACCCTATCTCCCCCTTAGGAGCAAACCTCTATAATCCTTTCGAATCCATCTCCCTCAATCCAAACATAGTACAAAAACCTTGACAACCACGGAACCATTGCTACAAGTAAAACCTAAGAAGTCTCCACAAGGATTTCAAAGTCAACCTTAAACACACTAACCACACATGGAGTCTTATCATAGCCAACCGAACACCCAACACTAATCAATGCATAACCACAAGCTAAGAGACCATAGCTTACCAATCTCCACATCCGGGAACCCTCATGGTCTTGTCGAGTTTGAACAGCATAGAATCAGTTTTGATTTTGAGTACTTGAACCCGACGAATTTTGGGGTTGAGTCCATTGACGATTATCTCCCTCCTTTCTGACCACGAAGAGACAATCCCTTATCTTGTAGTCTGTCTTGCCACAACCAAAGAATGCATTGGAACCGGCTAGACAATTGCCCTCATGCTTCCCTCCACACCTAGCACAAGTGGTCGATGAGAATTCACCACTATTTCCTCCTTGAGGCTTAGGGTTAGACACCCTATCTTTGTTGAACTTAGGTGAATCATTGGAGGAATCTTGATCGGAAAACCTTTGTCGAGACTTAAGACGATCATGTCCATCAGACCTTGAATGTGAAAAATTACCATCATCGGTCTTAGCCCTCTTTGCCTCTCTATACTGTTCCTTGAGCTTCTTCTCCTCCATTTCTCTTTGCCTCTCTATACTGTTCCTTGAGCTTCTTCTCCTCCATTTATTGAGAATTCCCCATATGACGAGAAATATCCATTTCATTAACAAGCATAGCGGTACAGCACTCTTTGACTACCATCTCGAACCTCTTGAAACGAACTTACTCATCCTTTCCCTAGGATCGGCAACTATAGTAGGAGCCAATCGAGATAATTTTGTGAACTTGAAAGCATACTCCTTCACACTCATGCGTCCTTGATGAAGATTGATAAATTCAAGAACCTTTCCCTCCCTCATCTCAAGGGGAAAGAACCTATCAAGGAAAGCAACCTTGAACTTCTCCAAATCAAGAGGACCCTCATTATCCGTCCTACCTTCCTTCCTTTGGTTGAACCAAACTTGAGCAACACCCTTAAGTTGGTAAGCGGCCAATTCCGCATTTTCCACTGGTGTCACACCCATGATCATCAATACCTTATAAGCCTCATCAATGAAATCTTGAGGATCTTCCTCAACCTTAGAACCGTGAAATTCCGGAGGATTCATCCTAACAAAGTCCCTCACTCTTGTTGCCGCCTTACCCATATTTAGGTTCACGAGAGCCACAACCTTCCTATTGGCTTGAGCCGTCACGGCTTGGGCCAACACTTGAAAAGCAGCCTTAAACTCTGCATTAGTCACTTGTTCGGCCAAAGGGTCGGCCGAAACTTGAGGAGCTTGAGGAGGAGCTTGTTGTTCCACATTCTCTCCCGCATTTCTTCTAGCATAAGCTCTCTTCCAGTAGCCATATCCGGAAACGCATAGGATAGGGATTAGGAGAGAGACATATAGAGTTACACTCTATCGCACAACTTAGGAGTAATGAAAGAAGTGAAGTTTCCTAAACATCTTATAGCCTCTCATTCATAAATGTGGCACGCTTGACACTCATAAACAAGACTCTTCTCGATGTGGCTTATGAGACAACCTAGGATCTTTCTGAAACCTTTGGCTCTAAATACCAAGTTTGTCACGACCCAAAGTACCCCCTAGCCGTAACATGGCATACAAGACCCCAAAAGGCCTCATACAAGCCACTTCGCATACATAGACAAGATAATTGAAATCAAGAGTATAAAAATCAAGTTCAAATCATAAGTGTTTGATAAACGTAGTGGAAGTTTACATAAAGTGTCTCAAAGCCAATCTAGCAAAGGATGAAAATAACGTTGGGACGTAACCCAATACAATGTCAAAATGAAAGAACATAAAAGAACAACAAGGTTACGTCCTTGAATGGATGAGGACGTACCACGTCTTCAAGTCTCTACGTACTCACTGACACGAGCAGAATGGGAAGAATCGCCAAGGACTACATTAACAATTCAATGTAGGCAAGAGTATGCGTTAGTATAATCAAGTACCAAGTATGATAGAAATGCACAAAATCACTTAACATGCTAAAACATGACATTTTCATGGCATGCAATGACCAATCTAAAACATGAAAAAGAGTTAGAAACATAAGTCAAAAATCATAGTCAATCCTAGCTACACATATTTTAAACACTTGTCAGATATCTTGAGAGTCGCTTTAGTTCATTAGTGTAGGAAGTGAACCTTAACTGACATAGACCACATGAGCTTTAACATGGAATCTGGTGTTACCCCTACACCAAAAAAGGTTGCCCCACTTTCCAAGCTAAGACAATGAAATTCTAGCTTACGTGGATCCACTAGCTAATGTCTATCTGGAGAATCATCCAATAGGGCACATAGTTTATGGGCCATGAGGGATCTCCTCTTTTCACTCGATGCTAAGAATAATTCCCACGAATTAATCATAGTCATAATCTTATCATATCATTATAAGGCATGGGGGGATCGCCTCTGCCTTATTAAGGGTAGACATGAGGGATCTCCTCTTGTTCCTTCCATTAGAATAGCTCCATAGGAGACATGAGGAATCTACTCTTGTCTTATTATGGATAGGCATGGCGGATCTCCTCTTGTCTATCATGGGAGGGGGAAACATGAGGGATCTCCTCTTGTCCCTTCCATTAGAATAACTCCCTATTCTTTTTTTTTTAGAAAACCCTTTCACAACCCAACATAAATCAACATATCATAAACTTTAATGCTTCAATCTCAAAGCACCTTTAAATCATCATTAACATCATAAGAGACATGCATGATTTCATCAACTTTATCTTCACATTGTTCATCATACTCATAACTTGAAAATCATAGATTTCACATGGGTTCATAAGAATTCATCTTAAATCATGCAATCCAATGCAAACTCATGCTTAGAAAACCATAAATAAGGCAATTTGATCATAGTTGAAGGAACCCACATGATAGAGGAAAATCATAGTTTTTGATTGAACATGCTTACTTTCATAAAACCATCCTTAGATGATTCATAATCTCAACATGAAAACCTTAGTTTAGAAATCATAATTCATGCATGGATTCATAGAGATTTCATAAAATTCATCACTTTATAATTCGACCCACCAATAAAGCATAGATTTCAAAATTAGGGGAACTGGCATGGATTCATGGGAATTCATCTAAATTCATTAAACTCAACTTAAGTTATACTTCAAAATTCATAAAGACAATCAATTAAATAAACATTGCAAGGAACCCATGACATGGAAGAAAACCCTAGCATCAATGGAGGATTTCTAACTTTAAAATTGAAGATTTAAAGACTTCATGGAGGAAAGGGCCCCATGAATGAACAGTATCATATCTTAGAGTCCCAATTCCTTAAGCAATTGATGAAGAAAAACTTGATTTCTCTAACCCTAGCTTGCCCTCTTCTTCTTCTTCTTCTTTTAACCTCTAGAGAGAGAATTATTTGAGAGTGGAGAGTTTGGGAAACTTGTAAAGTGATTTGGAAGGGTATATTTTAGGATTAAAAGGGCTTATATAGTGTTATCAGTTGAAGGAAACCGACCTTGGTTGATAAATAAGTCATTGGGTGAAAAGACCAAAAGATCACTTTTTAAAACTCCACCAACGACCCCACTTACTTCATGACCTACGGTTGGTAGGTCAACCTACTGCCCGTAGGTGACCAACCGTAGGGTATTCTGCCCAAGCCCCCAAAATCCAAAAATTTTCACCGAAAAACTCAACCAACGACCCCAGCTACTACTTGACCTACGGTTGGTAGGTCCCTCTACTGACCGTAGGTCATGTAGTAGGTCACCCAAAATCAATTTTTTTGTAATGTCTTCCCTTGGCAGCCTCACCTACGGTTCCCTCCCTCTTGACCTACTGTTGGTAGTTCAACCAACAGTTAGTAGGTCAAGAGGTAGGTCACCAAATATTTCAAAAGTTGGAATTTTCGTTCTTTTCAAATCCGGGGTGTTACAAAGATCCCGAAATGACTCATACAAGCCACTTAGCATACATACATATAAGATCATAGAGATTTAGGAGTTCAAAATACAATATCATATCAAATCTTTTAAGGAAGTAACGGAAGTCTACATCAAATGTCTCAAAGCCAATTTAACATAAGAATGAGCAATGAAGTTTGGGACGTAGCCCAATACAATGCCAAAATGAAAGAACATAAAAGTAAGAACAACAAGGCTATGTCCTCGAATATATGAGGACTCGCCAAGTCTTCCAAAAACCTTCTATTAAGCTCTAGACACGAATAGATGGAGAATCGCCAAGCCCTACATTAACAAGTCAATGTAGGCAAGAGTATGCATTAGTACAATCAAGTACTAAGTATGATAGCAATGCACAAAGATCATTTAAAACATGCTAAAACAGGACATTTTCATGACATGCAATGACCAAGCTTAAACATGATAAAGGTTAGAAGCATAAGTCATAAACCATGGTGAAGCAAGCTAAACATTTTTACATCACTTTGAGAAATATCTTAAAGAGCACTTTAGTTCATTGTTGTGGGAAGTTAGCCTTAACCGACATATAAGACCATGTGAGCTATCAACATGGAATCCGACATACTCCTTACATCCGAAGGGCCATCCTACTTGCCAAGTTAGGACCCATAACATCTAGCTTACGTGGATCCACTAGCTAATATAAGGTCTATTTAAGACATCCTATGGGGGCACATAGGTATGGGATAAGGAGATTGCTAGTAGAAACCCGGCTTCTACTAACGGGAGAGCTTCCATCTCAATATCCTCTCGGTGCTAAGCTTAAATGCCACGGAATAGTCATTTAATCATAATTCACATCATTATCCATTGAAAGGTACAACTAGGGTTACCAATCCAAGCTAAAACATATTTGTAGACATTTCATCTTCCATGGACTTAGTCCAAGCTTACGTCATTAGAATAGCTCCTTAAAACCTTTGATTCAATTTTAGTTGAGAAAGCCTTTCAACAAGTTATGAATCCTATGTGTGATAAAACCTTTCACAACTCAACAACAATATCAACATGTCATTAACTTTGATGCTTCAATCTCAAAGCACCCTTAAAACATCATTAGTTTCGTAAAAGACATGCACGATTTCATAAACTTCACCTTTACAAAGTTCATCATAAGTCATAACTTGAAAACAATATACTTCATGTGGGTTCATAATAATTTATCTTAAAATATGCAATTCAATTCAAATTCATGCTTAGAAAACCATAAACAATGTAAATTGACCATAATTGAAGGAAACCACATGATAGAGGAAAATCATAGATTTTGATTGAAGATGCTTATTTTCATCAAACTATCCTTAGGTCATTCATAATCTCATTATGAAAAGTCTTAGCTTAGAAATCATAATTCATACATAGGTTAACCTACACTTCATGTAATTCATCTCTTCACAGTTCAAACCCACCAATCAAAGCATAATTTTGAAATTTGGGAGAAACTCATGGGTTCATGGGGATTCATCCAATTTCATGAAATTCAACTCAATTTATACTTCAAATTTCATAAATCAATCAATCAGAGCAACACTACAAAGAACCGATAATCATGGAAGACAACCCCTAATTAAATTGAGAACTTCAATGTTAAAAATTGGAGATTTTAGGGATTCCATGGAGGAAAGGGCTCAATGGATGAATTCTATCATACCTTAGAGTCTCAATTCCTTAAGAAATTGTTGAAGAAAAGCTTGATTTCTTGAAACTTTGCTTGCCCTCTTCTTCTTCTTCTTCTTCTAACTTCTAGAGAGAGAAATATTTAAGAGAAGAGAGTTTGGGGAAATTTGCCAAGTGATTGGAAGGGTAGTTTTTAGGATTAAAAAGGTTTATATAGTGTTAGGAGTAGTTATAAACCGACCTAGATTAGTAAATAGGCCATTAGGTGAAAATACCAAACGATCCCTCTTTAAAACTCCACCAATGACCCCACTTACTTCATGACCTACGGTTGGTAGGTCAACCTACTGCCTGTAGGTGACCAACCTAGGTCACACAGCCTAAGCCCCCAAAATTATTAAATTTTCACCCTCTTAACAGAATGACCTATGACTCCCACCCCCACTTGACCTACGATTGGTAAGTCAAACGACGGTTAGTTGGCCCAAACGGTAGGTCACTCCTTAGCATTTGTTTCAAATCTTTTCCCTTGGCAGCCTCACCTACGGTTCCTACCCCTTTGACCAACTGTTGGTAAGTCAACCAACAGTTAGTAGGTCAAGTAGTAGGTCACCAAAGATTTCAAAAATTGAAATTTTTTGCCCTTTTCAAATCCGGGGTATTAAAGAGCCATCATGGCTTGAGCCAACACTTGAAAAGTAGCCCTAAACTCTACATTAGTCATTTGTTCGGCCAAAGGGTCGTCTGGAACTTGAGGAGCTTGAGGAGGAGCTTCTTGTTCCAAATTTTCTCCCGCGTTCCTTCTAGCATAAACTCTTTGAGTAGCCATATCATGAAATGCATAGGATAGGGATTAGGAGAGAGACATATAGAGTTACACTCTATCACACGACTTAGGAGTAATGAAAGAAGTGGAGTTTCCTAAACATCTGATAGCCTCTTATTCATATATGTGTTGCGCTTCACACTCATGAATAAGACTCTACTCGACGTGGCTTATGAGACTTCCTAGGACCTTTCTAAAATCTTGTGCTCTGAATACCAAGTTTGTCATGACCCAAGGTACCCCTTGATGTGACATGGCGTACAAGACCCCGAGAGGCCTCATCCAAGCCACTTAGCATGCATCATACAAGATAATAACAATTTAAGAGTTCAAAAGACAATTCATTATCAAGAGTTTAAGAAAAAAGAAAAAGTCTACATATAGTTTTAATAGCCATCTAATCATAGGAAATGAAAGAACGTTGGGACGTAACCCATACAAAGTCTTCAAAAGCAAGTAAATGACATAAAAGTAAATGTGGCTACGTCGTCGAACATATGAGGACACACCAAATTCTTCAAGATCTCTACTATCACAAACTAGCCACGAGAAGATGGGTATGAGCCGGGCCCTACACTTATTAGAAACTGTAGGCAAGAGTATGCGTTAGTACAAATATGCACCAAGTATGATAACTATGCATAAAATATTTAAACATGCAAAAAGGGACATTTTCATAATCATGCAATGATCAAGCTAAATCATGAGAAAAGGGTTAGAAATCATAAGTTATAAATCGTGATCAATGCAAGCTAAACATCTTTACTTTACTTGAAAAATTACCTTAAAAGTCACTTTAGTTCATTATTGTGGGAAGTAGCCTTAACAGAGATGTAAGACCATGTGAGCTATCAACATGGAATTCGGTGTCTAACCCTACACTGATAGGGCCATCCTACTTGCCAAGGTAGGACCCTTTCTTAGTTGTAGCTTACGTGGATCCACTAGCTAATTTCTATCTAGACCATCATCCATTGGTGGCACATAGTTTATGGGATAAAGAGATTGCTTCTAGAAACCTGACCTCTACATACGGGAGAGCTTCCATCTCAATATCCTCTCGGTGCTAAGCATAAATCCCACGGAATAGTCATATATCATAATTCATCTTATTATCCATTGAAAGGTACAACTAGAGTCACAAATCCAAGCTAAAGTTCATTAGTTTTGACGTTTCATCTTCCATGGACTAATCCACGCTTACGTTATTTAGAATAGCTCCTTAATCATTGATTCAACTTTAGTTGAAACATGTTATGAATCATTCAGAGTTTGAGTAATATGTGAGAAATCCTTTCACAACTCAACAACATCATTCATGCTTCAATCTCAAAGCAATTCATAAATCATCATAATTTTCATTATTAAACATGCATACATTCATAAAACCCATCTTTTGATCATTCATAATTCATCATGAAATCATAGCTTTTAGAAATCGTCACTCATGTATGGGTTCATATAAACTTCATATAATTCATCTTCTTCACAATTCAAACCATCAACAAACATAATTTCAAAATTGGGGAAATCACATGGGTTCATGGGGATTCATCTTAATTCATGAAATTCAACTCAATTTATGCTTCATAGTTCATAAAACAATCAATTAAATCAACATTGAAAAGAACCCATGACATAGAAGAAAAGCCCTAACTTCAATGGAGGATTTCTAAATTGTAAAATAGAGAATTTTAGGTTTGTTGCTTTTCTTGGTCATATTATCTCCAGTGAAGGTATTCAAGTTGATCCAAAGAAAATTAAAGCAGTTAAGAATTGGCCTAGACCTTTGTCTACTTCAGATATACGAAATTTCTTGGGTTTGGCCTGTCCTATAGAAGGTTCATGGAAGGATTTTCATCTAGTACTTCGTCATTGACCACATTGACTCAAAAGAAGGTAAAATTCCTATGGTCAGAAGCTTGTGAGAAGAGCTTCCAAGAGTTAAAGGATGGACTTACTCCAACCCTATATTGACATTATCGGAAGAATCAGATGGTTTTGTGGTTTAATGTGATGCTTCACGGATTGGTCTTGGTTGTGTTTGGATTCAACATGGAAAGTCATTTCTTATGCTTCAAGGCAAAGAATTATCCGACTCATGATTTGGTGTTAGCGCCGGTAGTGTTTGTCCTAATGATTTGGAGACATTACTTGTATGATGTTCACGTAGATGTGTTTATCGACCACAAGAGTTTGAAATATGTGTTCACTCAAAAGGATTTGAATCTTCGCCAAAGGATATGGCTTGAGTTATTGAAGAATTACGACATGAGTGTCCTATATCATCCCGGTAAGGCAAATATGGTAGCGGATGCTCTTGGTCGACTACCAATGGGAAGTGTTGCTCATCTTGAGGATGACAAGAGATAATTAGTTCGTGATGCTCATAGATTGGCCCGATTGGGTGTTCGCTTGGTTGATTCTAATGAAGGTGGTTAGGTTGTTCACAACGATTTCGAATCACCTTTTGTATCAGATGTTAAGGTTAAGCCAGATCTTGATCCAGTATTAGTTGACTTGAAGAGTTTTTTTTCTGAAAAAGATATTGAGGCTTTCTCCCAAGGGAAAGATGGTGTCCGTAGATATCAAGGTAGACTACGCGTTCCAAATGTTGATGATTTGAGGAATCAGATTGTGCCAGAAGATCACAGTTCTCAGTATTCTATTCACCTGAGAGCCACACAGATGTACCGTGATTTGCGGGAAGTCTATTAGTGAAATGAGATGAAGAAGGATATTGTTGAATTTGTAGCTAAATGTCAAAATTGTCAATGAGTGATAGTTGAGCATAAAAAATAGGGTCGTTTGGCTCAAAACATTAGAATTCCTACATGGAAGTGGGAAGATTTGAATATGGACTTTATTACGGGTTTACCTCATACTTGGCGTCAGTTTGACTCGATTTGGATTATTGTGGACCAAATGAAAAAATTGGATCACTTTCTTCCCGTAAGGACTTCATTTTCAACCAAGGAGTATGCCATGATTTATATTCCAGAAATGGTAAGGTTGCATGGAGTACCCTTGTCCATTATCTTCAATAAAGGTACTCAGTTTTGGAAGTCATTTCAGAAAGGTCTTGGTACTAAAGTGAAACTTAGCACGGTTTTCCACCCTCAAACCGATGGATAAGCTGAGCATACCATTCAAACTTAGGAAGATATATTAAGAGCTCGTGTGATTGATTTCAAGGGTAATTGGGATGATCATTTGCCTTTAATAATAGATATCATTCTAGCATTTGAATGGCACATTTTGAAGCTCTATATAGTCGGAGGTGTAGGTCTCATATTAGTTTGTGTGAAGTTAGTGAAATTGCTTTGATAGGGCCCGAGTTAGTGCATGAGGCTATGGAAAAGGTTTGACTTATTCACGAAAGGATGAAAATATCTCGACCCAAAGTACCCCCTAGGTGTGACATGGCGTATAGGACCCCGAGAGGCTCCACACAAGCCATTTAGCATACATATACAAAAGGTAAAGACAAGAATGAGGAAAACATAGACAATCTCATAAAAGTAAAGCGTTTACAAGCGGAAGTCTTCACTATGTCTCAAAAGCCATATAATACAATAGAACGTAACCCGTACATCATATATAAGTCTGAAATTGAAAAGTAAAGAAAAGAAATAAAGTCTCTTAGTCCCCGAAGCATGAGGACTCAACAATGCTGATAGCTAGAACTCAGAAAGCAACTAACCATGAGAGTGTGAAGGATGACTATCTGACCCTACATTATAAGAAAATGTAGGCACAAGTATGCATTAGTACATGGAAAGTACTAAGTATGAAGTAAATGCATATAATCACATAAGTCATGCCAATGAGATGCTTTCATATAGGAAATCATGCTATTAAGATATCATCATGAACATGCAATGACCAACTAAATCATGTGACAATAGGGTTAGAAACTCAATGCATAAATATGGTCAATACAAGCTGGTCATATCATAAGTCTTGTGAGATACTTCTAGTACCCTAGTTCATTATTATGAGATTTTTACATTTAACAGGCATAGACCATGTGAGCTATAACATGGAATCCAGTGTCTGCGCCACACCGAAAAGGGGAGTGATGTCTACCCCACACCACTAGACGGGGTGTCCTACATGCCAAGGTAAAGACCATAAATCTATAGCTTATCAATCCACTAGCTATGAGTCTAGCTGAGACAAAACCTACGAGGCACGTAGTTATGGGACTTAGGGATTGCTACTGAAGGTCCACAGACACTAAACGAAAACCTTCATCCCAAAAAGCCCGCTCGGATCTAAGTAATATCCCAAGGAATAGTCAATTAAGCTTATTCATATTTTAACCAAGAAAAAGGTATATCTGGGGTTACAAAATCTAAGCTAAGATCATATCAAGACGTTTCAACTACCATGGGCTTGCCCAAGCTTACGTCATGAGAATAGCTTCTGATTAATTCATAGGTGAGAAAGCCTTTCAACCATATGAACCCTAAATTATGTGATAAGACCTTTCACATTCATATGCTTAGCTTAGTGTGAAGAAAACCTTTTCACAACTCATGGATGCCATCATCTATATGCACCCTAGCAATTACAAGTATAATTCTCATGAAACATGCATCTCTTATGCAAGCTATTCATTATCATGCATCTCTTATGCAAGCTATTCATCTTCATGCATCTCTTATGCAGGCTATTCATATTCATGCATCTCTTATGCAAGCTATTCATATTCTCATAAATCATGATCTAGTATGGGTACATGTCAATTCATCTTAGAATCATGCAACAAGCTAGAATCATGCATATTTCATCAATTTCTTAAGTTCATAAATGCATGGATCATAATTCATCATGAATATCAATCTAGGAATCATGGCTCATACATTGGTTCATAGAATTTCTACTCAAATCATATAAATCATGCTAATTCGTGCACTAAACTGCGTTATCATGCTAGATCGTGCACTAAGAATCTTAAAATCAATAATTGGAATTATAATTGAAGAACCCATAAGAATTGATCAAAACTCAAACTTAATTTGGGGAAATTAACCTTGAAATTGGAAGAAAACTAGGGACCCAATGAAGGAAAGGGCTCCAATGGTGAATGCTAACATACCTCAATAAAGCCCATAAGAAACTGCTAAGAATTGATGACCTTCAATGGAGGATCCTAGCCCTTCTTCTTCCTTGAGAATTGAGAGAACTTTTCTAGAGAGAGAAATATTTGAGAGAGGAGAGTTTTAGGAATTTGAGAGAATGAATTGAATTGGTGATTTTGGGGGTAAAAATCATTATATAGGGCTTAGGGTAGAATACAAAATGACGTAGTATTGACTTAAAACAATTGGGAAAAAACCCAATAGCCCCTTACTTAAAAACTGCCGGAATGGCTTCAAGGAGACCAAAACGGCTCGTCAAAGCCATCACTGCCCGTCTTGCAAGTCATGAGGATTTATCAGCTTGACAGTGTTCCACAAAAAAGGGCATAACTGTTTACTCCAAACTTCAAATGGAACAATCGCGGTGGCGTTGGAAAGAGGACTCAAAGACTTTTAATTTGATAGGTCATGGGCCACCTAATGCACTTTGAGCTAAAAGATATGATCGTTTGAAGTTGACACTAAATACTAAGTTTGGCAAACCTCCTTCACGGACGACTTCATGGACCGTGTAGGGCTTCACGGGCTGTTTAGACATACGTGATCCCTTTTTCCAATAACTAGGGGAGAACCCTTCCCAACTAAGAGCCTTTCACGACTCACTTGATGAACCGTCAAGTTCTATACGGGCCGTATGGGTCACCATCAAGTGACCCCGGCCTGAAGCAGCTTCTGGAAACTCTTCACGACTCCCCAAACGGACTGTGGTCACCTTCATAGCCTGTCTAGGGCTCCATGGAGGGTTCCAGGGTCCATTTTTGAGTAGTAGACCTTCCCGCCTAGGCTTTTCCTAATTTGAAGTGTTACAATATCTCCCCCTTGGGAACATTCATCCTCGAATGAGATTCATGATATCACAAGGAAGGTAGGAACTTAACCTAACATCCCAATATGAATGTAATCACATAAATGCACATATCCAAGGAGGAAACATCATCTCCAAGCTAAAGCATGTTAAAAATATCATTTCATGAAAACTTTATGCAACTCATACTCAATGCACATAATCATGGATAAATCAATCAAGCTAGCTCATTTTCACAACACTAGACTCTCCATAAACATGCATAATCAAGGAATCATGGAAATAACTAAGACACATGAAACCAAAGAATGAACCATGCGGAACTAGGTACCTCTAGCTAGAGTAGGATCGGAGGGAAAGAGATGAGGATATCCGGACATCATATCGGCTTTGGCCTCACAAGTAGCACCCTCAACTAATTGATTTCCCCAAAGAACCTTCAAGGAAGCAACTTCTTTATTTCTTAACTTTTGGGCTTGTCGGTCTAAAATCTCAACCGGAACTTCCTCATAGGAAAGACTATCCTTTATGCCAACATTCTCCAATGGCACTTTAGACGTCGGGATCGCCAACACATTTCTTAAACAATGAGACATGGAAAACCGGATGCACTGATGCCAAATCATTAGGCAAATCAAGTTCATAAGCAACCATACCAATACTTCTCAAAATTTGATATGGGCCTATATAACGGAGACTAAGCTTCCCTTTCTTCCCGAATCTCATTACACCCTTCATGGGTGAAATTTTCAAGTAAACCCAATCATCAACATCAAATTCTAAATCTCTCCTTCTAACATCGGCATAGGACTTTTGTCGACTTTGGGCCATTTTCAACCTTTCTCTAATAAGCCGAACTTTCTCCATAGCCTCATGTACCAATTCGGGAACTATCAAAGCGACTTCACCAACTTCGAACCAACCTATTGGAGATCTACACCTCATTCCATAGAGAGCTTCAAATGGAGCCATGTCAATACTAGAATGGTAGCTATTATTATAAGTAAACTCAATCAAAGGCAAATGATCATCCTAATTACCCTTGAAATCAATTACACAAGCTCTCAACATATCTTCCAAAGTTTGGATAGTACGCTCCGCTTGCCCATCGATTTGAGGATGAAAGGTTGTACTAAGTTTAACACGAGTACCAAGACCCTTTTAGAAAGACTTCCAAAATTGAGAGGTAAATTGTGCACCACGATCGGAGATAATGGATAAAGGAACTCCATGCAAACTAACCATTTCCTTCAAGTACAACTTGGCATAATCCTCCGCCAAATAAGAAGCTTTGACTAGAATGAAATGGGCTGATTTTGTCACATGATCTACAATGACCCAAATCAAATCGTAGTGTCGCCGGGTACGTGGTAAACCAACAATAAAGTTCATATTCAAATCTTCCCACTTCCAATTCAGAATACTAATATCTTGGGACAAACCTCCCAGCTTTTGATGCTCAACCTTCACTTGTTGACAATTAGGAAACTTAGCCACAAATTTTGCAATATCCTTCTTCACCCCATTCCACCAATAGATCTCCCGTAAATCACGGTACATCTTGGTAGCTCCCGGGTCAATGGAATATCGAGAACTATGGGCTTCCGATAAAATTTGTCCTCTTAAGTCATCTACATCGGGAACACACAAATGACCTTGATATCGAAGCACACCATCTCCCTCTTGGGAGAAAGCCTCAACGGACTTTTTGAGCACCGCTTCCTTCAACTCAACCAAATTAGGATCAAGATTTTGTTTAGCCTTCACGTCATGCACAAAGGATGATTTGGAACCATTGTGAACCATAACTCCACCTTTAGTGGAATCAACCAAACGAACACCCAATCGGGCCAATCTATGAACATCACGAACCAACTCTTTCTTACCATCCTCAACATGAGCAACACTACCCATAGATAACCGACTAAGAGTAGCCGCCACCACATTAGCCTTGCCGGGGTGATAGAGGACACTCATGTCATAGTCTTTTAACAACTTAAGCCACCTCCTTTGGCATAGATTTAGATCTTTTTTTTTAACACATATTGCAAACTCTTATGGTCGGTGAAGATGCCAACATGCACACCACACAAATAATGCCTCCAAATCTTTAAAGCAAACACAACCGCCGCTCATTCTAAGTCATGAGTAGATAGTTATGTTCAAGAATCTTGAGTTTCCTTGTAGCATAAGCAATAACTTTCCCATTTTGCATAAGAACACATCCTAGCCCAATTCTCGAGGCCTCACAGTGAACTGCAAAACCATCGGACCCTTTTGGGAAAGTCAATATCGGGGCCGAGGTAAGTCTATCTTTCAATTCTTAAAAACTCTTCTCACATGCTTCGGAACCAAGTGAACTTAACCTTCTTTTGAGTCAAAGCTGTCAATAGGGAAGCAATCGAAGAGAACCCTTCAACAAACCTCCTATAATAACCGGTCAACCCTAAGAAACTACGAATATCCGAAGAAGATAGAGGTCTAGGCCAATTTCTAACCATATCCGTCTTCTTAGGATCTACCTCAATACCCTTACCGGACACAATGTGACCAAGGAAAGCCACAGATCTCAACCAAAACTCACATTTATTGTACTTATCATATAACTCATGATCCTTAGGAACTTGCAATACAATCCTCAAGTGATCGGCATGCTCTTCCTCACTTCGGGAGTAAATCAAAATATCATCAATGAACACAATCACAAACGTGTCAAGGTATTGTCTAAACACTCGATTCATCAAATCCATAAATGCGGCCGGAGCATTTTTCAACCGAAACGACATCACTAGGAATTCATAATGACCATATCTAGTCCGGAAAGCGGTTTTTAGAATATCCTCTTCCTTCATCCTAAATTGGTGATAACCCGAACGAAGGTCGATCTTAGAGAAATAACTAGTCCCTTGATGTTGATCAAACAAGTCATCTATTCTGGGAAGAGGATACTTATTCTTAATGGTAACCTTGTTCAATTGGCGGTAGTCAATGCACATACGAAGTGAACCATCCTTCTTCCTTACAAACAAGACCGAAGCACCCCATGGAAAAATACTTGGTCGGATGAAGCCCTTATCCAACAAGTCATTCAATTAGTCTTTCAGTTCCATATGTTACGCCGGAGCCATTCTATAAGGAGGAATATAGATAGGTTGCGTATCCGGGAGAAGGTCAATACCAAAGTCTATTTTCCTTTCGGGAGGAATACCGGATAAATCATCGGGAAACACTTCTGGAAACTCATTAACCATGGGGACCGACTCAAGACTAGGGGTTTCGGAATCTATATCCCGAAACCGTATAAGATGATAGATGCAACCCTTGGAGATCATCTTTGTAGCTTTAAGACAAGAAACAAACTGGCCTTTAGGCATAAAATTTCCCCCTTTCCACTCTAGGACGGGCTCATTAGGAAATCGGAACTTAACCACTCAGGTTCTACAATCTACCACGGCATAAAAAGAATGAAGCCAATCCATCACAAGAATGACATCAAAGTCTATCATATCTAGCTCTACGAGATCAATGTAGGTGACTCTATGGAACAAGGAAACGGGACACTTCCTATAAACTCTTTTAGCAACAACAGAATCACCAATAGGAGTGGAAACACAAAAAGGGTCTAACAACACATCCGGGGTAATATCAAATCTCATAGCTACATATGGCGTCACAAAAGATAAATTAGCGCCGGGATCAAGTAAAGCATATACATTAAGATGGAAGACTTTCAACATATCGGTAACCACATCGGGAGAACCTTCTTGCCCTTGGTAGGTTTGGAGTTCAAAAATTGGTTTTGCTTCAGAGCACTAGAACCCGAACCACTAGGAGCACCTTTTTTACCATATTTCCCTTTCGCAACATTCATTGGACAATCCCTCATTTTGTGACCTCTTTTGCCACAAGTAAAGCAACCATCCGATCCGGCTAAGCATCTCCCCTCATGCTTCCTCCCACACTTTTGACATGGGGGATTTTGAGTCCTATCACCACCACCATTGCCTCCTTGAGGCATAGGGTTAGACACCCTATTCTTGTCAAACTTAGGCATAGGAGCATTTGAAGACCCTTGGCTCGAAAACCTTTCTCGAAACTTAGAACGGCCATGTCCTCCGGTCCTTTGGTTTGAGAAGTCACCATCACCGGTCCTAGCCCTCTTTTCCACTTTGGACCTTTCCTTTAGCTTTTCTTCTTCGATTTGTTGTGCATGTACCGTCAACCATGAAATATCCATTTCTTTAATAAGTATGGCAGTCCTACACTCCTTTACCACCAAGTCGGACACCCCCGACACAAACTTTCTCATTTTGGCCCTTGAATCGGCCACCAAAGAAGTCACATATTTTTACAATTGAGTGTACTTCAATGCATATTCTTTGACACTCATACCACCTTGCTTCAAGTTAATGAACTCGAGGACCTTAGCCTCTCTCATCTCAAGAGGAAAGAATCGATCAACAAAATCTTCCTTAAATTTCTCCCATTCAAGAGGACCTGTATCTCTAGCCCTCCCACTCTTCCATTGATTAAACCACACTTGGGCCACACCCGTCAATTGATTAGCGGCCAACTCCGCTTTCTCTTTCGGCTCACCCCCATGATCATGAAAATCTTGTAAACCTCTTAAATGAACTCTTGTGGATCCTCCTCCACCTTGGAGCCATGGAATTTCGGAGGGTTCATCCTTGTGAAATCTCTCACCCTTGCTGCCACCGTACCCACATGTGGGTTCATGGGACCACACCTTCTCTATTAGCTTGGGTCGTTATGGCTTGGGCCAATGCGTGGAAAGCAGCTCGGAACTCCACATTAGTAATTTATTCAGCCAAAGGAGCAGCCAAAACTTGGTTAGTCTAGTGCTCCACATTCTCATTTGTGTTTCTCCTTACAAAAGCTCTTCTAGGTGCCATATCCTGAAAAGCGTAGGACATGGATTAGGAGAGGAACGTATAGAGTTAAACTCCAAAGCACGATTCTAGAATATGAAAGAAGTAGAATTTCCTAACATCTTGTAGCCTCTTATTCATAAATGTGGCGCATTTCACACTTGTGAACAAGACTCTACTAGGCGTGGCTTAGAGACATCCTAGGACCATTCTAAACCTTGAGCTTTGAATACCAAGTTTGTCACGACCCAAAGTACCCCTAGGTGTGACATAGCGTATAGGACCCCGAGAGGCCCCACACAAGCCACTTAGCATACACATATACATTAGGTAAAGACAAGAATGAGGAAAAGATAGACAATCTCATAAAAGTAAAGGTTTTACAAGCGGAAGTCTTGACTATGTCTCAAAAGCCATCGAATACAATAGAATGATCGAGACGTAATTGGTACATCATATACAAGTCTGAAACTGAAAATTAAAGAAAAACAATGAAGTCTCTTAGTCCCCGAAGCATGAGGACTCACGAATGATGATAGCTCGAACTCGTAAAGCAACTAACCACGAGAGTGTGAAGGATGACTGTCTGACCCTACATTATAAGAGAATGTAGGCACAAGTATGCATTAGTACATGGAATGTACTAAGTATGAAGTAAATGCATAGAATCACATAAGTCATGCCAATGAGATGCTTTCATATAGGAAATAATTCTATTAAGATATCATCATGAACATGCAATGACCAACTAAATCATGTGACAATAGGGTTAGAAACTCAATGCATAAATATGGTCAATGCAAGCTGGTCCCTTTATAAGTCTTGTGAGATACTTCTAGTACCCTAGTTCATTATTATGAGATTTTTACATTTAACTGGCATAGACCATGTGAGCTATAACATGGAATCCAGTGTCTGCCCCACACCGAAAAGGGGAGTGATGTCTACCCCACACCACTAGACGGGGTGTCCTACATGCCAAGGTAAAGACCATAAATCTATAGCTTATCAATCCACTAGCTATGAGTCTAGCTGAGACAAAACCTACGAGGCACGTAGTTATGGGACTTAGGGATTGCTACTGAAGGTCCACAGACACTAAACGAAAACCTTCATCCCAAAAAGCCCGCTCGGATCTAAGTAATATCCCAAGGAATAGTCAATTAAGCTTATTCATATTTTAACCAAGAAAAAGGTATATCTGGGGTTACAAAATCTAAGCTAAGATCATATCAAGACGTTTCAACTACCATGGGCTTGCCCAAGCTTACGTCATGAGAATAGCTCCTGATTAATTCATAGGTGAGAAAGCCTTTCAACCATATGAACCCTAAATTATGTGATAAGACCTTTCACATTCATATGCTTAGCTTAGTGTGAAGAAAACCTTTTCACAACTCATGGATGCCATCATCTATATGCACCCTAGCAATTACAAGCATAATTCTCATGAAACATGCATCTCTTAAGCAAGCTATTCATATTCATGCATCTCTAATGCAAGTTATTCATATTCATGCATCTCTTATGCAAGCTATTCATATTCTCATAAATCATGATCTAGTATGGGTACATGTCATTTCATCTTAGAATCCTGCAACAATCTAGAATCATGCATATTTCATCTATTTCTTAAGTTCATAAATACATGGATCATACTTCATCATGAATTCAAAGCTAGGAATCATGGCTCATGCATGGGTTCATACAATTTTTACTCAAATCATATAAATCACGCTAATTTGTGCACTAAATTATGTGGTCACGCTAGATCGTGCACTAGGAATCTTAAAATCAACAATTGGAATCATAATTGAAGAACCCGTAAGAATTGATCAAAACCCCTAACTCAATTTGGGGAAATTAACGTTGAAATTTGAAGAAAACTAGGGACCCAATGGAGGAAAGGGCTTCAATGGTGAATGCTAACATACCTCAATAAACCCCACAGGAAATTGCTAAGAATTGATGACCTTTAAAGGAGGATTATAGCCCTTCTTCTACCTTCAGAATTGAGAGAACTTTTCTAAAGAGAAAAATATTTGATAGGGGAGAGTTTTAGGAATTTGAGAGAATGAATTGAATTGGGTGATTTTGGGGGTAAAATCATTATATAGGGCTTAGGGTAGAAGACAAAACGACGTAGTATCGAGTTAAAACAATTGGGAAAAGACCCAATAGCCCCTTACTTAAAAACTGCTGAAATGGCTATAAGGAGACCAAAATGGCTCGTCAAAGCCATCAATGCCCGTCAAGCAAGTCGTGAGGATTTATCAGCTTGACAGTGTTCCACTAAAAAGGGCATAACTCTTTACTCCAGACTGCAAAATGGAGCAAACTCGGTAGAGTTGGAAAGAGGACTCAAAGTCCTTTAATTTGATAGGTCATGGGCCACCTAATGCACTTTCAGCTAAAAGATATAATCCTTTGAAGTTGACACTAAACACTATGTTTGGCAAACCCCCCCATACGGACCGTGTGGGGCTTCACGGGCCGTTTAGACATTCGTGATCCCTTTTTCCAGTAACTAGGGGAGAAACCTTCCAAACTAAGAGCCTTTCCCGACTCACTTGACAAACTGTCAAGTCCTTCACGGGCCGTATGGGTCACCATCAAGTGACCCCAGCCAGAGGCAGCTTCTGGAAACTCTTCACGACTCCCCAAACGGACCGTGGTCCCCTTCACGGCCCGTCTAGGGCTCCATGGAGGGTTCCAACGTCCATTTTTTAGTACTAGACCTGCCCACCTAGGCTTTTCCTAATTCGAGGTGTTACAGAAAATAGCTCAAAGTCGACAAAAGTCCTATGCCGATATAATAAGAAGAGAGCTTGATTTTGAAGTTGATGATTGAGTCAACTTGAAAATTTCACGCATGAAGGTTGTGATGAAGTTTCGAAAGAGAGGAAAGTTTATTCCCCATTATGTGGGTCCATATAAAATTTTGAGGCGTATATGCAAAGTCGCTTATGAACTTGGGTTGCCTAATAATATGGCATCGATACATCCAGTATTCCATGTCTCTTTGTTGCAGAAGTGTGTTGGAGATCCAACATATATAGAGCATCTAGAAAGGTTAGGAGTTAAGGAAGATCTTTCCTATGAAGATGTTTTGGTTGAGATATTAGACAGACAAGTTCAGAAGTTGAGAAATAAGGAAGTTGCTTCCCTGAAGGTTCTATGGAGTAATCAATTAGTTGAAGGTGCTACTTAAGAGGCCAAAGCTGATAAGATGTCCTGGTATCCTCATCTCTTTCCCTCCACTCCTATTCTAGCTTGAGGTATTAGTTCCCCATGGTTCATTCTTTTGGATTCATGCATTTTTAGTTATTCTCATGTTTCCATATGAATGCATGTTCATGAAGATTAATTTATTTTGATGTTATAATTTAGCTTGAAGTGATTCTCCATATTTTATGTGCAATTTAATGAGACTTGCATTCGTGTTGGGTTATTATTTTCCCTCCTACTCTTTTCATGCTAGCTCAAGTCCCATTCGAGAAGGAATGTTCCCAAGGGGGAGATATTGTAACACCTCAGAAAGTAGAAAAGAAAAGGAAAAGTTTGGTTTGGCATTGGTGTAGTTACTACGAGTCCTACCTATGATAGGAAGGAAGTCGTAGACACTGAGTTAAGTTTTTGAAATGTGAAGTCCCAGTAAACGAACCTACAACTTGATAGGATGAGTCGTAAGAATTTGGACGATCCAAAGATGGCCTTCGTAGAATGATTCAGAGATTTGATTAGGACCTCTGGCCTATGGAAGGATTTGATGGGTCATCGATTATTCTACGGGTCGTAGAATGGTTTTTGTAGGAAGAAACCAGAATTGGTGAAATTTTGGACTTAAAGTTGAGCTCTACGGAAGGGGTCTACAGACCGTAATAGTTTCTATTGTTTGTAGATGTGGGTCGTAGGAATAACCCATTATTTTTGGCCCAGTATTCTATCCTACAACTGACTAGGGCGGTCTGTAGAAACTCTTATGGACCATAGTTGAAATCATAGGTTTGTTCGGCAGTTATTATTTAAGGGTATTTTGGTCTTTTTCCTATGCTCCTAATACCTATACAGCGTTGTTTTCCTATAAAAGAGACCCCATAACTGATTTTACTCCTAAGAATTTACCCATTCCCTTTTCATCCCCAAAATCGTCTCAAGTGTTTCTCTCTCAAGGTCTAGAAGAAGAAACTAGGGTTCCAAGTTAGGTCTCCAATTCCCCCATTGATTTTGGGCTTTGAATAGCAAGGTATGTAGAGCTTCATCAATGGGTTCCATTCGCCCATTGAGCCCCAAACATTCCCAATTCTCAAAAACAAATTTCAATCAAAGTGATTAGGTTTTTATTCAATTCTTCATGGGTTTTATTTGTGTTGATTCAATTGATTAGATTAGATCTTATTTTGATTTTTTTAGCCTCAATTACATGTTTTTCAATTGAAATCACATGAACCCATGCATTGATCATGATTTTCACTTAACTCCTAAAGGCATGAATTGATGATGGAATTATGAACTTGTGAATAATGTTTTCATGAAGTTACGCATGATTTATAAGAAGAAATATTCGTTTATCTAGGTTGCTTAAAGATGAGCATCAATGAAATTGTGAAAGGTTTTCTCACATTAAGTAGTCAAGATTTGGTGAAAGGTTTTCCCACAGATGGTTAAAGGAGCTACTCTATGATGTTTTTAGCTTTGATTAATAACTTGATTGTGCTTTTCCATGGATGATGATATTTTATGTTTATGAATAATTCTGTTGAGATTTTTACTTAGCACCGAGAGGATATTGAGATGGAGGCTATCCCGTTAGTAGTGGTCGGGTCTCTAGTAGCAATATCCTTTTACCTAACTATGTGCCCCATTACGTTTGTCTTAAGTGACATAGTTAGTGGATCCATTTCAGCTAAAAGTTTGAGGTCTTTGCCTTGGCAAGCAAGGACATCTCTTTTCAGTGTGGGAGAAAGACATCGGATTCTACGTTATAGCTCATGTGGTCTACGTCGGTTAATAGTAATTATTCCACAAAATGAACTAAGTATTTCATAAGGGTTTTATGAAGTTTAACTCATGATTTTTAAGATGCATTGACCATGTTCAAGACTTACGATTCTTCTTTAAAATGATTCTTATTATGTTTAGTTTGGTCATGCATATCATGTTTTCTCCTATGTCCTCTTCTAATCATATTTCATGTTTTCATGCATATCCCTCATACTTAGTACATTCCATGTACTAATGCATACTTATGCCTACATTCTTTAATAATGAAAGTTGTGACGCTTCCTCTCCTCCTGATCGTGGCTAGTTAGTGATCACTTGAAGTTGGTAGAGTTGGTGAGTCCTCATGTTCTGAGGACTATGTTGCCTTTACTTCATTTTCTTATGTTTTAGTTTTCAGACATTGTACGTGGTGTACGGGTTATGTCCCGACCACTTCTTTTGATGTAATAAAATGGCTTGTCAAGACTATGGTTAAAGTCTGCTTTTATGTCAAACTTTCTTATTCATATGAGATTCTTTACTTTTTTCTATTATATTGGGTTTAGGTATGTCAAGTGACTTGTGTAAGGGCTCTCGGGGTCTTGTACTTCATGTCACTCCAAGGGTGTACTTTGGGTCATGACAGAAAAACATGGTGAAACCAAGTCAATGATAAAGGTGTATGTAACAACCCTTCTTATAGTTGTGGGTGAGCTATTTGTAAAATAAATAGAGTGAGAAATCATTTGGTTTGAAGGGTTGGAAATTCCATTTTAGGCTAGACTCGGGTGAAATTTGAGTATGATAAGGTATATAGAAATCAAGGGAAAGGATTGGGTGGAACTTCTAAGTAAAGTTTTTTCCCTTGTTTCTAAGATGCTAAGGAGTCCATAGGAATTTTTGGAAGTGTATTTAGGTGAGTAGAACTCTCGATATCAAACTTTGTGTGAAGGGGTTGGTTTGGAATGTCAAGGTTTGAAGTTGTGTTGAAAATGGGCATCTTTTGGAAGGATTTCTGAGGTTTTGTCTCATGCAAGCTTCTATAGTGGTTGATAGACCACCACGATGGGAGGAAATAATTCACTCTTTAGCGAGAGATCCCTCTATAGCGCCATTGCTATAGCAAGATTGGACCGCTATGACATAAGCCACTAAAAAACAAAAAATTCCCAAAACTACCAATTATTATTCAAGAATGTTTTGGAGAAATGCACAGGCGACTTAGGGTCGTTTTCACCTATTTTCCATTAAGATCATCCGTGAAGGTAAGCCAATTACTCCCCTATATTCGTAATTTGATTATTAGGCCTTAGAATCAATGGTGGTGACTTTAGGGGAGGGTTTGGTTGGACTTAAAGGTGGAAAACCCCTAGTTTGGGTGAAAATATAAATTGGACTATCTTTTGGGATTAGGATATAATCTAGGTGTATTAAGTCCATTTGGGCATGATCATGTGTTATTTTGATTATTTATAGACCAAGAACAAGCTTCATAACTATGGGAAGGCTCAAGTTCAATAGAGCTTTTAGGCTAGATTGGAGGTAGTTGATGGTAAATTATTTCTTTTTTATGTCAAATGTGCATGTTAACTATTTCACCAATAATACTTTTCCAATATGTGGTTAGGGAGTATCAAAGGGATGAATGTGAAACAATATTTTTTGTCAATCTCATGTAATGAACTTGTCCTATTTACTTGCTATTACAAGTGTGATTTTATTCATTGTGATTGTGATTGTGTGATGTGTGATATCTAACAGTTGGCTTGGGTACCATGCCTGATACATACTAACAGTTGGATTGCATACCACACATGGTACATATATCGGTTGGTTGGGATACCACTCTAGGTATGGGATATCTTATTGCTTGGCTTGGGTATCATATCTGGTACACGTTTCATATTAGTTAGCTCAGGTACCACACCCAGTACTAGTGATTGTTCTGTGTGTGAGTTCCATGAGTGAACCATGTTTCTTACATTATTATTGTTTAGCGTAATTGGTATGGCTATATTTCATGTTTTTTTCTTTTACTATGTTTTTGTTTCTTATTTATATTTCGTATATTTTGGAGTTGGACGACGATCCTTTCTAGATATTATGGTTTTTTGTACTGATACTACCATTTCTCTATCTTTGTTGAGTACTAGGCATATTTGAGCGGCTGCTATGCACCTCAGCTGTGAGACCGATGATTTTTGAATCATAGGGTGAGATGTTATGTATTCCTCTTTTCCCGGTAGTCCATTTTATGGACTTAGACTCTTGTTGTTTGGTGGTTTCATCCCTAAATTCTAGACTATGTAGATGTTTTGGTACACGACTTTAAGTTTCTAAGGGGTTACTTCTGCAAATAGTTGGTGATAATGGTTTATATTTATGCAACTAGTTTTAGATTGTTGAAAACTACTTCCTTTTTGTTGTTTAGTTGATGGCATGTTAGTAGATAGTTGATTCTCCCACCGGGGTTTAATGTGCGTGCCTCTCACGGTGGGTTGGGTCGTGGAAAAGTTCATGTTAGAGCTCTACGTTTATTAATTTTTGTAGTACCAAAACAGGTCTAGTAGAGACTTACGGAACGGTATGGAGACATCTATACGTTTCCTCATGAGGCTATTTGACTTTAAGAAATTATCTTCTACTTTCTTCCTTTGTGCTATAACTTGATTCCTATTGGTATTTGGCAATTAAAATTGTTATCTAACTTCCTTTGTTCTTTGTCCGTAGATGGTTGATATTAGATGCAACAAAGTGAGGGTGCCAGCTCAAGTTACGGAACTAGTTGTGCGAGGGTGAGGACGGGATAGGGGCTAGGGCAAATGAGAAGAAATACCGACCAAGGGTGAAGCTCAAGGAGTGGTTGAGCTAAGACCAGCAACCCCACCCACACCCTAGGATTGTATTGAGGAGGACGTGGAGGTACAGTATGAGAAGGGTGTTGAACCTGAGATTGTGACATACGTGTGAGGTGCAGGCCTTCCCCTATTACTTTTGAGGTTGTTCAAAAAGTGTTGGCCTTCTTGAGTGGAATAGTGACTTCTGAAACCACTCTTACTATGTTGGCTACTTAGGCTCCTGGTACTCATCTCGATGCTACCACCTCTCCAAGATAGATGAAGATTCGAGTACTAATTTTGTAATCCATCCAATATTAGGCCCTGTCATAATCGAGACTTAGCATGAGTTGTTTACTAAGTTTGTGAAACTAAAGCCTCCGTCATTTCATGGTTCTGAGATTGAGAATGCTTTTGAGTTTATGTTGCATTGTTAGGAGAGGTTGCATAAGTTGGGTATTGTGCAGGAGTATGGAGTGTAGTTTGATAATTTTCAGCTGCTGGAGATGCTAAGCAGTGGTGGAGGGCTCACATTGAGTGTCATTCATCTATTTTACCTCTTTTAACTTGGGTCCAGTTTCATGCCATGTTTCTGGAGAAGTATGTGCCTCATACTATTAGGGATCCCATAAAGGATGAGTTTCAAGCATTTGAGTAGGGCAGCATGTATGTTGCAGCCTATGAGGCTAAATTCCATGCCTTGTCTTGCTATTCTACCTAAATTTTTGGCAATGAGGACGAGAGGATCTGTCTATAAATGAAAGGTTTGAATAGTGAGTAACAAGTTTTATATGTGCATATGAACTTTGCATGGAAGAACCTTATAACTGACTATGTGAAGAAGTTGAAAGGGGTCAGATAGGTTGGACAGGCTAAGGTGCTTGCCAGGAACTCCACGAGTATGAATAATTTTTATTGTTCCTATTCTAGAGGTCTCATTCAGCAAATGTATTCAGCCCATAATATTTAAACTGCCCTATCAACTTCTACAGGTTGTCATTCTGTGGTCATTTAGCTGTCTTTAGCTCCTAGCGGCCAAGGAGCTTCGTATTCTTCTGTCAGCAGGTCATCTTTTTATCGAGGGTGCTTTAAATATGGTAAATTTGGTCACTTTAAAAAGAGAATTCCCTTTTAAACCGGTAGATAACCCAATGCAAAGGTAGACTAGATTGTAGTTCCGGTAGGTGGAGATGGAAATTACAAGGAATGCCCTCAAGGTGGGTGAGGTAATAACCAAGGAGGTCGTGGGGGCATAGGAAATGGTAATGTAGTTAGGGGAGTGGCACAGCTAACTAGAGGTGTTGCTATGAATGAGGATGGAGTTTAATATTACGCCTTCCTAAGCAGATATGAGGCTGAGGGATCTGATACAGTGATAACAGTACTATTCTCATTTGTGATCGGATGGATTCTTTTTTATTTGATATGAGATCCACATATTCTTGTGTATGTGTTTAATTTTCCTTGGTCTTAATTTGATTTGTGATACTCTTGGTACCCCCCATTCATGTTTCCATTCCAGTTGGGAAGTTTATAGTAGTGACCCATGTGTATCGTTCTTGCTCTGTTGTGTTTTACGGTCTTCATATTTGGGTAGATTTGGTTACATTAGATACGTTGGATTTTGATGTGATATTAGGTATGACTTGTGTATCTTATTATCATGCTATGCTGAATTGTAATTCTAAGATAGTAACTCTAAAGATTCTGTGTAGCGATAGAATAAAGTGTGAAGGTGTGTATAGGCCTAAACCAATAAATATCATATCCTTTATTCGGGCTCTAGTGGGGACTAGTTGCTTAGCCTACTTAGCTCATCTTCAAAACATTAGTGTGGAGCCCCCTTCCATCGAGTCAATCTCAGTAGTTTTAGAATTTCCTGAGGTATTTCCTAGAGACCTGCTTAGTGTGCCTTCATATAGGGATATTGACTTTTGTATAGATTTGGAGCCAGGCACTCGCACAATCTCTATTTCTCCTTATATTATAGCTCCAACGAGGTTGAGAGATCTCAAGACTCAACTTTAGCAACTTTTGGATAAGGGACTTTTTCATCCTAGTGCTTCTCATTGGGTTTCTCTAATCTTGTTCATGAAAAACAATCATAGTAGTATGAGGATGTATATAGACTACAGGCAGTTGAATATGGTTACTATGTGAAATAAGTATCATTTACCTCACATATATGATCTATTTGACCAGTTGTAGGGCTCTTTGGTGTTTTCAAAGATTGGCTTGAGATCAGGTTGCCACCAATTGAAAATTATGTTGGAGGATGGATTTGAGATGACATTTAAGACTAAATATGGACATTTAGGGTAATCAATGTGCCGCCTGCCTTCATGAGTTTGTTGAGTGGTGTCTTTAAGAGATTTCTTGATTCATTTGTGATTGTGTTTATAGATGATATTTTGATCAACTCCAAGAGTAAGGAGGAGCATGTTGAGCACCTTCACATTTTTCTGGGGATCTTGGGGAAACAGAAATTGTGTGCCAAATTTTAAAAGTGTGAATTTTTATTAACCTCGGTTGTTTTCTTAGGGAATGTAGTTTCCGAAAAATGGGTGATGGTGGACCCCCAAAAGATTGAGGCAGTTAAGAGTTGGGCTTGTCCTAGCTTAATGACTTAGGTTAGAAGCGTTGTAGGCTTGGCTAGCTATTACAGCAGATTTGTTAAGAATTTTACTTCCATTGCTACTCATTTAACTAGACTAACTAAGAATGACGTACCATTTGAATGGACAAAAAAGTGTGAGGAGAGCTTCAAAAAGCTCAAGACACTCCTGACTACAGGTCATATCCTAGCATTACCAGTTGAAGGTAAGGATTTCATTGTGTATTGTGATGCTTCCCATTCGAGTTTGCATGTTTTTTAAATACAGGACAAGAATGTAATAGCCTATGCTTAAAGGCAATTGAAGATTCACCAGAAGAACTATCCAACACATGATTTGGAAATGGCAACGGTAGTTTTTGCACTCAAAATATGGCGACATTACCTCTATGGTGTCCAGTGTGAAGTGTTCACTTATCATCGCAACCTGCAACATGTGTTCACATAGAAGGATTTGAATTTGAGACAGAGAAGGATTATGAAGTTGTTCAAGGATTATGATGTTACCATCCAGTACCATTTAGGTAAGGCCAATGTGGTGGAAGATACATTGTTCTGGAAGGTGGTCAGTGTTTACATCCCTACTTTATTCAAATAAGGCGAAACGTCATGGTAATTCAAAAAATAATCAATTAATAAAAGAATATTTTAAAGGAGTCGCCACCTAATTTTAGGAAAACTAGGAAACCAATTATCAAAAAAATGTCTACGAAACCTATAGATTTTAGGTAAGGGGTTCAAGTGATTCCGAAGGGAAGCTATTAGGCATCCTTCCTGTGGGTCCCGACTGAATCCATTTTTTCAAATTGAGGAGAAATATAATGTACAAATATAATAAACATGCAATATATACAAATAATAAAATAAAATAATAATATAAGAAACGGCCTAAGGTTTGCCTAACGTCAATAAGATACATAATAATGAATATAATATATCATTCAAACTTCATTCGAATAGCTTCCTTGGAAAGCAATACCAGGTGCCTGTAAAGACACTTAGTAAAAGTGTAAGTAGTAAATAAATATTAATAAAATAAATGAATCAAATAATAACTTAAAAAATAAAAAAAAATCCGTCTTATGAACATTGGAGGCCTTGGAAATCGACGGTAATTTCTCTTTCGGCCAATTCAACTTACAATTTATATAAACTTAAATTAAATTTTCATTTTTTACCATGGGGAGAACTCGAAAACCAACGGAGAGATTTTTTCATTGGCCAATTTAACAATTTCCAAACATAAAACCACATGTTACTGACCAGAGACAATCTAAAGTAAAATACAATCATTTAATAATAATGTAATGATGGAATAACAAAATAGTTGCTGGAAATTCTAAAAAAACAAATTATATACAATTAATTAGAAAATAAATCAATAGTAGCCAAACAATTGTAAAATATGATAGATAAAATGAAATTAACCAAAATACCACAACACAGTGAACAAAACCAAATTAACTTAATCAGAACATAACAAATTTAAGCAACTAAAATAACAAATGATAAAAACCACCATTAAGAATAACAACAAAACAAAGCTAAATATTAATCAACCTAATATATATCTAAAGTGGAGGCATAAACAACAATAATAAAAATAGATGAGGCTGAAACTATCTAAAAATGATTTTTAGCTAAGAACAATAATAAAAGAAACAATAACTTATTAACATATGAAAGAGATACAAAAATTGCTAAAAGAAAAAATAAATATAATATGACATGAGCATAGTCAATGAAAACCAACCATAATCATTAAAAATTAAACCACCAAAGAACAAAACAAGTTGACCATCAGTGAATAAAACAGAGTAAAAAAATGGATGTTGACGAACGAAAATTGCCGAAAAACATAAAATTTACTAGAGAATGTTAAAATCAATTTCACTCAAAAGCAATGATATAAAAAAAATTAAGAGATAAGAGTATAAAGATTTGTTACCAGAACCAATATATTTCGCCAGAGTTCGGAGTTGAAGCTGTGTCAAAATCATGGATCGGAGTTTTGATTGTTGTGGAACGGCTATGTCAGTTTTCTAATTGGGTTTTGGGTCGATTTCGGTTGGTTCGCCAGATCTAGAGCTTGTAGCTCGTCGGTCGGAGTTTGTTGGTCTATTTCTCCATTCTTTTTGTCTGCGTTTTGTGTGATGGTTTCATGATATTGTTGCCAGAAAATAGGGAACGGAAATGGTGGTGTTTGGCAGCTGTTGGGGATCATTGTGTGCTGGAATTTGGGGGTTTTGGTGGCTGGTTTCTGTTGACGGTTTATGATGGTGGAGGTTGGCTTGGTTTTGTCTGTTGGAGGTCGTTTGTGAAGGAGGAGAAATGGGTTATTTTGGTGGTTGGTTCAAGCTGCTGGTTGCAGCGATGGTAAAGGGGTCTCTTTGGTTGATTCGAGGAAGAAGACGACATGGGTGGTTCTCCGATGGGTTTAATCTGTAGAGGTGGAGGTTGTTCGGTTGTTTTTACCAAAGAACAGTGGGAATAAAGGACAATGGAAAAGGAGTGTTTGGTGGTAGACTCGCCGAATTTCGGTGGAGCTCCGGTGAGTTTGTCACTAAAAAAATATGAACACTTAAAAAATTTATTAAACACTAAAATTTAAAAATTATCCCTAAAATTTTATCCACCACCCTAACTTAATGACCAAACTATTGCTTAAATAGAAAATCGAAAACCACATAAAGTACAATACTATTATCTTAAAACAGTGGGCCAAAACCACCGATTAATAAAATATCTGTGTATGAATCTTATCCATATTTGAATAAATTTTTAGACTATGCAAAAAATATTAAAATGAATATTAATAAATGTAACGAATAAAATGAATGATATGTAAAAAATGTGATTTAACAAAAATAATGATTTAATCGAATTGAACAAATATTTGAACTTCATATAATTTAATCGATTTCGACAAAAAAATAATATAATCAAAATTAACTAAAATTCAAAATAAACTAATAAAAATCTTTATGTTTTGAAAAATAAGATTTACTATTGATAAATTTATTTAAAATTACAAAAAAACGTATTTTGAACTATTTAAAAAATAAAACATAAAAGTATGAATATTGAAAATGTTAGGCCAAAATTGGGTGTCAACAACTATCCCTTTCATTGGATATGATTGATGAAAGAAATAATGGACAAAGAAAATTGACAAATCCAATTTTGGCCGAACACATGACCTTCATATAAAGATGTGGTTTGAATGTGGTGGAAGTCGCTCCTCGACTTGCTTCCAAAAGGTTCCAAGTTGTGTTGCGTCCTTGTTGATGTAGTCCACACCTGTGGCTTAATTGAGAAGCATCCTCTTGGATTTTCTTGAAAAAACAAATATAAAACTCATTAGTAGAGCATAAATTTAAAAAGAGGGTAGCATCCCTTACGATACTTTCTACCATCTTCTTTGCATGTTTTTGTGGATACGCTGTCGTCTTAGTGATTCGAAGTCATTCTTGCTTCAAAATCAAAGCATGTTGACAACCTTAGTCTGATTGTTGAAGTGTGGTGTGAGTCCATTGAAAAGACAAGCAATACCCATCGACAAGACATGAGTGTGGTGGCAAAATAATTTGTCAGTCCATTGTTAGGACAAATGTGAATCCATTGATAGAACATTTGGCAAAATAAATGCATGTCTATCGATAAGACGTATGAGAATGATCCATCGATAGTTTATAAATGCATGTCCATCAGTAGGACGAATAAAGATAATCCATCGATAGTATATAAATACATGTCCATCGAAAGGACGAATGGAAATGATCCATCAGTAGGATATAAATGTATGTTCATTGGTAGGACGAATGAAGATGATCCATCGTTAGGATATGAATGTATGTCCATCGGTAGGATGAATGAAGATGATCCATCAGTAGGATATGAACGTATGTCCATCGGTAGGATCCTTAGGCAAACTAAATGCATGTCCATCGGTAGGATCTTTGGGCAAACTAAATGCATGATCCATCGGTAGGATCTTTGGGAAAAATAAATGCATGTCCATCGGTATGACATGTGAGAATCCATTGGTAGGATCTATGTGAACACTACCACTTCCGGTAATGAAATATGAATATCCTTCAACGCCAGCCTCCTCCGACTTTAACGTGGAATAGATAGGGTGAACATCCTCCACCTCCGAATAGATGCGACTAAAAAAATATCTTTCAACGCTAGCCTCCTTCGACTTGAACGTGCAATAGATAGGGTGCACATCCTTCCCCTCTGAATAGATGCGACTAAAAACATATCTTTCAACGCCAGCCTCCTCCGACTTGAACGTGGAATAGATATGGTACACATCCTTCACCTTCGAATAGATGTGACTTAAAAAATATCTTTCATTGCCAGCCTCCTCCGACTTGAATGTGGAATAGGTAGGGCGCACATCCTTCACCTCAGAATAGATGCGACTTTAAAAAAATCTTTCAACGCCAGCCTCCTCCAACTTAAAAGTGGAATAGATAGGGTGCACATCCTTCACCTCCGAATAGATGCGACTTAAAAATTTCTTTCAATGCTAGCCTTCTCCGACTTCAACGTGGAATAGAGAGGGTGCACATCCTTCACCTCCGAATGGATGCGACTTAAAAAAATATCTTTCAATAGCCTCCTCCAAATTAAATGTGGAATAGATAGGGTGCACATCTTTCACCTCCGAATACATGCGACTTAAAAAATATCTTTCACGTAAGCCTCCTCCGACTTCAACATGAAAAAGATAGGGTACACATCGTTCACCTCCGAATCAATGTGACTTATCAAATATTTTTTAACGTCACCCTCTTCCGACTTCAAAGTGGAATAAATAGGGTGTACATCCTTCACCTCCGAATAGATGCGACTTAAAAATATCTTTCAACGTCAGCCTCCTCCGACTTCAACGTGAAATTGATAGGGTGCACATCGTTCACCTCCGAATAGATGGAACTTATAAAATATCCTTCAACGTCAGCCTCCTCCGACTTCAACGTGGAATAGATAGGGTGCACATCTTTCACCTCCGAATAGATGCGACTTAAATGTATCTTTCAATGTCAGCCTCCTCCGACTTCAATGTGGAATAGATGGGGTGCACATCCTTCACCTCCGAATAGATGCTACTTAAAAATATCTTTCAATGTTAGCCTCCTCCGACTAATCATGCAATGGCCCTCTCGGTGAATGAAAATGCAATAGCCCTCTCAGCAATTGAAAAATGCAATGGCCCTCTTGGCTAATGAAAAACGCAATGACCCTCTCGGCTAATAGAAAATGCAAGCAAATGAAAAATACAATAGCCCTCTTGGCAAATCAAAATGCAATGACCCTCTTGGCAAATGAAAAATGCAATGCACTCACGGCAAATGGAAACTGCTAGAAAATGAAAAATGTAATGGCCTTCCCGGCAAATGGAAAATCCAAGCAAATGAAAAATGCAATGGCCCTCTCGGCAAATGAAAAATACAATGATGGATGGCTCGATGATTGTCACTACCCAAATCTCTCGAGTCATGATGGCGCCTACCAACCCACCAGTAGGCCAGCCAAGACCCTATCCCGAAGCTAGACAGCAACGGGACTAAGGGTGAAAACTATCCCTAACTAAGCAGAAGCAACACAAGTACGCAAATACAAGAAAGCTGAAGCGAAACAACTAAATATATACATAACACCTCCCAAGAACTGGAAGTCACATGTACAGAAACACTAACAAGAGTACAAGTCCCAAAAGTGGACCACAGAAACAACTGTCTTGAAAGCAAAAGACAAGCTAAAATGTACATACTGAAAGAGACAGGTAACCCCAGAACGCTATGTGCTCACCCTCGTCTCCTGGATAGACAGCTGCAGGCTCGAACTCAACGTTGCGAACTGGTGCTCAACCTGCATTACAAAAATAGGTGTAGAGTGTTGCATGAGTACCAAACAACAGGTACCCAGTAGGCATCATAGGCCGACTGAGCAAGAAAGGTAAAAACAAGCAGACAAGCTAGAATCAACCACAATAGAGGTCTACGCAAAACAAAAGCAGAGAACGGAAAACGAAGCTAAGAATACATAATTCTAAACGAAACCCAGCTGAGCCCCCTATAAGACCCGCTGGGCACACTCGTGCGCAAGTTTCAATAAAACCCGAATGGACCCTCATAAACCCGACAGGTACACAAAAGAGCTAATCTACAGAAATGAAAGAACACCAACTCCAGAAGCCTCAAACCAAGGGTCCTGGACCCTGAAGTCATCACTTGGGCCCAGCCCCAATCATCAGTCATGAGCAATATCAGAGCCCAGCTCAGTCATCAATATTAGAGCTCAGCTCAGTCGTCAATATCAGAGCCAGCTCAGTCATCAATATCAAAGCCCAGCTCAGTCATCAATATCAGAGCCCAGCTCAGTCATCAATATCAAGTGCATGGAATCACAGAATCTCAAGAACCAATAAGAGTAACTGCATTAACCAATCGAGAATCTAGCCATTGCAAAGTAACATCCTACGCTCGACAGGTCAGTGATGGAAATATCGGCTCCGACCGGGAAATGTCAGCTGCATAGCTGGGATTAGTAGCCTACGAGAATGAACTAACGCTGGAAATACCTGGCTGCAATCGTATAATGTCAGCTGCGGGCCTGAAACTAATAGACTACCCCCGACAGCCAGCGCTGGAAATTCCAGAAGTTAATCAAAAAATGTCAGCTACGTATTGGAGCCTCTAATCCTAAATCTAAGTAAGGGACCAAAGGACACGAATCGAATAACCGACGCCACCAACCACTACACGCAAGCTAACTCCACTGGCCTCCGCCCTCATAGAAATAACAACCGAAGGCTCCAAGCCTTGCATAATCTAATCGACAATCGGTGCAACAGCGAGCTCTCTAAGTAAATGACCCGACTACGCAGAGACGGAGGGAGAGGAGAAGCAACGCATCAGAAGCCGCGGAATCGCCTATACTAAGGCTCAACTATTAGACCCAAGTCTGCTATGCCAGTCTACTAGGATCTAGTCCATCTGAATCGACGTCGGATACATACTCAGGTCAATCAGGTATATGGGACTAAGGCAATACTACCCTGCCCTAATCTAAGGCTGAAAACATAAGCAATCAACACAACAACCACGAATATCCCAAACCCACACTTGCAACAACAAATTACCAGCCCCAACAGGTAATTCATAACACAAAACCAACAATTCAAGCCAACAACCCAACCTGCTACATGATACTAGCCCAAACAGCCCAATAATCGGATCAAAACTAAGAAATCAGAGAAGAGGAAGAATCATACTAACTACCCATCCTAAGATTCACACTAATCTACAAGTATTTACACAATCTAGCTCAATCTAGAAAGAAATGGAAGTTGTAACCTACCAAAAAGCCAATTATGCACGCTCTAAGTCACTCAACTGGAGATTTACACTTCCAAACGGCCTCAGACTACTGCCACGCTGTCAAAAATAGTGTCACAACGCCAATACAGTCGTTTAGACACTAAAATCAAAAAAATCAGAGAAATCCAAGTTAGCACACTTCCTCCCAGTTCATTCTTTCTTCAGTGCCGAGAGATTGGCCCGTATCTACATTCAGGAGGTAGCCCGTCTTCATGGTGTGCCTATTTCTATCATTCAAAAATGGGGTTCACAGTTCACTTCCAGCTTTCGAAGAGTATTTCAAGAGGATTTGGGCACCCGTGTTGACCTTAGCACAACTTTTCACCCGCAAACTGATGGCCAGTCGGAGCGCACTATTCAAGTTCTTGAGGATATGTTGCGGGCCTGTGTTATGGACTTGATGACTCGAGTGTTCAGGCAGTATTTGGACTCCTTTTTCATACTCTTCATCGATGACATCTTGTTATACTTGCGGAGCCACAGTGATCACGAGTAGATTCTATGCTTCGTCGTTATGTTCCAAATGAGTGTCATGTGCTCCACTATGATCCTGTTGAGTTGAATGATCGTCTGACCTATATTAAGGAGCCAGTTGCAATTCTAGCCAGAGATGTGAGGCAGCTGAGGTTGAGAGTCATTCCTGTGGTTAAGGTCCGTTGGAGGCATCGTCCAGTTGAGGAGGTACCTGAGGGCTCAAATAAGATGGGGAACTGCTCCCGCATCTCCCGCTCGGACTCCCAGGTAGCCTCCTCAACTGTCGGCAGAATCATGGGGGCATGGCGGGACAGCTCCAAAAATCTAGCCACGTACTCCCATATTGTCATAAATGACTTGGCACTATAGGAATGCTCTAAACGACAGAAAGAAGGCATCAACACATAAATGACCTAGAGGTGGTGGCGGTAGTTTTCGCGCTTAGAATCTGGAGGCATTACCTTTATGGAATTCATTGCGAGATATTTACAACTTGTCATCGATGAAGACTATGACAAAGGAGTCCAAATATTGCCTTAACACTCGAGTGATCAAGTCCATAAAGGTGGCAGGGGCATTAGTCAACCCAAAAGACATCTCTAGGAACAAATAGTTGTAACGAGTCCTAAATGATGTCTTAGGGATATCCTCTACTCTAATCCTAACCTGATGGTACTCAAATCTCAAATAAATCTTCGAAAACATAGTGGCACCCTGAAGCTGGTCGAATAGATCATCAATACGAGGCATGGGATAATGGTTCTTCACCGTCACCTTATTCAACTGCCTGTAGTCGACACACATCCGCATGGTGCCATCCTTCTTCTTCACAAACAACACTAGGCACCCCAAGGCAACACACTAGGTCTGATGAATCCCTTACCCAAGAGATCATGAAGATGATCAGTGAGCTCTCTAAGCTCTGCAGGCGCCACATGATACGGAGGAATAGAAATAGGTCAAGTACCCGGCTCCAAGTCTATGGCAAAATTAATATCACGCTCTAGGGGTAGGCCAGGAAGGTCGGTAGGAAACACATCTGTGAAATCACGGACAACAGGTACTGAATCAACTGTAGGGACCTCCTTACTCACATCTCTAATATAAGCCAAGTATGCCAAACAACCGCCAGCCAAAAGCCTCCTAGCTCGAACATACGCAATCACCCTAATCGGCGTGCGACTACAATAACCCTGCCACACCACCGGCAGAATACCTGGCATGGCTAAAGTCATGGTCTTGGCATAACAGTCCAAGACAGCCCGGTGAGAAGATAGTCAATCCATTCCCAGAATCACATCGAAATCCACCATACAAAGCACAATAAGGTTAACTAGAGTATCCTGCCCCTGAATAGTCACCAAACAAGATCTACACACCCAATCCACTACTAAAGAATCCCCTACTGGGGTCGAAACATGCAAAGGCACAAATAAGGGCTCAGGACTCACTCCCACTCGAGGGACACAATAATATGACACATAAGAATAGGTGGATCCAGGATCAAATAATAATGAAGTGGGCTGATGGCATAAAAGAACCGTACCTGTGATCACCGCATCAGACGCTTCAGCCTCCGATCTAGCTGGAGCCGCATAGAAATGGCCCTGGGCACCTCTACCCCGAGTATCTACTCTACCGCCTAACCTGCCTCCCTGAGGACCTCCTTGAGCACCCTGCTGCTGACCTCCTCCTCTGGCTGGAGTTGCTACAGCGGATACTGGTCTCGCTGGCTGCGGAGTCACTAAAGCTGATCTGGATAAAGGGCACTCCTTGGCCCAATGACCGAGCTCCCCATATGTAAAGCAACCCTGTGAAGATCTGCTCCCTGCTGAAGACCGGCCAACCCTGCCTGAGGAACCCGCCAGAGACCCACCTCGACCCTGACTCGGGCCGGCACTATGACCACTCTGGCGGTGCTGATCACCCTCGGAGATCTGTAAGGAAGCCTGATATGGGCTGCTGGACTGCCCTGACTGATATCTCTGAAAGCCCCAATCCTGGGTGTTCGTCGGCCTATGACGGGCCCTACTGTGGCTATCCTCCACCCTAGCCCTCTTGCCGCTGCCCCCCTGGGCCTTGCGACGAAGTTGCTCAATGGTACGGGCGTGATCCACCACATCTAAAAATGAATGGCCCGCGGACAACATAAACTGCTACTCAATCCTCAACTGCAGCCTCAACCCCCTAACAAAGCATTTGACCAGCTCCTCCTCTGTCGGTAGAATCATGGTGGCATAGAGGGACAGCTCCAAAAATCTAGTCTCGTACTCTGATAATGTTATGGAGCCTTGCTCCAACCTCGAATCTTCATCACAGAGTCGATCCCTGACGCTCCGTGGGATAAACCGGGCACGAAAAGCCTCAGAAAACTCAGTCCACTACACTGGTGGGGATCCCACTGGCCTAGACTCAATGAAAGAACGCCACCACTGCCTAGCTGGTCCGTCGAGCTGGTAAGCCGTGAAATCTGCTCCTCTGGACTCCACTAAACCCAATGTCTGCAAACGCTCCCAGCAGGTGGTCAGAAACTCATGGGCGGCCTCCCTGGCAGCCCCAGAAAACCTCGGCGGTGATAATCTAAGGAACACCCCGAGCTCTTCTTCTCCCTCAGTGGCATAACCCCATCCAAAGGGTCTGGCTGAACGGCGACCGGTGCCGGCGGCTGAAAAACCTCAGGAGCCACTACTGTAGGCTGGTCCTGCTATGCTGGAACTGTTAGTCGACATAATGTCACCCTAGTTAGAGAATTAATCAAGAAACTTTAAAGAAAAGATTCTTTAAAAAGAATATGTACAAAATGCCTGATCATTTTGATACATGTGAGCAACTATCATTTTGCTCTTGAACACTTTGTGTTCGTTGTGACTCATGTCTTATTGGGGAATTTGTATAAGGCGTTAGTGACTCATATCCCAAATTTGTTTTTCTCTGTTACATTAAAGATGGAAATTCACAAGTTGACTTTGAACTTCAAGCAATGATGGATCATTTGAAGTTGATTATCAAACTTCTGACAATACTTGTTGGAATTTTTTAGGTCTTCCTCAAATTTTGTCCCAGTTAGATTTGTTGGAAAATCTCAGAATGATCTCCAATCTTGACTTCCTGGAGATAACATCTTTATTGCAAATTTTTGAGATCTTCTCAAAAAGAAATTCCCAGTTTCTATTACAAGGAGAAATGAAAATCACACTGGATACATGACCGAGCTGTTATGGTACCTACATATCCTGTTGAGCCAGGAATCAGGTCAAATGTAGTTTCTATCCTGCAGATGATGAATATTAAAAAAAAATTTAGATAAGATCATCAGTACAAAATGTGTAATATGAACATGATGAAATAGGAAAAATGACATTCCTTGCAATATTCTAAGCTTAAAGAAAAATAATATGTCACATTTTTAGGGTGGACGACCTAATGAAGTAAAATAGGCATCTCACACTGATGAGATTAACCCAATATTACATTTCACAGTGGACAAATCAATTTTATAAGAAAATGCAAATTACTTTTTTAAAAGAAAAGAATCTAAAAAAATATTTTGAAAGATATTAAAAGGTGGGTGCTTAGTATTTTTTTTTTGGAAATAAAGAATGTGAAATGATAGTCAAATCTTGACGACAATTGGTACAAACAGTTAGGAATGCATGTAAATTTCTCCTTTTTTTTAGATAATTCCTACAAATTCAAATGGTACCTCAAACATACTTAAGTATCAACAAGATTTGTTCATCTTGCTTCAAACAAAAGTTTTGAATTGTACCAATCCTCATGTTTCAAGTGCCCTCACAATAAGAAACGTCTTATTTTCACACATATTTGAAGTGTTTGATTTGAGGACATTTTTCAAAGTGCATCGCACTCACAAGAATGTACAACGCATGCAATTGTTATACCATATGCTTGACCCTTATGTAAATCTCCACTAATGTGAGAATATTTTGAATGAGATCATGTAGGGCTTGTTACTGGCTTGTAGTGTAGGCTTAGGGACGGGTAGGATATTTGTTTGGGATAAGAGTGACTTAATTCCTCCTTGAGCGTTACACTGAATTTGTGCTTTTGACAATTGATGCGCCTTTGGCGTCTGATCCTCCTCGTTGTCCCTTTCTTTTGTTTCGACTTTTTTTGAATCCTTATTTCTTGGAGCTTTTCCTTTTTTCACCCCTTTTTTTGTTTAGACTTCTTTTGATTCCTTATTTTTTGGAGCTTTTCCTCTTTTCACCCCTTTCTTTTGAAGTTTTCTCCTTTTTTTTCTTTGGAGTAGTTTTCTTCTTGTCTTTCATTGACATTGTAGGGGTGATTTTATCTTTCTTTATTTCTTTCAAGCTTTTTTTTCTTTCTCTAGAAGTCATTTTGCTTTCTTTACTTCAGGAGACTTTATATCTTTTGCCTTTGACAACTTCAAATCTGGATCTTCTTTTATAATTTGCACATCTTTGGTGCGCTCAAGAAGGTTGAGCCAAGAGAGGGATAGTGCATGTAAGCACTCAGAAGGGTAATGGCTAAGATGTGATTGTCAAAAGAAAAGTTTTCAGGCTCAAGTTTGGGGAAATTAGGGATTAATGTCATTTGGTAGGCTTTGAAAGGTACAATCGGGTCAAAGAAGGCCTACGAGCATTTACAAAACCAAAGATTACTCAGAATTTTGCCACCATAAACATTCAGGTCAAGTTCTAGATCAACAGTGTGATGCTATTGAATTTCGATCTAAAAACTCACAACACAATGCACATGAAACCATGAGGTTGGTTTAATTCTTATCTTGAATACATGTAAGAGAATTTTTAGGCATCAAAAAGTACAAATAAGAGGTACCAAAAGAATCTATGGTTTACCACAAAGTCAGTCCTCTCCATCATATCGAGTATTCTTACATGCTCCTAATTGCATTGGCACAACTGAGCTGAAGAGATGACTCTTCCAATGTGTACACAATATTTTTTCTGAAAGAATAAATACCGAACCCAAGAAGGACTGCCTACGTATCTCACTAAGATGAGAATCAGGTGTGCGTAGCTCATGCAGATATGCAATAAAGTAATGCACACAATATATATTTTTTTTAAAAAAAATTAAAAGAATACATACTGAACCCAAGAAGGGCTGCCTACGTATCTCACTGAGATGAGAATCAGGTTCATGTAGTTCAGAAAGATATGTGTTTGAAATATGTACACAATATTTTTTTTAAAATTTGAAAGAATGAATACCGAACCCAAGAAGGGCTGCCTATGTATCTCACCGAGATAAGAATCTGGTTTGCGTAGTTCGTGTAGATATGTCTTTGAAAATATGCATAAACTATTTTACTTTTTTAAAAAAAAAATTAAAAGAATAAATATCGAACCCAAGAAGGGCTACCTACGTATCTCACCGATATGAGAATCATGAACGTGTAGTTCGTGTATATAAGGCATAAAATTATTCAAAAATTAGACAAACTTAGAGTGATGATCGTAAGTCTAGTGCCGACGACATATTTTTGTTAGAGAGTGTCTTCTGACTGTTTGTACCGACATATTTTATGTACTCTCAACTGTGGCAATCACTTGTTGTATTCTATCTTGAATGTCTTTTGGAACTGTGTATTCTTTTGACTATTCACAAAAACCATGCATCATTATAACCATCCCCGACTACTGTCGGGGACGGGTTTCCTGCAAAAATATAAGAAATGTTTGAAAGCATGGCTATAATAAAAAATAATAAAATAGAGACTACAAGAAAACATGGAATTAGCAACAACTTCTTAGCAACAACTATATTATTGTTGGCTTATATAAATAAATAGCAACAACTCAATTTAATTGTTGGTATATCTTTCAATTTTTTACCACAATATTTTTGTTGTTGCCAAATATTTTAGTATTGTTGCTATATATATATTATTAATTATAATTAATAAAATGAATTCCAAATATAATAAAATTGCAACAACGTTTTTGCAACAATCATGATATTGTTGCCAATTTTAATAAATGGCAACAATTTAATTAATTTGTTGCTATCTTAGAAAATATTTGGCAACAATATTTTTTTTATTGTTGCTAATATACATAATTTACTAATAACTTATGCTATTGTGGGCTAAAATAGATATTTTTTTTTAGTTTTCCACCAAAAAGTCGCGGTTTTTTTTGTTTGCGCCAAAAAGTTAAAGAGTATAGAAGTTACCCAATTTTTATTTTCTTTTTCCACAAATATAAGTGAGCCTCTTTAGTTTTCCCCAAAACTGAAGCTAGGTTTTCTTCCTCACTACGAAGAATCAGTTTTATCCCTCATTGTTTCACTGCGAATGATGTTCTTGGGTTTTCTCTGGTGAGTTTCTTTTTTGATTTAATCTCTTTTCACAAAGTTTGGTGAATTCTTGTTAACAATTATCTCATGATTTTGTCTCTTTGATTATTGTGTTCTTGTTTTTATTTCAGAATCCTCATAAACTTTGTTAAATTTGAATTCCTTTTTATTTCTAATACTTTCCAGTAGAAAAAGGTTTGATTTTTTTTGGGGGTTTGTGGGTATTTGAATTTGGTTGAACTACTTTGTTCGATTAGGTTTGATTTTTGTTTTTAGTTTGATTTGGTCCTATTTAAAAAATAAAACACATTGGGGCAAGTGTTATGAAGTTAACCTGGATTTTCTTTTATTCTAAGATGAAGTAACTTTGCTGAAAGGGGTCATTCTCTGTGCAATGAAAATAAAAATGAAAATGCCCTTTTTTTTTGGAAAAGAGAGGGTGTTAGCTAGCAAGTTTTCCTGTTCTACAGTTAAAATGTCTTCACTTGTGTGTCTTAAGTTGGCCATGCAGAGATATATAATAAGAGGAGCCCAACCGTTGTTGAGGAATTCAGTAGCAATGAGTATGGTTGTCGAAAAAAGAGTAAATAATTGTGGCAAGTAATTGATGTTAGTGGTCTGTCCAACTTCAAGGTTAATACTCGTAGTATATCCTAGTACTACCAAACTTCAACATCACCAATATAAAATTTCTGGTATTTCATAGTTGCACCACTCCTTTAAGCTTGAAAATGCTAACAACAGTCCTCTATTGTTGAGTCTGCACCAGAAAATGTGCAAGTTCACACTTTGTTGCATAACAAATTTTGATATGTTGTATTTTCTATGTACCCCTGTTAGTTTTTCTATTGCTGCCTTCTGGTGATAGACCATAATTGATTTTGAACACTCCCTAAACAGCAAAGATAGAAAAATAAGTAACAAAATAAGAAGAGTAAGGTTGAGTTGGAAGATTCCTTAGAATGGAGAGCTTTCAGAGTCACAAAAGTTAATCTTCTGAGTAACTTTTATGCACCCTGCACGTCTTGCTTCATTGCTAGACAACGTAGAGTGCTTATGATACATTGTGTTGCCATTATGTGTATAGTTTTCCTAATAGCGTCTGAAAGATTGTTCCTTGTACTAACATTGCACCTATGCTTCTACCTCATTAGTTTTAAGATATGGTCTCTCAAGAGGGGAATGTCTTTTCTTATTTCAGCCTGATTGAAAGATCTAACATATCAGATTGAGGTGCTAAGGCTTTAGGTGTTGGCGCAATATTGTAGTCTGTTTTCAGTGGTACACTAGTGTGATCATAGTTTACTCTGTAAAAACAGTTTTCCCTTACATTCTGAAGTAATGTAGCTGTAATATAGTTTGGTTATGTGTTAACTTGTATGAAAGTTTTGTTGACCAGCTTGTTAATTGGTGCATATGAATTTGTTATATTCACACCTAATACATGACATAGAACTTTCCTGCATAGTTTTCTTTACCATACTGCCATACAAGGTATTTTGTGCTATACTATAAAGGTACACGTGATATGTTGTAGTACTATAGAATTGCGACATCTCGGCCAGTATGGAGAGATGTATTTACATTTCCTATAGTTCTATAGTTGCGCCACTCCTTTAACCTAAACATTGCTTATAACAGTTATGGTGTTATTCTCCTATTTTTGCTTTTAGATGTAAGACCCATTTAGGTTAGTGTCTGCTATTGCTTTTCAAATTTTACTGGATTCAGTTTTTGGGCAAAAACTAATCAATTACACCTTAGAAATTGAGTTTTATTTATCTTTGGTATCTATTGGTATAGTTTGACATGGTAATCTTGATTGTCGAGTTTACACACTGCTGATGGTTCATAGTAAATGATTCTGTTTATGATACATTGTGTTGCCATTATGTGTATAGTTTTCTTAATATCGTCGGAAAGATTTTTCCTTGTACCAACACTGCATTTCTGCTTCTACCTCATTAGTTTAAAGGTATGGTATCTCAAGAGGGGAATATCTTTTCTTGTTTCAGGTGATATAATCTGCTTGATTGTAAGATCTAAGAAATCAGATTGAGGTGCTAAGGTTGTAGGTGGTGGTGCAATATTGTAGACTATTTTCAGTGGTACACAGGTGTGATCTTAGTTTACTCTGTTAAAACAGTTCTCCCTTACATTCTGAAGTAATGTAGCTGTAATATAGTTTGGTTATGTGTGAACTTGTTTGAAAGTTTTGTTGACCAGCATGTTAGTTGATGCATATGAATTTGTTATATTCAGACCTAAGGCATGACATATAACTTGCCTGCATAGTTTTCTTTACCATACTGCCATACAAGGTATTTTGTGCTAGATTGTAAAGGTACGCGTGATATGTTCTAGTATTATAGAATTGCAACATCTCGGCCAATATGGAGAGATGGATTTGCACTTCCTATAGTTCTATAGTTGTGTCACTCCTTTAACCTTAAACATTGCTTATAACAGTTATGGTGTTATTTTCCTTTATTAAACCATCATTTTTAAGTTGCTTATATTGATTTTAAAATATCATGTGTAGCTTTGAATTTAAATTGTTTAGATTTTCCAATTTTATCGTTTTGATACTCTTTTTTATGAAAAGTTCTATATGAATGGTTTCAGGTAGATGTAGACAAAATAATTATTGGTCTTAATAACATTTTTTGGTTTTTATTATTAACTTTTTATAATATGAAGTCTTTCCCTAACATTTTTTTCTTTATCTTTTGGTAAAGAAAATTATATAATTTTTATATTTGTTGATTTGAAATTCCTTGTAGGTAAGTATATAATGGATAAAAGTTGGATACTTATTGGGAATAGGGCGTTACCGCAATACTTAAATGGTGTTGAACAATTTTTGAACTTTGCATTTTCCAATCTTGAGGTTGGTGTAAGAATTCATTGTCCGTACATGAAATGTAATAATGTTCTTTGGAAAAAGCGAGATGAAGTGAGAACAGATTTATGTAGGTGGGGAATGATTCAAACTTATAAAAAGTGGATTCATCATGGTGAGTTAGATTTATCTTCAGATGATGAAACAAATACCAGTGAAGATTTAACATTAGAAAATGATGATACTTCGATTTTTGAAATGTTGCATGATATATATCATGGTGTTCCCAATGATAGTCATGATTTTGTTGAGACAACTGAGTTAGGGCATGAAGAGCCTAATACATATGCTAAGAATTTCTACAGGTTAATGAAGGATGCAGAAAATCGATTGTATCCAGATTGTGAAAATTTTTCCAAACTATCATTTATAGTCCGTCTTTTTTAAATAAAGTGCATGCATGGATGGAGTAATACTTCATTTGACTCTTTGTTGAAATTACTGAGTGATGCTTTACCTAAAGGAATGTGCTCCCAGATTCTATTTATGAAGTTCAAAAGATAATAAAAGATTTGGATTCAGATTATGTGAAGATAGATGCATGTGTCAATAGATGCATATTATATAGAAAGGAATATGCTGATCTGGAACAATGTCCTAAATGTGGTGAAAAAAGATGGACAATAAGAAAAGGAGAAGATGCCAACAATGAAGTTGCTTCAGGTAATTTGAATAAGAAAAAGAAAGGAATTCCTAGAAAGATTCCTAGATACTTTCCTGTAATACCTAGATTACAATGATTGTTTATGACCAAAGGAACCGCAAAAGATATGAGGTGGCATAAGAATAATCGAGTTGATGATAGAGTGTTACGACATCCAGCTGACTCATTAGCTTGGAAAAGTTTTGATGAAAAACATCCAAATTTTTCTTCAGATCTGTAACACCCAGTTTTTGAAAAGAAAGAAAAGTGCAGTTTTAAAAGTCTTTCTGGTGCCAGTGACGATGGAAGCCATCTACGGACCGTAGGTGGAGTGACGGGCCGTAGATGGGAACCGTCGATGGCCCTACCAACTTTATGAATTTTGAGTTTCTGAACCTTGACCTACGGAATAGCAAGACGGTTCGTAGTTCGGTTGACAGGCCGTAGATGGGTTCCGTAGATGCCTTCTAGACTTAGCCAAATTTTCAGTCTAAAATGAACTTTCTGAATTGATTGACGGAAGAGCAGGACGGTCCGTCAGTGGATGTACGGACCGTAGGTCCTGTCCGTCGATTGGCCCCGACAGTTTTATTTAAGGGGTTTTTCGACTTTTTCCCTAAATGTTTATTCCTTATACTAGATGATTTTACCCCTTAACCTTGGCCCTATTTATATTTTCTAAGCCCTAATCCCTTCATTCCAACTCTCATCTCCCAAAATAGTCCTCTCTCTAGAAGAACAAGAAGGAGAAGAAGAGAGCTAGGGTTCTCATCAAGGTCATCAATCCTCATTTTTTTTTCCAAGGCATTGGCATTGAGGTATGATAGTATTTACCATTTGGAGTCTTTCCTTCAATGGGTCCTCTTTTCCTTAAGGTTTTCAAGGTTTAGTCTTGCCCAAGAGAGCTAGGGTTTTGACAAATTTTTATGGGTTCTTCATTATGCTTTCCATTGTTGATGTTATGGTTGATAGTGCACGATCTAGAGTGGTAAAGTAAGCTAGTGCACGATTTAGCGTGGTTTACATGCAACTTGATGAATCCCATGAGCTTATGCTAAGTTTCCCCCAATTTATGATTATGTTTATGATTGTGGGTTGATTGAGAAAAGATGAATTGCATGAACTCTTTGTGAATTGAGTTAAGGATTATGATTATCAAGCTATGAATTTCATGTAAGACTATGAATGATGAAAAGAGGATAGTTTATGAAAAGATGCATGTTGAATCAAAATCTATGATTTTCCTCTATTATGTGGGTTCCCTCAATTATGACTAAAGTGCCTTGATTTATGGCTTTCCAAGTATTAGCTTGCATTGAATTGCATGTTTTGAGGTGAAGCTTATGAACCCATGATTTATGAGTTAAGAGCAAGATGAGCTATGTAAATATGAGGCTTGTGAACTCATGCATGTTTTATGAAGTTTATGATATGTTAGTGCAAATGTTGAGTTCTGAAAGGGTTTCTCGTGTAATGCTCAACCTATGAATGTGAAAGGTTTTCTCACACGTAATGATTCATAACTTGTTGAAAGGTTTGTTCAACTAAGCTTGAATCCTTGATTAAGGAACTATTCTATGAAGGACAAGAGGTGATTACCCATGTACCCTAATGTAGACAAGAGGCGATTACCCATGTCTACTAATAATGAAATCACGACTAATAGAAGAACAAGAGGCGATTACCCATGTTCTTAAGGAGCTATTCTAATGAATGAAGGGACAGGAGGCGATTACCCATGTCTACCTAAGATAAAATGAACTATGATAAATCTGTGGGAAGTATGCTTAGTACCGAGTGGACAAGTGGCAATTACCCATGTCCCATAACCTATGTGCCACCATAGGGTGATGGTCTATGATAGACACTAGCTAGTGGATCCACATAAGCTAAGAAGTTCATGGTCTTACCTTGGCAAGTAGGACACCCCTTTTCGGTGTGGGGCAGACACCGAATTCCATGTTGATAGCTCACATGGTCTCATATGTCGGTTAAGGCTATTTCCCCACAACTAATGAACAAGTGTTATGATGATGATCTAAGGTAAAGTAAAGGAATGATGAATAGCTTGTCTTGGCCATGGTTTATGCTACATGTTTTCTTATGTTCTATCATGTTTTAGCTTGGCCATTGCATGTCATGATTATATGTCATTCTAGCATGGTTTATATGCCCTTTGTGCATTGCTATCATACTTGGTACTTGATTGTACTAACGCATACTTTTGCCTACATTGATTCTATTGATGTAGGACTTAGTGGTTCTTCTCATCCCACTCGTGGCTAGTCAGTTCCAGTGATAGTGAAGACTTGGTGAGGCCTCCTACGTCCGAGGACCTAACCTTGTTACGTTTTCATGCTTTCCATTATACTTTTGGATATTGTATTGGGATGCGTCCCAAACCTTCATTTCTATTCTATTATGTTAGATGGCTTGAGACATGAGATGTAGACTTCCGCTGATGTTTTTCTTAAACTCTGTTGTGATTTTATCTTTTGGACTCTTTAATTTCTACTATCTTGTATGTATGTATGCTAAGTGGCTTGTATGAGGCCTTTCGGGGTCTTGTAAGCCATGTCACGTCTAGGGGGTACCTTGGGTCGTGACAAGATCCTCGTAATGTAAGACTTGGACTTGCTTCAGATGGCTTTAATCCTTTTGGTTCAATGAGTAATTCATATAGCATGTGGCCAGTTATCTTGATTCCATATAATCTCCCTCCATGGCTATGCATGAAACAATCTAATCTTTTGTTGTCTTTACTTATTTCTGGACCAAAAGGTCCTGGTATGAATATTGATGTGTATCTCCAACCTTTGATTGATGATGATTTGAAATCTTATGGGGGGATGGAGTTGAAACATATGATGCTTTTATGAAATTAATTTTTAAATTACGTGCTTCTTTATTGTGAACAATTAATGATTTTCCTGCTTATGGTATTTTATCTGGTTGGAGCACTAAATGTAAACTAGCTTGTCCAGTTTGTCATGTGGATACTTGTTCTGTTTACTTGAAACAAGGTCGAAAGCAATGCTATATGGGTCATCGTAGGTTCTTAGAGATAAATCATCCTTTTCGCCGGAATAAAAGTTATTTTGATAACACAAAGGAAGAAAGACTTGCACCACAAGCTTTGAGTGGTGAAGATGTGCTTGTGCAACTTAATACCTCTTCACAAAGGCCAGTCGATGACAACACAAGAAAAAGAAAACGAGATACTGAAAGATGTGATAATTGGAAAAAGAAAAGTATATTCTTTGAACTCCCATATTGGAAGACTTTGTTGTTGAGACATAATTTGGATGTATTGCACATTGAAAAGAATATCAGTGAAAGTGTGCTAGGAACATTATTGGACATTGAAGGAAAAACAAAGGACACAATGAAATCGCGATTGGACTTACAAGAAATGAAAATCAAAAAGTCCCTCCATCCCATAAAAAGTGGGGATAAATACATACTTCCTCCAACAAGTTATACAATGTCTAAAGCTGCAAGGATTCAATTTTGTCAACTCATTAAAGAACTCAAGTTTCCTGATGCGTATGCTTCTAACATCAATCGTTGTATCAAGGAAGCTAAAAAATTTGGGCTTAAAAGTCATGATCATCATGTTCTTTTTTAGCGCATTGTACCACTTATCATCAAAGGAATTTTGCCAAAAGCGGGACATGACCCGTTAATCTGTTTGAGAAGTTAGATCAGCTAGATAAAAGCATACGAATGACATTATGTAAATTAGAATGTGTGTTCTTGCCGACATTCTTTGATATTATGGTTCATTTGGCAAATGAAGTGTAATTGGGTGGTCCTGTTCAATTTCGATGGATGTATTACATTGAAAGGTTGGCTTCTTACATTTATAAACTATTCTTTTAATTGAAATTTGTTAAAATATTAATATATTTTACTTGTTAGATTTTTGCGAACCTTGAAAGGTTATGTACGCAATAAATATCGTGTAGAAGGATCAATTGCTAAGGGTCATATTGCAGGGGAGTGCATGACATTGTTCTCTAGATATTTGACTGATATGGAAACAAAGGAAAATCGTCCAGATAGAAATTTTAATTCTTCTAACATAGATCACAATAGCTTATCTATATTTAAGTGTCGTGGTAAACTACTAGCAAGGGGTTCTTGGACAAATTTGAGTACTTTTGAAATCAATCAAGCTCATTTTTACATCCTCCAAAATTGTGAGGAAGTCAGAACATGGATTGAGTAAGATATGTTTCTCCTTTACATCATTTTCTTACAAATACTTAACATTTGTGTTGTAATTTTTTTTTTCCATATTTTCACAACTTATAGGGAACATTTAGAAATTTTAACAAAGGAGAATAATAGAAATGTAGCGAAGAGACACAAAGGGGAATTTCCTTTATGGTTTGAAAAAAAGGTAATATCTTCCTTTGATGGTTCATAATTTTTTTAAATAACATTAATATTTGTAATTTTGTAATTAAAATATTACAGGTGGTACAATTAAAGGAGAATGGTGATAATCGAATTACTGAAGAATTACTAATTTTTGCTAGACCTCCTGATCCTGGAGTTTTTTGTCATAGTGGATATATCTTGAATGATATTCGATTTCGAACAATGGAATCTGAGCTAGGTTTAAAAACTCAAAATAGTGGTGTGGTTGTGAATAGTGATGAACATACAGGAAATGTTGATTATTTTGGAAAGATACGAAGAATTTTAGAGATTCAATATATGAACAATAAATTAGTTATATTATTTCAATGTGACTGGTTTGAAGTTCCTCCTCAAGGTCGTAATCAAAGTAGAGGTTACAAAAAAGATGAATATGGATTCATATGTGTAGATATAACACGACTCCATTACATAAGTGATCCATTCATTCTGGGCTCGCAGGCTCAATCAGTGTATTATGTTAAACATGGTCAAAGTGAGAAATGGCATGCAGTGATAAGGGTTAGACCACGAAATTTGTATGACCTTCCTGAACAAAATGATGAAATGGAACCATGCCAACTGATTGACTTAGTTGAAAGAGGAGAAACAATTCCACAAGTAGAGTTGGAGAATGATAACATCAGAATACAAAGAGAAGATATTGATGGAGTGAGTGTTGAAGCACCTTCTCTCAATAACGAGGAAGAAGAATTAGTAGTTGTAGATGAGTCTGATCATGAAAACATGGATGACTGCAGTGATTCTGCAACAGATGAAGATATTTGTGAATATGATGAAGTTGAGGATGATGATTGGTCGTGATTTCAACTTGCCGTCAAGATAATTTTTCTTTTTCTGAATTACTTTGTCCATGAAAGTTTTGTTTTTCATCTGCTTGTCGAAATTTTTCCTTTAGTTCTTTATCTTCTTTGCTTAGAAGCTTTATTTGTTTCTCTTGATTTTTAAGTATCATTTTATTTTTTGTTATCTCAACATCACTTTTATTTATTAATTGTTATTTTCTACTTTCATGATTTGTAATTTTGACTAGTCTTCATTTATATAATATATAATATGTTGCAGCCAATCATGATGACAAATATACATAATTCTAATGATAGTGAAATTGTCGATGTAACTGCAATCCCAGCTCCAGGTAAGTCGATCCATTCCCATTCGTTATACTATATCTCTTTAAAATCTCTAGATCATATATGTTATGTTTATATACATTTAAATATCTTTATGTATTATTAAAGAAAAGAGAGAAAGGGAAGAGGAAAAACAATAGGGCTTTCAACCCAAAAGAAACGCAAAGAAAATGACAATGGAAAATTGAAGGTGATTATCCCACCAGATAGAACAGTAGCGGTAGGTCCTGGAGCTAAAGATTTTTCTACCGAGCTCTCAGTGAAAGTTCTTCATAATGCTAGACATGATGTCAAGAATTGGAAAGGAGTTCCTGATCTTGCAAAAAATAGGATTGTCGCTTATAAGCTGGTAATTTACTTTTCTCTCTGCCTTTTTTTTGTTGCTGAAATGATAAATGGTTAGTAGTGGTATTTCTGATTGTCTAGTCCATCTGTATGGTCCCATTTCATGTTTAAGATAGGTCATCTAAAAAATATCTCAATATGACATCATCTTGTCAAAGAAGTTCAGCTACTTGACCTCCTTATGCGTTGTAATCTGTAGTATCTGATCCTTCAATATAGTTTTCCTTTTAAGCATCTGATCAGTTTCTAACTGATAACCATTAACAAGAGTTTGCGTTATTCATTTAACTTGAAAGTGATAGTTGAAGCTAGCTGTTGATGGACACTGCCTAAATCAGAAGTGAGGTTTCTGGTTATCGATCGTAGCTCTCTGTCTTTTTTTGTTGTGGAAATGATTAATGGTCATTAGTGGTGTTTCTGACTGTCTAGCTAGTGCTCTTTCTCTTTTTTGTTGTTGTTGAAATGGTAAATGTTTTAACCCATATCTCAACTTAAGCTTATTGAGGATATGACCTTGGAAGTAGGCATTTAAAACATTGATGAATCTATCATAGCATGTACTTCTTCACATATAGTTTGCCTTGGCCGATTACCTCTTAATTTTTGAACATCTCCAAAGACTCTGTTCTAAAACTAGTGTAAAATATCTTTGTAACATTCATCAATATGCCCATTTTCTATCTAAGATGATCCATAGAATATCTCAATATGACATCATCTCGTCGGAGTAGTTCAACTTCTTGACCTCCTTAAGCATTGTAATCTGCAGCAACTGGTCCTTCAATGGAGTTTTTCTTTCTTTCTAGTATTTGATCAGTTTCTAACTAATAACCGTTAATAAGAGTATGTGTTATCAATCTAACTTGAAATTGATAGTTGAACCTAGCTGTTGATGGATAGACATTGCCTAAATTAGTAGTGGTGTTTCTGGTTATGATGCGTTGGAGGGGTTTAAAAGGTTGAGTTTCATCGAGTTTAGGTGTTTTAGTAAATCTAGTTTATAATTCAAGCCAAGTACAAGCAGTGGTGGAACCAGAAATTTTGTATTATGGGTGCTCAACTATTTTTACTTCAAATCTATTTCTTTAGCATCCACTTCTCCACATGATAGTTTTCTGGAAAAAAACTAGGTAATACCTGCCATTTCAGCTATAGCGTACACTAAATGTTGGCAAAACTGCAAAGCTGTCTTTTCTTTCTCAAGTTGTGTGCCATTAGCATAGCACTCCAACATGCATACCTCATGAATACATAAGGTGCTTTCATCTTAAATTCTATATTTGTTTTACCAATATTTTTATACATGGATCGGGAAATGCATTTATATAATCTCGAGCTGGTCTAGATCAGATTTGTGTAAGCTATTCCTCACTGATTTTGTACATATACCATCTTTTCCTCTCTTGTTTATCTCTGAAATCCAATTAAATGAAATTCTTCAGCCTCTTTATTACTTATTCTTTTCAACTATGGATTGGAAACCGTCTGTCTCGAAAAATAAAATCAATGGCTGATCAACTGTAAGTGGACTTGGGAATTATGATAGCGGCTGGAGAATCTGTTATACTTCCTCTAATAATTCAGATCTCAACAGAGTATGTTCAACTATATCTCCAAGTTAAAGTTCAGTAGCTACCTATTTCACCAAAGTAATTATTTTAATTTCTGTGAACCAATTTTTCCGTTTGCTGCTGAGATCGTGAACTGTTAAAAAAGAATACTCCATGTATAAGTCATCTAGTGCAGACTAATTAGAAGAACAGTAGGACATTAAGCAAAACTGGAAACTTATTCAAATCCCAACCCTCCAAGTTTTGTAACACAATAGCACCTTCGACGGCCATAGCCAAAAGAACAACACCAATCTCTTTTAGGCACCCAGGTGCACGAGACAGCCTTGCTAACAACATTTTATAGTACTTGTATCCTTCTCTGAAATGCGAATGATGAGCATCCACTCCACCAGTTAATGATTTCTCATTCTACAAGTAAAAGTGAAACAAATTACATAGTAATCGACTTGTATGAGTTTGGAGCAAATGTAAATTTAGCAACTACTGTGAAATATTGTTTGGATAAACATTCTATTTCATTTGTTCTTTTTGGCTATTGCTGGTCAGACAATAAGTTAACTGCAAGCTGAATTTGCTATAACAGAGAAATGAAAGTAGATACCGTAGGTATCTTAATGATATAACAACTTTGATGACATGGAAAATGCATATCTTGTCTCAATAAGATTCTTGATATACTCTAATTCTTTCTCAGTACTAATCCAGAAGCTTGGGAGATTTTTAGTTGTTAGTTATATCTAAAGTTTAATAGTCCTTCAAATGAACTATGTTAATTTATTTATGAACAGATTTTAGCGAGAAATTTTATTTGATATAACTGATATTAAATTTTTTAGAATTACAGTTGGGTTGGGAATTAACTAAGAAATATTTTATTGAGCCCAATTTTTGAAACTATTTTGAGTGCAGGACACCTTTCAGCTTCCAGATATACAACACAATCGAGATACTATTCTTCAAACAGCAAAAATTCTGTATTGATATCGTCGTAGTAGACATCATGATCATTTCAAGAAATTTGCTACAAAAGAGGAAAGTTTGCAAAACATACCAACAGATGTTAATGAAGCTGAATGGAAATTGTTGGTTGAATACTTCAGCTCTGATGATTTTAAGGTAGTTAAAAGTACAAAGATTAGACCTCTTATGTTGTTTATTTTTTATTTGACTTCTTACTATATGCTTAGATCAAAATAAATCTCTAAACTCAAAATCTATGCAGAAAATGAGTGGAAGAAATAAAAGTAGCAACGCAAAACAAGAAGTGAATCATATTTGCAGCAGAAAATCTTTTCAAGCTGTGTCTTATGAAGAGGTGATATATGTCTTTTCTTTTATCGATTATGGTTACATTTTCTTCAATAACATAACTTTATTTGTTTTGGTAGAGGAACACCAACACTGGAAAAGACCCAAACTTTCAAAAACTTTGGGAAATAACTCACATGAAGCCAAATGGAGATTGGGTTACTAGTGCTTCTGCTGAAGTGAATGTACATGAAAAAAATCTTATCTTTGTTCATAGAATAAACTTGTTTAAATAAATATTGAAATCTAAAGCTTGTATAACTTTTTTGTATAGGATAAAGTGAAAGATGTTGTTGCTGAAAAAATTCAAGAAATTGAAGAGGATACCGATGTGGTTCCTATTATCAATGCTGCATTTATGCAAATAATGGGAGAAAAATCTTAGTACATTCTTGGTCAAGGATACGGAATTAAGTCAGCAAGTAGGATATCTAGAAATGAAATTAAAGAGCAATTTCAAGCACAACAAAAAGAAGCAGAAGAAGAACGTCGTAAAGGAGAGTGTGTAGAAAACAAGCTAATGGAAGTAATAAACCAGCTTGAAGAGGAGCGAAAAAATAGAGAAGTAATGGAAGTACGTTTAGTGCGTGACCAAAAATTGTTAAAAGAGAGCTTAATGGAACTTACATCTCATTTGCAGAATTCGAAGGTATTTATAGTATACGTTGCTAAACTAGTAAATGCTACATTACTGTAGTTCTTTTCACTCTCATTGTATATCTTAGCCTCTTCCTCATTCTATCATCCCTTTATACGACAGACTAAGTTATTAATTTTTACCATATGTAACAGAATGACCTTCCTGCTACAATTCTCAATATCATTACAAATTCAACTACTTCAAATGAGACAAGTTCTGCAAGTCTAATGAATGACAACTGGGTAAGTAAACTTCCTAAATTGATTATCTTTTTAATAAAGTTCACTGCTAGGAGTATTTAGTAGGTATATTGGTGCAACTTATATTTGGACAAGTATTTAGCATAACCTGAGTATACAAGGAAGTTTATAATGTCTTCTATTAAGTATATGTGATAGGCATTAGTATTATTATACATACTGAACCAGTACTATCGTTGGGTGTTGCTAAAGGATTACAAAAGATATGTTATTAGTTCGTAGTACCATCAGTTTGTTAGCCTTCTAGAAGCTAGTTACTAAACAACTTTTCCTTTTCCGAAAGTTGCTAGCCATCAGTTTGTAGTGATTCTGGTGAAATATATATGACACATATATAGCTATACTCATTATGCATCCATCTATCATTTTAATTACAATAGACAGACACAACAGGTAAGAAATGTATTTTAGATACATATTTGCTTCGAACTTATGGTCTTTATATTGATGAGTAGTTGCTGGAAGATTTACATGGAAAGGAAAATCAAGAATCAGAGATGCAAAAAGAATTGGACAACTTGAAAGATAACTTGACTTTTGAGAAGCAAAATTTGGAAATGGCTGCTTATGATTGTGATAAATTCAGATCTTTGTGCAATGAAAAAGATGCAGAGCTTAAGGTATTTGTTAAATGTGATTAAATTTAATTTATTAAGGCGATAATTTTCTTATTTTATTAATCCATGCTTTACAGTCTGCCCTAATGGAGAAGCGAAACTTAAAAATGCGGCTTTTAAAGTTGAGTCCTCAAGGTTTGAAGAAAAATATTCCAAAAGAGTTGGTTGAAGCAAATAATCAGGTAGAGCTGTAAATTTGTGTTTGAACTTTGTTCTTTATCCAAATTATTCATCTACAAAACACGAACTCATGTGACTTTCATATGCAGGTCTTAGAAAAGATTCAAGAAGAGCTGAAAGCCCGTACTATGTTGTGTACTGCAGAAGAAACAAAGAGGACACTTTTGAGTGAAAAATCATCACTTGAAAAAAGAATCGTAGAGCTGGAGAAGAGGAAATCAAGTGAGGTATGTTGCCTAAATGTCTCTTGTTTAGCGTGAATTATATATTTAATTTGAAGTGGAGTAATATTATAGTATTGAGCAAGATAGAGTGTATGTAGTTATGCAATTAGATGTTAATCAAAAGAGGCCAATTGCTCTAATTTCATAAAATTGTTTGCTTATCTGTTAACTTTTGGGGCAATTGATGCTTCTCTTTTGTTCTCGTTTTTTTCAAAAAAAGTTATTTAGTATCTGAGATGTGAATTAATTTGGAACCGGATGATAATACCTCAAAGTTTCAACTGTTGAATGAATTTTTTAGTTTCGAGGAATTGGTGTTTTTCAATTCATGCTTAATATTGAGATTGCTTGATCCTTTTTTCGTTTATGCTAATTCCTTCAATATTTAGGTTCTTTTTCTGAGTAATTGGTTCAAGCAATCATAGAATCAGTATTTTGTAGTCTTCTAAGATATATTTGTTTCGTCTTTCCATGTTTCTTAATGCAATTCTATATGCAAAATGTTATTAATGATTTCCACAGTTGAATCTGATGTGATTAGGCTTAGTAGAGGTGGTGGCGGGTAGGACTATAAAATGTGTGTCGTGGGTTGGTGACATTGTTTTTTGAATGGATTGCGATATATGGTTCACTTAGATAACATTAACAGTTAATATTCTAATGTGAGAATCTGAAAGTTAGACTATACCAATTGTCTAAGGTATCACAAACCTTATCATTTATCCACAGGACATTCCACTGAATCATATGTTTTTTGCATGTCAACCTTTAACATGCATCTAGCTAGGCGACACCTCTTTTCTATCGTATCCTTTAACCAATTTATGACTTAGTATGATACTATCTGAGATCAGCCTCCCAGGGACAAATGCAGATTGGTTATCATCCACCAGTGCTCCCATAACACCTTTCATCCTTCCTGAGAGAATTCTAGAAATTATTTTGTACAAGATTTTACAACAAGAAATGGGATATCTCGGTATTCAATTACTGTATAGTTACGACACCATAGATGAATTGATTATGGCCAAATTTTGGCTGAAACTCCAATTTCTGTGGATCCGATATAATTCAGAGTCTACCTGTTATTGCACCATCTCCAGTTCCCAATAAAATTTTTAAAGATGTTATCTGCATACTTCTCCTGCACTCTATGCTCAGAAATTGCGAGACGACTAACTTTATAGTCTCTAATAAAAGCTTTTATTTCTCCATGTTTCCCTACATTATTGATACCTCTAACATTCCATGGTATTAACATGTATGTTGAGGTGAGTGAGTGTTTTGTCCTCCATCATCTCCGTACTGGCTACTTCCTTGTCCCACTTCCATCTGAGTTTGTCCTCTAGTGTTTAGGATAGTAAATCCATTAGTGGTCGTAATGTCTGCCCCATATTTAGGAGGACTAACTCCTTTGCTGGTTGTTCTGGTTTTCATTGTCTGCTATTCCTGCATATTATTAGTGTTGGGAGGTGCCCCATTAGATCTGAGCTCCTTACTATTAGCAGCTTGCTCTTCAATATGTTCTGGTTTCTGATCCTTCTTAGGTTGCCTCTGTTTGGTTGTTATTTCTGTGCTATCTTAGCTTTTTAGGTGCTACCATTATCTTCTGAGTTGGATATGATTTTTGCAATTGTGGTTGTCCAGTATGGTGTATTATGTCCTGTTCAGCATTTCCACAGTTATGTCCCACCTTCAAGTAATCATTGCAATGCAGTGGTATCCAGTCATATTTAACAACCTGTTCAAATATTCTCCCAACAGGATCATATACCACAATACTCTTAGGTAGATTATTTTTGAAATAATAAATATTAACTCCATAGAAGAATCGAAATTCCAGTACAATACCTAGATCATAAACTGTTTGTTCACAAACTCAAGATAGCTAATAGCCTGTTACATGCTTGAAAGTATTTTGGCAAATAGGACAACCTAAGATCTAGGCTTCTCTTTCTTCTCCTTGAAGAGAGCCAGGAGAGAGACACCAGAAACCTTCACAACCTTGAACCTGACACTAGGAATATCTCCCACGGCATGTCCCTTACGACCAAATCCAGTGATCAACACTTCATCATTTTCTTCAATGTAGTTCAAACAACCATCATTGGGGACAAGCAGCGATCTTCTTTCCATTTTTTATGAGTTGAACCCCAGCACATTTACGAATAGCAGAATTCAGCTGCTTAGCTTTAACACCTATCTTCTCAAGCACAATGCCTTTAGCATGGGATGATCCAGCAATGGCTTCTTCCATTCATTCCCAAGATGGGATTTTTTATAGGACTTGTCAGCCACCTTTACCTTCTACGGTGGGACTTCAGCTTGCATCCAGCTCCCATATCACATGTCTTCCTCATGTTTGCTGAGTGACAGAACTCTGACTTCAGTTGTTGTTTGATATGTTGCTGATGAAGATAACTCCCATACCTCTTAGGTTTAGTTATATCCATTTCAATAAGAAGTCTAGCATATGAGATTCTCTCAGTATGAGTAGTGCAACTATCAGCCTAAATAGGGACTCTTAAACACTCCCAATTTTACTAAGTGCCTTCGATGTTTAAGAAATTAAGTTGATGTTTCTGCAACACCGATCCAAAAGTGTTTGTTATCTTATCCCCTTGGTATATATACAGTGATACCTTTTATTTTTATCTTCTTTGTTTTTGGTGTTTAGCTTGTATTATATATTCCTAGAGGAGGTTCCCCTTTAATGTTTGAGTTAAATTTTGACTCTTTGAAATGATATTAATCTTCAAATATAATAAAATTTTAGCAACATTCCAAATGAAAAGTATGTGAACATTAGAAATTTTTTTCCGAAGATATTATCATTACAATTATTTCTTTAGTATAAATCGAATTAGGAGATTTACTGCGAGATCAAAGTGAGTTGGGGTGTACTTAGTAGAGTGTGTGTGTATATATATATATATATATACATATATATATATATATATATATATATATATTTGTGTATTTTATAACATACTTTGTAAAAATTTAATTATATTTTTCTTTTATTTGCAGGATATTGAACATGCATAATTCAACGCTACTGCTTCAAGACAAGTACTACTAGAAGAGGATCATTTAAAGATTACTAGATTAGAATACATATAATTTATGACCTTGCTTATTATTTTTTCTTATCAGTACAAACATTTAGAAGTATTTAACTATTTAGTAGTAAATATATCTAGTGCATTGATCTTATGTATTGACCTTTGCAAATTTATATAATTCTTAATTTAAATATTTGTGTAAAATTTCAAAAAAAAAAATGTGTATTGTGTATGTAGCAACTACTCATAAATTGTTGCTAAAGGTGTATATAATATATTTGTGTAAAATTTTCAAAAAAAAAAGTTTTGTATCGTATATGTAGCAACTTCTCACAGATTGTTGCTAAAGGTGTATTGAAAATATGTGATCTATTGCAACAAAAATTATTGTTGTTAAAAGCCATCCTAACAATTTATTAACTAACATTTTGCCAAACTTTTGCAACAACTAATGTCTAATATTGTTGGTAAAAAATTAATTTGTGGCAACATTAGATTTTGTTGCGAAAACTTTTATAAGCCACAACTAGATGAATGTAAGACAACAATTATTTTGGTTGCGTTAAGTCAGATTTTGGCATCAATATTTTTGTTGTTGCAAAAACATTTTGCATCAGCCTTTATTGCAACAATAAGCAACAATTTTTATACTGTTGCCAAAAGTACTTTTTGCAACAACTTCCAATATATAGCAACAAAAAATATTATTGGGAAATGCCTTCTTTCTTGTAGATGCAACTTCATAGTCAAAGACTCCCCTGATTTGCCTTTAGGACTGGTTATTAATGTCTTGTGAACTCCAAAGACTCATTTTTTGCTAGTTCTCCTATCCCTTGCTGCTTCAGACAAGCAATAAGCTTCAAGCTATCAAAGAAAAAATAACTCGAAAGATAAAAGTAAGTTGACAATGACCTGATATTTGTACCTATAAAGCTCTTGAAAAACTTTTGAAAAAGAATGGACCAACATACAATATATTCACATAAAATAGATATATCACATAACACACAAATAATAATGCATGTCTTATATAAAATGTGCCTTGAGTGTTGAATCATCTCAGGCAAATGCGTAAATTCAAGGTTTTGGCTTCGCTCTATACTAGTTGACTAAGAGTGGGCTTCGAAAAGTGTCCTGGTACCCGAGTTTGACGAACTACAGAGTGAAGATAATAAACAGCGTTGGATGACCACAAACCAACTACCAGTTTACCACTCCGACAAAATAGAGTGGTTTTTTTAAGGAACAGTCACGGATAACCACGTAACCATCCTTTTCCTAATGTATTCTATTTGCCATTTAGCGGGAACCATGACATGATATAATATATATATAATCAAATAAATAATGAATAAATAATAAGTACAATATGCAAATAATCAACAAAATATACAAGATATAATGAATAACACAATAAAAGAATAGTCTCCTCAATTTGAAAAAATGAACTCATAATGGTTAGAACCTCAATAACTCCAGCGGAGTCGCCATTCTGTTTACATCCCTACTTTATTCAAACTCTACACAATTAATTATAAAATAAATCAATAGTAGCCAAACAATTGCAAAATATGATAGATAAAATGAAATTAACCAAAATACCACAACACAATGAACAAAACCAAATTAACTTAATCAGAATATAACAAATTTAAGAAACTAAAATAACAGCTGATAAAAAAAACCATTAAGAAAAACAGCACTAAATATTAATCAACCTAATGCATATCAAAAGTGGAAGCATAAACAACAATAATAAAAATAGATGAGACCTAAACTATCTAAAAATGATTTTTAGCTAAGAACAATAATAAAAGAAACACTTATTAATATATGAAAGAGATACAAAAATTGCTAAAAGAAAAAATACATATAATATGACATGAGCTCAGTCAATGAAAATCTATCATAATCATTAAAAATTAAACTACCAAAAAACATAACAAGTTGACCATTAGTGAGTAAAACAGAGTTAAAAAAATGGATATTGACGAACGAAAATTGCCGGAAAACATATAATTTACTAGAGAATGTTAAAATCAATTTCACTCAGCAACAATGATATCAAAAAAAAAGAAGAGATAAGAGTATAACGATTTGTTACCGAAACCAATAGATTCTCCAAAGTTCAAAGTTGAAGCGGTGTCAAAATCGTGGATCGGAGTTTTGATTGTTGTGGAGCGGCTAAGTCGGTTTTCTTATTGGGTTTTGGGTCGATTCCGGTGGGTTCGCCAGATCTGGAGCTTGTAGGTCGCCTGTCGGAGTTTGTTGGTCTGTTTCTCCGTTGTTTTCGGTCTGTGTTTTGTGTGATGGTTTCGTGACGTTGTTGCCAGAAAATAGGGAATGGAAATGGTGGTGTTTGGCAGCTGTTGGGGGTCGTGTGTGTGCTTGAATCTAGGGGTTTTGATGGCTAGTTTCTGTTACCGATTTATGGTGGTGGAGGTTGGCTTGGGTTTGTCTGTTGGACGCCGTTTGTGAAGGAGCAGAAATGGGTTATTTAGCTTGGTTGATTCGAGGAAGAAGACGACATGGGTGGTTCTCCAATGGGTTAAAGTTGTAGAGGTGGAGGTTGTTTGGTTGTTTTTGCCGGAGAACAGTGGAAATAAAGGACAATGGAAAAGGGGTGTTTGGTGGTGGACTCGCCGGATTCCGGTGGAGCTCCAGTGAGTTTGTCACCGGAAAAATATGAACACTTAAAGAATTTATTAACTCTAAAATCTAAAAACTACCTCTAAAATTTTATCCACCTCCCTAACTTAATGACCAAACTATTGCTTAAATAGAAAATCGAAAATCACCTAAAGTACAATACCATTATCTTAAAATCGTGGGCCAAAACCACCGATTAATAAAATATATGTGTATGAAATCTTATCCATATTTGAATTAATTTTTAGACTATGAAAAAATTATTAAAATGAATATTAACATATATAACGAATAAAATGAATGATATGTAAAAAATGTAATTTAATAAGAACAATAATTTAATCGAATTGAACAAATATTTGAACATATTTAATCGATTGCGACAAAAAAAATAATATAATCAAAATTAACTAAAATTCAAAATAAAATAAAAAAATCTTAATGTTTTGAAAAATAAGAATAACTATTGATAAATTTATTTAAAATTATAAAAAAATATATTTTGAACTATTTAATAAATAAAATATAAAAGTATGAATATTGAAAATGTTAGGCAAAAATTGGATGCCAATAGTCAGCAAGGACAGTTTGGCTAATTTGGGGAAGTCTAAGTGACCTTTGGCTAGAGAAATTAAGTCTCTAGCAACTAATATTATCTAGTTGGTAATTTCAAAAAAGGGTGGAGCATTGTCCAGTATCAAAATTAAGCCAACATTCTTGGAGGAGATCAAAACTAAGAAATTTCAAGATAAGCAATTAAGCATGCTCCGAAACAAAGTAGTGTCTGGTGAGGCTCTATACGCCACACATGACTCTAGTGGGGTACTATGTCTTAGAGGGCGGGTTTGTGTTCATTCGGTCAACAACTTGATTCAGAATACGTTGGTAGAAACCCATGGCTTATGGTATTTGATCCATCCAAGCATAACTGAATGTACCAAGACTTGAGGCAGCGTTATTGGTGTCTTTGGATGAACATGAACAAAGCTGAATATATGTCTAAGTGTCAAAACTGTCAGTGGGTGAATTATGAGCACCAGAGGCCCACAGGTTTACTACAAAGGTTGTCCATTGAAGAGTGCAAGTGGGAAAGGATAGATATGGACGTTGTGGTGGGTCTTCCTAAGACTTTGGGAAGGTATGATTCCATTTGGGGTTATTGTAGAAAGGTTGACTAAATCAGCCCACATTATTTTAGTCATAGTGGAATACAATTCTCAGCAGTTGGCAAAGATTTATGTAGAGAAGATAGTAAGGTTACACGGGATGCCCCTTTCCATCAGTTCAGACCAAGGTAAGTAATTTACTTCTATGTTTTGGGGCAAGTTACATGAAGCGTTGGTGAGCGAAATCACATTTAGCATAGCCATTCATCCACAAATCAATGATTAGTCGGAGAGGACAATTTAGGTGTATGAGCACATACTAAGAGCCCGTGTTGTTTATTTTTGGGGTCATTGGGATTTGTTCTTACTCTTGTGTAAGTTCTCTTATAACAAAAATTATCACACCAGTAATGACATGGTCCAATTCGAAGCACTTTATAGGAGGGGATGTAGATCACGCATAGGGCGTAGACTTTGTAAGGGTGTCATGACCCAAGGTACCCCCTAGACGTGACAGGGCGTACAAGACCCCGAAAGGCCTCATACAAGCCACTTAGCATACATACATACAAGATCATAAAGATTTAAGAGTTCAAAAGACAATGTCATATCAAAGCTTTTAAGAAAAAATAGCGGAAGTCTACCTCTCATGTCTCAAAGCCAATCTATCATAAGAATGAGAAATAAAGTTTGGGACGTAACCCAATACAATGCCAAAATGAAAGAGCATAAAAGTAATAACAGCTAGGCTATGTCCTCGAATGGATGAGGACTCGCCAAGTCTTCAATAATTCTTCTACTAAGCTCTAGCCACGAATAGATGGAGAATTGCCAAGCCCTACATTAACAAGTCAATGTAGACAAGAGTATGCGTTAGTACAATCAAGTACCAAGTATGATAGCAATGCACAAAATCATTTAAAACATGCTAAAACGGGACATTTTCATGACATGCAATGACCAAGCTAAACATAGTAAAGGTTAGAAGACATAAAACATAAACCTTGGTCAAAGCATGCTAAAACATCTTTACTTTACTTGAGGAACATCATAGGAACACTTTAGTTCATTGTTTGTGGGAAGTAGCCTTAACCGACATATAAGACCATGTGAGCTATCAACATGGAATCCGGTGTCTAACTCCACACCGATAGGGCCATACTTCTTGCCAAGATAGGACACTTTACTTAACTTATAGCTTACGTGGATCCACTAGCTAGTGTCTATCATAGACCATCATCCTATGGTGGCAGATAGTTTATGGGACATGGGTAATCACCACTTGTCCACTCGGTGCTATGCATAATTCCCACGGATTAGACATAGTTCAATTATCATAAGAAGACATGGGCAATTTCCTCTTGTCTACCTTAGGGAACATGGGTGATCGCCTCTTGTCCCTTCTTAAGAATAGCTCCTTAATCATCGATTCAAAGTTAGTTGAGCAAGACTTTCAACAAGTTATGAATCATTACATGTGAGAAAACCTTTCCCATTCATGGGTTGAGTAATATATGGCAATTTCCTTTCACAACTCAACAATAACATTGCCATATCATTAACTTTGATGCTTCCATCTCAAAGCACACTTAATTCATCATTAGCTCCATAAGAGACTTGCATTGTTTCATAAACTTCATCTTTACATAGGTCATCATGCTCATAACTTTCAAATGATAGGGTTCACATAGGTTCATGAGAATTCCTCTTAAATCATGCAATTCAATGCAAACACATGCTTAGAAAACCATAAACAAGGCAATTTGACCATAATTGAAGGAACCCAAATAATAGAGGAAATTCATAGTTTTTTTTTATTGAACATGCTTACTTCCATAGAACCATCCTTAGTTCATTCATAATCTCATCATGAAGACCTTAACTTAGAAATCATAATTCATGCATGGATTCATAGAGATTTCATAACATTCATCACTCAATTCAAAATTTTTAACTTGAAAATTGGAGATTTTAGGGATTCCATGGAAGAAAGGGCTCCATCGATGAAGACTATCATACCTTAGTGCTCAATTTCCTTAAGCAATTGATAACTTGATTTCTTGAACTCTAGCTTGCCGTCTTCTTCTTCTTCTTCTAACTTCTAGAGAGAGAAATATTTGAGGCAGAAGAGTTTGGGGAAATTTGAAAAAGTGATTGGAAAGGGTAGATTTTAGGATTAAAAGGGCTTATATAGTGTTAGGAGTTGAAGGGAATCGACTTAAGTAAGTAAATAAGTCATTGGGTGAAAAGATCGAAAAACCCCTTCATTAATAACTATCGGACCCCATCTACGGTTGAACCTACGGTCCGTAAGTCAACCTACGGACCATCCTGTTCCACCGTAGATATATTCAGAGAACTTTCCAACTTTGGGCCCCCAACGACGGGTCACCATGTATGGTTAGTGGTTTAGCCTACGGTCCATACATGGCCACCGTAGGTCTGCCTTTAGGCTCTGAAGATTTCACTAAGTCAAGGTCTCACCTACGAGACCTACCTACGGTCCGTACACTGAATGACGGACCGTCCTGACGAGCCATACATCAACTACTGAAACTTAACATTGGAAATTCTTGGATAGTGCAAACCATGATTCCTTCTATGGGTCGTAGGTCGGATCACGAATCGTCGATGGTCTCGTTGGTACTGCACGAGAAAGAGTTTTGAAAGGCTGCATTTCTTTCTTATAAAATCTGAGATGTTACAATATCTCCCCCTTGGGAACATTCGTCCTCGAATGAGAATCAAGACATCATAAGGAGGGTAAGAAGCAAGAGCTAACAACCCAACCTAGAATGCAATCACATATCCGAAGAGGAAACATCAACTCCAATCTAAAGCATGTTCAACACATCATTCCATGAAGACTTTATGCAACTCATACTCAATGCACATAATCATAGATGAATCAGTCAAGTTAGCTCATTTTCTCAAAATTAGACTCTTCATGAACATGCATAATCAAGGAATCATGGAAATAACTAAGACACATGAAACTGAAAGAATGAACCATGAGGAACTAGGTACCTCAAGCTAGAGTAAAATTGGAGGGAAAGAGATGAGGATATCAGGACATCATATCAGTATCGGCCTCCCAAGTAGCACCCTCAGCTAATTGATTCCACCAAAGAACCTTCACGGATGCAACTTCTTTATTTCTTAATTTCTAGACTTGCTGGTCTAAAATCTTAATCGGAACTTCTTCATAGGAAAGACTATCCTTTATGCAAAGATTCTCCAATGGCACTATAGAGGTCGGTTCACCAACACATTTCTTCAACAAAGAGACATAGAAAATCGGATGCACCGATGCAACATCATTAGGCAAGTCAAGTTCATAAGCAACCTTACCAACACGTCTCAAAAATTGATATGGGCCCACATAACTGGGACTAAGCTTCCCTTTCTTTCCAAATCTCATTACACCCTTCATGGGTGAAATTTTCAAGTAAACCCAATCATCAACATCAAATTCCAAATCTCTCCTTCTAATATCGGCATAGGACTTTTGTCAACTTTGAGCTATTTTCAACCTTTCCCTAATAAGCTGAACTTTCTCCATAGCCTCATGTACCAACTCGGGACCTATCAAGGCAACTTCATCAACTTCAAACCAACCTATAGGAGATCTACACCTCCTACCATAAAGAGCTTCAAATTGAGCCATACCAATACTAGAATGGTAGCTATTATTATAAGCAAACTCAATTAAAGGCAAATGATCATCCCAATTACCCTTGAAGTCAATTACATAAGCTCTTAACATATCTTCCAAAGTTTGGATAGTACGCTCCGCTTGCCCATCGATTTGAGGATGAAAGGTCGTACTAAGCTCAACACGAGTACCAAGACCCTTTTGGAAGGACTTCCAAAATTGAGAGGTAAATTGTACACCACGATCGGAAATAATGGATAAAGGCACTCCATGAAACATAACCATTTCCCTCAAGTACAACTTAGCATAATCCTCCGCCGAATAAGAAACTTTGAGGGGAATGAAATGGGCTGATTTCATCATACGATCTACAATCACCCAAACCGAATCATATTGTCGCCGGGTGCGTGGTAAATAAACAATAAAGTCCATCTTCAAATCTTCCCACTTCCAAGTAGGAATACTAATATCTTGGGACAAACCTCCCGGCTTTTGGTGCTAAACCTTCACTTGTTGACAATTTGGACACTTAGCCACAAATTCCGCAATATCCTTCTTCATCCCATTCCACCAATAGACCTCCCACAAATCACAGTACATCTTGGTAGCTCCCGGATGAATGGAATATAGAGAACTATGGGCTTCCGATAAAATTTGTCCTTTTAAGTCATCTACATTGGAAACACACAAACGACCTTGATATCGAAGCACACCATCTCCCCCTTGGGAGAAAGCCTCAGCGGACTTCTTGAGCACCGCTTCCTTCAACTCAACTAAATTAGGTTCAAGATCTTGTTTAGCCCTTACATCATGCACAAAACACGATTCAAAACCATTGTGAACCATAACACCACCTTTAGAGGAATCAATCAACCGAACACCCAATCGGGCCAATCTATGAACATCACGAACCAACACTTTCTTACCATCCTCAATATGAGCAACACTACCCATAGACAACTGACTAAGAGCATCCGCCACTACATTAGATTTACCAGGGTGATAGAGGACACTCATGTCATAGTCTTTTAACAACTCAAGCCACCTTCTTTGGCGAAGATGTATATCTTTTTGTTTAAACACATATTGCAAATTCTTATGGTTGGTAAAAATGTCAACATGCACTTCATACAAATAATGCCTCCAAACCTTTAAAGCAAACACAACCGCCGCTAATTCTAAATCATGAGTAGGATAGTTCTTTTCATGAACCATAAGTTGCCCTGAATCATAAACAATAACTTTCCCATTTTGCATCAGAACACATCCTAGCCCAATTATCGAGGCATCACAATAAACCACAAAACATTCAGACTCTTCCGGTAAGGTCAACACCGGAGCCGAGGTAAGTCTATCTTTCAATTCTTAGAAACTCTTCTCAAACGCTTCGGACCTCGTGAACTTAGCCTTCTTTTGAGTCAAAGCCGTCAATGGAGAAGAAATCGAAGAAAAACCTTCAACAAATCTCCTATAATAACCAGCTAAATCCAAGAAACTACGAATATTCGAAGGTGATAGAGGTCTAGGCCAATTCTTAATCGCATCCGTCTTCTTAGGTTCTACTCAATACCTTTGCCGGAGACAATGTGACCCAGAAAATCCATGGACCTTAGCCAAAACTCACACTTACTAAACTTCGCAAAGAGTTGTTGGTCCTTGAGAACTTGCAATACAATCCTCAAATGATCGGCATGCTCAACCTCACTTCTTGAGTAAATCACAATATCATCTATGAACACAATCACAAACATGTCTAGATATTTCCTAAACACCCTATTCATCAAATCCATAAACACAGCCGGAGAATTTGTCAACTCAAACGACATCATTAGGAATTCATAATGGCCATATCTAGTCCGAAAAGCCATTTTCAGAATTTCATCTTCTTTCACCCTCAATTGGTGATAACCCGAATGAAGGTTGATCTTACAGAAGTAACTTGCCCCTTGAAGTTGATCAAACAAGTCATTTATCCTTGGAAGAGGATACTTATTCTTAATGGTAACCTTGTTCAATTGACGGTAGTCAATGGACATACGGAGTGAAACATCTTTCTTCATTACAAACAAGACCGGAGCACCCCATGGAGAAGCACTTGGTCGAATGAAACCCTTATCCAACAAATCCTTCAATTGTTCCTTCAATTCCTTAAGTTCTGTCGGAGCTATTCGGTAAGGAGGAATAGAGATAGGTTGCATATCCGGGAGAAGGTCAATACAAAAGTGTATTTCCCATTCGGGAGAAACACCGGGAAAATCATCGGGAAACACTTTCGGAAACTCATTAACAACGGGGACCGACTCAAGAGTAGGGGTTTCAGAATCCACATCCCTCACCCTAACAAGATGGTATATGCACCCCTTAGAAATCATCTTTCTAGCTATAAGACATGACACAAATTGACCCCTAAACATCGAATTTCCCCCCTTCCACACTAGGATAGGCTCATTTGGGAATTGAAACTTTACCATTCGGGTCCTACAATCAATAGAAGCGTAACATGAATGCAACCAATCCATCCCAAGAATAACATCAAAATCTAACATATCAACCTCTACAAGATCAACATAAGTGACTCTATGGGATCAGGAGATGGGACAATTTCTTTAGACTCTCTTAGCCACAATAGATTCACCAATCGGAGTAGAGACATGAAAAGGATCTAGCAACACATATGGAATAATATCAAACCTCATAGCCACATATGGCGTCATAAAAGACAAAGTAGCACCGGGATCAAGCAAGGCGTAAACATCAAAGTGAAAAACTTTCAACATACCGGTAACCACATCGGGAGAACCCTCTTGCTCATGATGAGCTTGAAGTGCATAGAATCAGTTTTGCTTCTGATTTCCACTAGAACTCGATGGATTTTGAGGTTGAGTTCGTCCACGGATGTCACCTTCATTTTTAGCCACTAAGGGACAATCCCTTATCTTGTGATCCATCTTGCCACAACCAAAGCATGCATTAGAACCGGCTAGACATATACCCTCATGCTTTTTTCCCACACTTAGCACAAGTCGTCAATGAAAAACCACCAACATTCCCTCCTTGAGGCATAGGGTTGGACACCCTATCCTTGTTGGACTTAGGAGGAGCATTGGAGAAACCTTGACCAGAAAACCTTTGCCAAAATCTAGGGCGACCATGTCCATCGGACCTTGAATGTGAGAGGTTACCATCACCGGTCCTAGCCCTCTTTGTCTCTCTAGACCTTTCCTTGAGTTTCTCCTCTTCTATTTATAGAGAATACACCATGAGACGAGAAATATCCATGTCATTGACAAGCATAGCGGTATGACACTCCTTGACCACCATTTTGTACACTCCCGAAAACAACTTACTCATTCTTGCCCTAGGATCAGCAACCATAGAGGGAGCATATCGAGACAATTGTGCGAACTTAAAAGCATACTCTTTCACACTCATGTTTCCTTGACGAAGGTTGATGAACTCAAGGACCCTTGCCTCCCTCATATCAAGGGGAAAGAACCTATCAAGGAAAGCAACCTTGAATTTCTCCCAATTAAGAGGACCCTCATTAACTGCCCTACCTTCCTTCCATTAGTTGAACCAAACTTGAGCAACACCCTTAAGTTGATAAGCGGCCAACTCCGCCGTTTCCTTCGGTGTCACACCCATGATCATTAGCACCTTGTACACTTCATCGATGAATTCTTGAGGATCTTCCTCAACCTTAGACCCATGAAATTTTAGAGGGTTCATTCTAATGAAGTCCCACACCCTTGATGCTGCCGTACCCACACTTGGGTTCATGGGAGACACGACCTCTCTATTGGCTTAAGCCATCACAGCTTGAGCCAAAGCTTGAAAAGCAGCCCTAAACTCCGTATTAGTCACTTGTTAGGCCAAAGGGTCGGTCGGAAATTGAGGATCTGGAGGAGGAGCTTATTGATCCGCATTCTTTCCCGCATTTCTTCTATCATAAGCTCTTCGGGTAGCCATATCCTGAAACACATAGGATAGGGATTAGGAGAGAGAGACATATAGAGTTACACTCTATCGCACAACTTAGGAGTAATGAAAGAAATGGAGTTTTCTAAACATCTTATAGCCTCTCATTCATAAATATGGCGTGCTTCACACTGATGAACAAGACTCTACTCGACGTGGCTTATGAGACATCCTAGGATCTTTCTAAAACCTTGCGCTCTGAATACCAAGTTTGTCATGACCCAAGGTACCCCCTAGACGTGACATGGCGTATAAGACCTCGAAAGGCCTCATACAAGCCACTTAGCACACATACATACAAAATCATAAAGATTTAAGAGTTCAAAAGACAATGTCATATCAAAATTCTTAAGAAAAAATAGCGGAAGTCTACATTTCATGTCTCAAAGCCAATCTATCATAAGAATGAAAAATAAAGTTAGGGACGTAACCCAATACAATGCCAAAATGAAAGAACATAAAAGTAATAACAACTAGGCTATGTCCTCGAATGGAAGAGGACTCACCCAGTCTTCAATAATCCTTCTACTAAGCTCTAGCTACGAATAGATGGAGAATTTTCAAGCCCTACATTAACAAGTCAATGTAGGCAAGAGTATCCGTTAGTACAATCAAGTACCAAGTATGATAGCAATGCACAAAATCATTTAAAACATGTTAAAACGGGACATTTTCATTACATGCAATGACCAAGCTAAACATAATAAAGGTTAGAAAACATAAAACATTAACCATGGTCAAAGCAAGCTAAAACATCTTTACTTTACTTAGGGAACATCATAGGAACTCTTTAGTTCATTGTTTGTGAGAAGTAGCCTTAACCGACATATAAGACCATGTGAGCTATACACATGGAATATGGTGTCTAACCCACACCGATAGGGCCATCCTACTTGCCAAGGTAGGACCCTTTACTTAACTAATAGCTTACGTGGATCCACTAGCTAGTGTCTATCATAGACCATCATCCTATGGTGGCACATAGTTTATGGGACATGGGTAATAGCCACTTTTCCACTTGGTGCTAAGCATAATTCCCATAGATTAGACATAGTTCAATTATCATAAGTAGACATGGGTAATCGCCTCTTGTCTACCTTAGGGAACATGGGTGATCGCCTCTTGGCCCTTCTTTAGAATAGCTCCTTAATCATCGATTTAGAGTTAATTGAGCAAGCCTTTCAACAAGTTATGAATCATTACATGTGAGAAAACCTTTCCCATTCATGGGTTGAGTAATATATGAGAATTTCCTTTCACAACTCAACAATAACATTAACATATCATAAACTTTGATGCTTCCATCTCAAAGCACCCTTAATTCATCATTAGCTTCATAAGAGACATGCATTGTTTCATAAACTTTATCTTTACATAGTTCATCATGCTCGTAACTTACAAATCATAGGGTTCACATAGGTTCATTACAATTCCTCTTAAATCATGCAATTCAATGCAAACTCATGCTTAGAAAACCATAAACAAGGCAATTTGACCATAATTGAAGGAACCCACATAATACAGGAAAATCATAGTTTTTTTTATTGAACATGCTTACTTCCATAGAACCATCCTTAGTTCATTCATAATCTCATCATGAAGAACTTAACTTAGAAATCATAATTCATGCATTGATTCATAGAGATTTCATAACATTCATCACTATATAATTCAACCCACCAACAAAGCATAGATTTTGAAATTGGGGAAATTGGCATGGGTTCATGGGGATTCATCTAAATTCATGAAATTCAACTCAATTTATACTTCAAAGTTCGTAAAACAATCAATTGAAGCAACATTACAAAGAACCCATAACATGGAAGAAAACCCTAAATTCAATTGGGAATTTCTAACTTGAAAATAGGAGATTTTAGTGATTCCATGGAGGAAAGGGATTCATGGATGAAGACTATCATACTTTAGTGCTCAATTTCCTTAAGCAATTGATGAAGATAACTTGATTTCTTGAACCCTAGCTTGTCCTCTTCTTCTTCTTCTTCTTCTAACTTCTAGAGAGAGAAATATTTGAGGGAGAAGAGTTTGGGGAAATTTGCAAAAGTGATTGGAAAGGGTAGATTTTAGGATTAAAAGGGCTTATATAGTGTTAGGAGTTGAAGGGAACCGACTTAAGTAAGTAAATAAATCATGGGGTTAAAAAACCAAAAGACCCCTTCATTAAAAACTATCGGACCCTATCCATGGTTGAACCTACGGTTCGTAAGTTAACCTACAGACCGTCCTTTTCCACCATAGATAGATTCAGAGAATTTTCCAACTTTGGGCCCCCAACGACGGTTCACCATGTACGGTTAGTGGTTTAGCCTACGGTTCGTACATGGCCACCGTAAATCTGCCTTTAGGCCCTGAAGATTTTACTAAGTCAGGGTCTCACCTACGAGACCTACGTACGATCCATAAACTGAATGACGGACCATCCTGACGAGCCGTACATCAACTACTGAAACTTAACATTGGAAATTCTTGGACAGTGCCAACCACGATTCCTTATGTGGTTCGTAGGTCGGATCATGAATCGTCGATGGTCTCGTTGGTACTGCACCAGAAAGATTTTTGAAAGGCTGCATTTCTTTCTTTTAAAATCTGAGGTGTTACAAAGGGAAGCTCAGGAAAAGGTGATAGGTATTCAGACCAAGTTATTGGCAGCTAAGAGTAGAAAAAAGAAGTATACAGATCTCAAGGTTATGAATATGCCATTTTAGGTTGGTGAGAAGGTTATGTTGAAAGTATCACCCATGAAAGGAGTGATAAGGTTCCGCAAGAAGGGTAAGCTTAGCCCTCAATATATCGGCACATAAAAGGTTCTTGAAGAAGTGGGTCTGGTAGCTTACAGATTGGCATTTCCACCTAAATTTAGGATTTCCATCTATTGTTCGACGTATCCATGTTAAAGAGATACTAAAGGAATGGAGAGTACATCATTAAATAGGATTCTGTCATGCTAAACAAAAACATTCAGTACTAGGAAAAGTTTATTGTTATTCTTGATCAGGATGTCCAAAACTTAAGGACAAAGGAAATTAGGTCAGTGAAGGTTCAAAAGAAGCATCATCCAATTGAAGAAGCCACTTGAGAAACCGAGAGGGATATGAGGGACAAGTACCCTCACTTGTTTAAGGATTCAAGTACTATCTCTTCTTGAATTAGCTCATCTTTTCTTGTTGGATCGTTCAGGGACTGTCACACTTCTAGATTACCCCCTAGACGCGACACAGTGCCTAGAACCACAAGTGACCCTATGATAACCTCATGGCATGGCAAGACACTAAGATAGCATACATAACTAAATAAATTGAAAAAGTGATTAAAGTCTCTATATTTATCATATCAAAAGGAGTGTTTGAGACAAGCCAACATACGCAAAATCTACTAATTGCCTGAAAACCTATAATCATAATGAGTTGTAGGACAAGTCCCTAGATAACTCTATATTTTCTAAAAATCTAAATAAAGTACAGAAGGGAATCATAAGGGTTGTCCTTGGATAGATGAGAATTCAGCAATACAGTTGTTGCAAAACTAATCAAATTTGTACTAACCGTGAGCCTGATGAAGTACACTAGAACCTATATTATCAAACAATATAAGCATAAAAGTATATGGTCAATACTTGGAATGTACTGAGTATGAGAAAAATGCATAAACATGGCATGTGAACATGATAAGTTTGTAAAACATACTAATTAAATGACCAAGTAAACATAACACGAAAACTGATGATTTGTTCTGAAATATTTAGTACAAGGTCATGCAATATCTAGAAATAATATCATATTGTGGGAGATACCATTAATCAAGAAAAACCATATGAGCTATAACATGGAGTTCTGTGTACTGCTCCCACACCGAAAAAAGAGTGTCCTACTTTCCAAGGTAAGGACCACAATATCTAAGCTAAGGTGGATCCCTTGGCTAATGTCTATGTGAGACAAAACCCTACTGTGGCACATAGTTCTGAAACAAAGGGCTTTCTACTAAAGGTCTTAGTCACAACTAATAGGTAAGCCTTCATCCCTAGGTCCACTCGGTGCTATGTAAACACCCAATGGAAACATGCATAAATTTTGAAATAGTAATAGTTAATTTGTATTACTAAATCATATCAATAAACTGATAACATACAGAGTAGCTCCTGAATCATGATAATTGAACATAATCTAAGAGATACTTTGTCTGAAAGAATCTAGATCATGATATCTTGTAATACTGAGAGATACGTCAATCAGAAGCATTATAATTCATGAAAATCTATTAATTTGAGACATACATGTGAACATAACATAGATTTGATCATAAAAGTCCTTACATGCTATGGGTTCAAGAAAATATTACTAGAAACATGGAATTTAAAATGAAAATCATGCAATTAAGATTAATTACGAAGAAGAAACTAAAATTCAATAAAATCCCATGAAAATCACATTAACCCTAACTTTGGAGAAACAATAATTTGAGAGATTGAGGTTTCTTTGATACTCAATAGGTGAGGAGAGACCCATTGATGAAGTTTCCACATACCTTGAGATAGAAATCTTTGCTTGATTCTTGGAATAGAGACTTGAAGCTTTGAACCCTAGATTTTTCTTGAGGGAGAAGACTTAATTGAGAAGAAACTTTGATTTGAGAGGATTAGGAGAGAATGGGAGGTTAGGCTTTTGAAATCAGTTAACTCAGTTATACCCATTTAGAATATGCAAAAATGACATAGTATAGGGATTAAAAGAGTGGAAAAAGACTAAAAAGTCACTAACTTAAAAATGTTAGAATTCGTCCACGAACCCTTTCTACAGACCGTAGAACCATCCACGAATCATGAAAGGTCTTGTAGAAGGTAGATTCAAAAATCCGGAGTTTCTAAACTTTCTTAAATATTCCTACAGCCCGCCCTTACCATCCATAGAAAGGTAGGGATTCTTTAGCATTTTTGAAGTTTCAGGGCTTTAGTCTAAGGCCAATCCACGGTTTGTAAACCTTTCCACAAGTCGTAAAAACCCTCCGTCCTGATTAAGAAAAATTTTCAAGTTTTATAAGTATGGTCTACAGTCAAGTCTACGGTCAGTTGAACCTTTTACGGACCGTAAAGCCTTCTGTAAACCTAGATCCTGAATTCCCATTTCTGAATTCCACTTCACAGGTGGCATCTATAGTCTGTTAAGCTTTCTATGAACCGTAAAGCCTTCCCTAAAAGTAAAAATTGCAGACTTCTGCAAATCCTTCTACACTTTCATGATTTTATCTGAGTTAGGAACTTCTTATGTATTACAATATCTCCCCCGGAACCCTTCATCCATTAATGGGGTCCAACTTGGCATGAAAAGAGTAAGGAAAGATATATAACCAACACTGAGAGCTAAACCCATAAAACTTGAGGAGTGACTAACTCCGAGTTAAAACATTAAGTTTAAAACAAATTTCATGAACATGCATGCACACTTAGACATGGGAATAGTCGAAACACATGAATTTGAAAGATTACTGAGGAGGAACTATTACCTCATACTGAAACTTAAATGGAAGGGAGAAGATGGGGGTACTTGGACATCATATCACTTTCGACTTCCCAAGTATCACCCTAAATTAACTTATTCCTCCAAAGGACTTTCACTGAAGCTACCTCCTTATTTCTCAACCTACAAATATAATGATCAAGAATCTCAATTTGGACCTATTGATAAAAGATATTTTCGTTCCCACTGACACTTTCTAAAGGCACAATTGAAGTGGGCTCACCAATGCATTTCTTCACCAAGGATACATGAAATACCGGATGCATTGATACTAACTCTGAGGGCAAATCTAAATCATAAGCCATGTTACCAAAATGCCTCAAAATATAATATGGGCCTACATAGAGGGGATTGAACTTCCCTTTCATACCAAACCTCATTACCCCTTTCATGGGTGCAATTTTCAGATACCCAAATCATTGACAGCAAACTCAAGCTCTCTCGTCCTCACACCCGCATAAGATTTATGTCTACTCTGTGCCATTTTTAACCTATCCCTAATAAATCTAACCTTCTCTATGGCCTCATGAACTAACTTGGGCCCTATCAAAGCCACCTCACAAACTTCAAACCAACCAATATAACACCTACACCTCCTACTATAGAGAGCTTCAAAAAGAGCCATCTGAATACTAGATTGATAACTATTATTATAATTAAACTCAATCAAAGAAAAATGATCAGCTTAATTACCTTTAAAGTCGATCACACAAGATCTCAACATATCATACCCTGAATAGTCTGTTCAACCTAACCATCCATCTGTAGGTTAAAAGTTGTATTGAGCTTAACTTGAGTACCAAGACCTTTCTGAAATGTTCTCCAAAACTCAGAGGTGAACTTATTACCCCTATCTAAAATAGTGGACAAAGGCACATCATGCAACTTAACCATCTCCCGAGTGTAAAGTCTAGCATAATCCTTGGCTGAATAAGAGATCTTAATTGTAAGGAAATGTATTGACTTAGTCATCGGGTCTACAACCACCCAAATAGTGTTATCTCACGATGCGTACGAGGCAAATTTGTGATGAATTCCATGTTCAAATCTTCCCACTTCCAAGTAGGAATATTGATATCCTGAGTCATACTGCCTGGTTTCTGATATTGAACCTTAACTTATTGGCAATTTGGAAACTCGGCCATAAATTTTACAATATCTTTCTTCATCCCATTCCACAAATAGACTTCACGTAGATCACAATACATCTTAGTGGCTCTCGAGCAAATAGAATATATCGAGAATTGTAAGCTTCTAATAGTATATGTTGCCTCAACTATTAACATCTGGAACACATAAACGTCGCTGATAACGAACCAAACCCCTTGCCCTTGGGAGAAAGCTACAATAGCTTTTTTGAGTACCACTTTCTTCAATTCAACCAACATCGGATCATTATCCTATTTTTCCTTAACATTCGATAAAAGAGAATTCTGAACCATTTTGAACCACAACTCCACCCTTCTCTTAATGAACCAAATGAACTCCCTAACAGCCAAGTCTGTAAACATCACGAACTAACTCCTTTTTCTCATCCTCAATTTGAGCAATAATGTTCATGGACAATCTACTAAGAGCATCTGCAATTACATTTTCTTTACCCAGATGATAAATGATATTCCTGTCATAATCCTTTAACAACTTGAGTCATTTCCTATGGAAAATACTCAAGTGGTTTTTTTAAAACACATATTGTAGACTCTTATGATCGGTAAATACATCTACATTAATATTGTAAAGATAGTGCCTCCAAATCTTCAAACATAATACCACTGCTGCCAACTTAAAATTGTGAGTCGGGTAATTTTACTCATGAACCTTGAGTTGCCTAGAAGTATAAGCTATGACCTTACCATGGTGCATCAATACACAACCTACGCTAATTCTTGAAGCATCACAATACACTACAAAACAATTTGTAGAGTCAAAAGCAGGTTGAAGTAAGTTGTGTCAACTCCTGAAAACTATTCTCACAAGATTTAGACCACTAAAACTTCAGTTTTTTTAGTCAAACTAGTAAAAGGAGAAGTAATACATGAAAATCCTTCAACAAAGCATCAATAGTAACCGACTAAACCCAAGAAACTCTTTATATATGAGGGATAAAAAGGTCTAAGACAGTTCTTAACTTCTTCGATCTTCTTAGGATCAACTTGAATACCCTTTCCTGAGATTATATGACCAAGAAATGCTAAAAACCTCATAAAAAATTCACACTTGCTCAATTTTGCTAACAACTTATGGTCTTTGAGAATTTACAGGACAATCCTCAAATGGTGTGCATGCTCATCCTCAATCTAAGAATGATCAAAATGTTATGTCCAAATACTATTTGAACACGCTATTCATCATATCCATAAAAGTTGCAGGAGCATTCATGAGTCTAAATACATAACCAAAAATTCATAGAGACCATATTGAGTCCTGAAGGTTGTCTTCACAATGACACATTCTCTAACTCTAAACTTATTATAGTCTGATTTGAGGTCTATGTTTGAGAAGAAACTCACACCATGAAGCTGATCAAACAATTCATCGATCCATGGCATAGGATTCTTTTTCTTAATTATTACCTTGTTCAACAGTTGATAGTCAATGTACATTATGAGAGAAAAATCTTTCTTACGAATGAAGAGAATTGAAGCCCACATAGAGAAATACTGGGTCTGATGAAACCTTTATCTAGAAGGTCCTTAAACTAACCTTTCAACTTCTTAAGCTCAGTTAGATCCATTATGTAAGGAGGGATAGAGATAGGTTGGGTATCAAAAAGAATATCAATTCCAAAGTCAATTTCCCTTTTGGGAGGAACTTTGGGAAGATTTTTGGGAAACACTTTCAGGACTTCATTCACTATAGGAACTGGCTGAAGAAGTTGGGGTTTCGAAACTGGAATGCTTAACTAACCTCTTGAATTGATATTCATGATTATGAGTGGGATTCTCTCTTGTGTGAGTGGCATTGCATCTTTAAGTGAGTGGTGAGGCCTTTATTTCAATTGAGTTGCATAAATGTAATAAATTCATGTGAATTCTTAGAGAAACCTTGAAGGTTGATGACATTGATTTGAGATTCTTTGAAATTGGGCTGGATGAAGTATTTTCCTAGTTTTGTGCTTGATAAGTTAGTTTGAATGAGAAATATTTTGAAAGAAAGAAAACATTTGCCTTTTGTTGATGGTAGAATCAATTGTGAGTTGTGGTTGTATATAGAATCTTTTATTTTGAGTTTTTTATTTTTGATATTTTTGAGTCGTAGTGTGTAATTATGCATATCCTATATTGTGTGTGGCTGAGCGTCAATCCTATGCTTTGTGAATATTTTTCTTGAGGACAAGCAATAGTTCAAGTTTGAGGGTTTGATGAGTTGATATTTTATCAACTTATTAGACTTATATTTATAAATTATTGCTATGTTTTAATGCTAATTGAGAGAAATTTAGGTTCTAGTTCTCTTGTATGCAAGCATTTGTTGAAAAAATAAGTTTGAAGGATTTAGAGCTAAAATTCACTTAAACTACACCTACAAAGGAACCGGTATCCAGCAGAATGATATCGACGTCTCACCTTCTAGAAATGGAAGATAATGTTTGAAGCAATGACATTGCACAACTTAACATCAGTGTTTCATCGATCAAAGTGTATCTTTCACTATAAAAAGACATGCTAAAGAGGGGTCCTGATCGGCGCTGGACCCTTCTGAATTGATGTTTCGCTGGTTCAACACATGTGGGACACTGAAGTTTAAGAGAAAAATCATATTTAATGTTTAAAATATTTTCTTTGGAAAATTTCAAAGATAATTTTAGGATTTGTATAATTATGTACTCTTATCTTCTTTCCAATTGGGAATATTTTTTGAGAGAGATTTCCATGAGTAAAAAGTAGAGATAGAAATTAGCTTAGAGAGTTCTTACTTGCTAGAGAAGAAACTCAAATTGCGTATATCTCCAAGCTTGGAATTAAACTTTGATTGCTACTTATGCTTGAAATAGAGCTTTACTTTATGGTTATAATATCTATTTCTCCATTTATGACTAATCTGTAGCTAGGAGTGTGTGTGCAAGATGTGTGTGTAAAACTCAATGAATAGTGGTTGATTAGCTCTAAAATTAATTGTTATACATGGATGTTGTTGACATCCAGTTTTGGCTGACCTAAATCTCATTTGGATTGCTATTTGATTAAACAAATGCTTTTAAAAATAATTTACTTTATTTATATTTATTCAAACTATCATATAATTTTATCTAATTAATCGTATTGTTATTCATGATTTTATAAATAAAAAAAAATTATTATTAATTCAGATTAATGATTTTCATACTTTCAGCTCTCACGTATTTGTTTATTATATAATATATAGATATTGTTAAATGAGATATGTATTTTTTGAATGAATACTTATTATTTATTTATAAAGTTTACACAATAATATTATTTTATTTATTAAAAATATTTTATTAATTAAATAGCAATCATGTCAATTCTAGCCAATTTGAGACAATTATGGCTCAAAATTTAATCTCAAATCCAAATCAATCTCAACCACTAATTCTTCTGTTCCAACAACCTCAATCCTATCATCTCACTTTACTCTTTGAAACTCCCAAATCCCTAATAGAATCGATTTATCCTCTCTCTAAAAAAAAATTGCCACCACTCCTCTCTCTCAGCCTCTCATCACCGTTGTCCGCCATCTATGATGAGACACTAGAAAAATACCGTCTCTCCATTACCCTCTCTCCTCTCCCTTTTCATGTCTCCATCATTATCTCTAACGAAGGACCACTATGGAAAACCCTATTGTCTTCTCGTCTCTAACGAAATACCGCCCACCTTCTCTCCTCCTTCTTCTTTCATATCAAGTGAAGAGCTAACATTAACCATCACAAACTTTGACCAGCGATGACAACCACCTCAGTTGAAACCAAATAAACTAGAAATGGTAAGGCTAAAAAATGCATGAACTCGAGCTTTGTTAGAACTGTAACATTTCATTCTTTTCAAGGCGGATCTTTACAGATTCGTTTCTGGTGTGTTTTCTTCTAAAAACACATTAATTTTATATTTATGTGTACGATTATGGGATTAGATTGTGTTTTAAATTTAGTGTTTAAAGCTTTGATTAATGTTGATCTATGCATGTTCTTGTATATTGATATATGTGATAATCTTTAACAATTTTAAATCATATCTAAGCTATGTCAAGTTTGAATACTATGTGGTTTCCTTATCTATTATCAATTTCATTTTTCTAGCAATCTTCCACAGTTTCCTTCGAATAAAGTTAAAAGTTTTAGTATTTCTGGTCAATGTGTTTTCCTTTTTCTGTTATGACAACGTCATATAGCAAAAAATGATTTCTTATTTGTGCATTCTGAACTCTGAAATATGTGATTTTCAATACTTTGTTTATAATAAATCTTTCTTGATCACCAAATTGTCTATTGATTCTTTTCCTTCTATAATTTGATCCATGACAACTATTTAGATGATAAATATGGCAGTTAGAGATTTATTCTTGCATAATTAGTTCCTTTAAATATATGACAACTTTTGAATTGCTTACTATGTTAAATAATTTCATAAGGAAATCTTTTGAATATTTTAGGTAAACGGTGATTGAGTCTAATTGATCCCTCCCATTCTTTTCCTTGATTAATTGAGAGAGTCATAGTACTTTCTTAGATATGGTGATTCAACCTTATATATTCTATTAATTTGATACTCATTTCCCCTTAATTGACTAAATTATCTTTGAATACATATCTTTTGATACTTTTTTACCACATTTAAATGGTTGGTTTCCTTCCTTAAATGATTTTATTACAACATGTTTGAGGTTTAATTTGGACAGCTTGTAGTATCATAGCATTGGTACATATTTATTTATAATAATTTGATTTGATTTCTTACAATTAATGGATTCCATTTTGTCAATTAAGGAATAGGATTTCCTTGATTTTCCTCTTATTGATCCTTTGCAAACCTATGTTTATCTCTATATAAGGAGAGATCACTACTCATTGAAAGGTACACCTCGAGCTCTATTTCTCTCTTAAAAAATAACTTGAAGCCTCTTGATATCTCCTTCTCTTTACAATATAACTTCAAGTTCTTGATTTTGATAAAGAGATCACTCTTTCGCTACTTCTCTTTCTTTTCTGCTAGGTGCTAAGCCTAGACAATAACCTGGTTACTTTGTCTTTATATTCTATTTCACATGAGCAATGCTCGGAGTTCTTGAGATTCTCGTGATCTTGACATGTTGAAAATTAGATATTGAATATTGCTGCCCAATTTGTTGTGTTATTGTTGACACAAATATTTTTTATTTATTAAATAGTTCAAAATGTATTTTTTACAATTTTGATGCAATTTATTGATAATTATTCTTATTTTTGAGAATAGAAGAATTTTATCAGTTAATTTTGATTATATTATTTTTGTCAAAGTCTATTGAGTATAAACAAAATATTGTTATTAAATCATCATTTACTCAGGTCTCAGGCAAACAAGGTGGAGTCAATGCCAACTCGGCTATTCGTCTAGTTGGTTTCGGTGAGCTAAGACAAGTCTGCCGAAACTAACCTTGCAAAAGGGAAGATAACAGGAATCAAAGGCGATATCCTCTCACACTCAGCGATATGTCCGATGGGTTCGGTAGACTAAGACAAGCTCACGAAATGGGATAGTACTCACAGCCATGTACATGCTAAGAAAGGCGAGCAGGGTCTTACTCTGCGATTCGCCTAACCTCGTTGGCGGGCTAAGACAAGCTCACCGAACAAGAAGATTTAGCCCAGTGTCTAATGTTCATAGACAAACCCAACTACCACAACAAATACGAGTTCCCCCCAACATTACAATCCATTCATATGCTTGTTCAACCCATGGGTACTCAGATTTCCCCCAAATATCACTAAGTGTCGCACTAATTGATGATTTTCCCTTAAGAAAGTAGTCACCCTTTCTATCATTAGGCAAAATGATGCAATGGGTCAACATTGAGCTACTCAGACTTCACTCACATTCAATTCAACATAGACCCAACAATTATATCAACTCAATTCATCATTCTAACAAACACAATCATGATTCACAATTTTATATAGGCATTCACAATCACCTTTACAGGGGTACACTTCAAATTCAACAATATGGTGCTACCCAACAAAATTAAGCACTCAAATTCAGTTGAAGAGCTCAAGCCCACACTCTCTATGCAATCTAACTTCAAAATTATCCACAAAAAGTCGAAACACCAACCTTTATGTCGAAAAACAAGTAAGAATGTGAGGAATCGGGGTTGGGTTGACTCAAACTTCAAGAAAATGCTCTCCTAGAACCCTCAATCCGCTCACACAAGGCACAACACTCAAAATGCACAATGCATGAGAAGGGAATCAAAAAGGTTTTAAAAATTTCAAACGTTTTGAGTTTTGAATTTGAAATAACCCTTGGTTGTTTTATATCAGGCCAGTTCGGCGCACTCATTAACGTCACCGAACGTGTTCAATGTTTAGCCATCTGGAGCTAGAGCTCTCAACCATTTGTGTCTTACCCTTCAACTTTTCTTGTGATGTTTGACGGCGAGGGGGCCGAGGTTGTGCAATTTCTGAAGCTATGTCCACCCCTCTTGCCCTCTTTCAGGGTGGTGGTCTTTTAACGAGGACCTTTTGTTGGGCATACCTGAAAAGAAACAGCAAAACACAAAATTTGATAAAAAAATATGTTAGAAAACAGGCATCCGAGAAAAAAATGCAGAAAGACTCGCCAATCTATTAGGCGAGCAAGAAGAGCATCGCCGAAAGTACTAGAATAAAACAGGCAAAAATCTAGGCAACAAGGGCGATGACACATCCAATCGGTGAGTCGCTGAGTCCACTCGGTGAGCAGAATGGGCCTCGCTGAAAGTTTCAGTACCAATTAGCACACAATTAAGGTAGATAGGCGACAAGCCGAACTGGTTCAGCGAGCCCGACTAAGCTCGCCGTAACATACAAACACAACACCTCCCAAAATGCTTTTATGATTTCTAACTAACAGTCCACGACACTTCAATTCATGCTCAATCAACAACAATTAACAGCTACCCATAACCTAATTTCCACCCTGACTTCTTAGACTTCCCCCAATCAAATTAAAATCAACCAAACGACAGTTTGGTCTTAAGAAAGTCATCATCCAATCCATCATTGGGCAAATTCAAGTTATTTTATTGAATTTGGGCAACTCAAACTTCACCCACACATAAACCAACAATTATTAATCACAAGTCAATATCTAAGCCAAGGATTTAGGAGAAATCACTCAATTAAAAGGGAGAGGAACATGCTCAACTTGGGATCAACATAATACAAATCTAAGGGAATCAATTTAAGCATACAAGAAAACCAAACAAACAAACAGTTAAAACCCAACAATGATCGCAACAAAAATGATACGAGTATAAAGTAACCAAGACACACTGAAACGACCCCAAAAATGCCCGAAAATGTGCTTCGGAAACACCTATAATTGTAATTTCCATATATCTCAAAATCCGTGCATGATTTAAGAAATTCGACTTCATATTCTTATTTGTAGGGTCAAATTGAGTGGGAAGTGGGTCTAACCCGAATTTTAGAGCAACCGTATCAAAATTCAAAAATCGCAAAAATTGCGATTCGGAGGGTCAACTTTAAAGGGGCATATCTCTTAGCACACAAGGAACTGGAAGGCCTGCAAACTATTAAATTAAAGCTCTTTGAGTTAGCTTTCCAACGCACTTGGTTTCACCTCATTCCGACTTAGGATGAGGGAGTTATGACCATTTTCGTAAAACCTGTCTGTGCAGATTTGCAATTTCCAGTGAGCTATTTTTTTAGGCGGGTTGGAGACGTTTTTTTTTTCTAAAAAGGGGATATGTCCCATACTTAGTCATTTTTCTTAACTCCAAAAACACTCTCTAAGCCCTCTCCAAAAATTCAACCAAGATCTTCAACCAAATTCAAACATCTCAAGCTCTAATTCCGGATTCAAGACTCAATCTCAAGCTTCGATTCTCCATTCCAATCTTCATCAAGGATTCTCCAAAGTTGAGGTATGTGGGTTTGATTGTGGAAACCTTCCTTTCCACAAGTCCAACCATTTATCCTCTATTTCTACTTCAAGTTTATGGGTCCTTATGATTATTTATGAACTCTTGAATTATGGAATTACTACTACACACCCTATTATGGTCCATTTTGCATATTATCATGAAATGGAATTATTATGTGATGTTTATGGTTTACATGCTTCCATGATCAAATTATGAAGGTTGATATATATATGTATGTTGTTGGTGGGCTGATTTATATGGATTTTGGAATTGGTTGGACTTAGTATTCTTGAAATACATGATTTCATTTACATGAACAATTGCCCACCTTGTGTTTGATAAAATGCCCATTTATAGAATTCTTAGGAAAGGGAAGGTCCAAGGTACGTCCTATGAGTCGGATGGTTATGTAATTACTGAAATGATGATGAAATGGACACATGTATATGATTTTCTCTATATAAGTGTTGTGAGTCGACCAAGCCTAGTACGGGGGGTAGTAGGCCCGTATAACCGTATCGAGGGGTTGGTACCTTGGTTGCCTAGTACGGGGGGTAGTAGGCCCGTATAACCATATCGAGGGGTTTGTACCTTGGTCCCTAGCTCGGGGGGTGGTAGGCCCGTGTAACCATATTGAGGGGTTTGTACCTCTTTCGCCTCTCCAAGGGGGTGGTAGGCCTTGGAAATACTATATTGATGGTCACTCGCCACACATGTACTACGTCCCACTAAATTATTGAGGGTTTTGTACCTCTTTCGCCTCTCCAAGGGGGTGGTAGGCCTTGGAAATACTATATTGATGGTCACTCGCCACACATGTACTACGTCCCACTAAATATGATTTTTATGTACATCATTATAACATATCATTTCATTAATATGCTATCTATTGGGTATGATTACGCATTTTTCCTATGATGTCCATCTAAATGTAGCATTGCATTGCATACCATATACTTAGTACATTCAAATGTACTAACGCATACTCTATGCCTACAATGATGTCACCATGTAGGGACCGGAGCACCGCTTGACCATCCTCCTCCGCGTGGCTAGTACGATTTTCTATAGTGGTTATTGGTGAGTCCTCCATTTCGGGGACGTTGCTCATGATCTTTTGCTATGTATAAAACTTTTCCTTTCTAGTTATGTTTTGACTATGAGGGTGAGCCCGGTAGTTTGTCTTGGCCCCCGCTAAGTACTCATGTTTAGAGGTGGTGTTGGACAAGTTGTGTATTATGCTTGAGCTTGACTCATCTATGGTATTTATGTATCATTTCTTTTTTTTTCTTGCTCCCTTAGTCCCGATTTCCCCCCTTGATTATGCTTATCGCTTATGGTCATTTAATTGCTTCCGCGACCAAGGATGTGTAATGATACGCTATGAGGCTTGTTTGGAGTTCCTTCGGGTTCCCCATTCGCCGGTCACATCTAGGCCCTAGGCTTGGGTCGTGACAAACTTGGTATCAAAGCCCTAGGTTGAATGATCCTCGGAGTCCAACACACCGCGTTGATTAGAGTCCGATTCATGGTTGTGTTGTGCACCACAACTATGAGTAGGAGGCTATGAGACGTTTTAGGAAATGTTTCCCTTCTCCATGTTCTAAGTCGTGCTGTAGAGTTGAATTAAGTTCTTCCCTAACGGTTGTTCTTTGTTATGCTAGATCATGCCTAATACAAGAGGAAGACGAGCCCGCGCACCCGAGGAACAACCGACCAATGGGGATCTTTGGGATGCCCTTACTTTATTTGCACAAGCTATGGCTAATCAAGCCAACCACGGGACCCAAGCCCCTCAGGCTCCTACCCCGGCATCTCGGGTGAGAGACTTCGTGCGGATGAATCCCCCAGAATTCTATGGGTCTAAGTTAGATGAAGACCCTCAAGAGTTCATTGATGAAGTCCACAAGATATTAGCTATCATGGGCGTGAGGTCAGAAAATAAGGCGGAGTTGGCGGCCTACCAACTAAAAGGAGTGGCCCAAATATGGTACAACCAATGGAAGAGAGAGAAGGGGGCAAACTATGTGGTGCCTTGGGAAGAGTTCAAAACGGCTTTCCTTAATCGATTCTTTCCTCTAGAGCTTAGGGAAGCCAAATTGGTGGAGTTCATGAATTTAAAACAAGGATCTATGAGTGTGAGGGAGTATGCCCTCAAGTTTAACCAACTTTCAAGATATGCTCCACACTTGGTTGCCGACTCACGGTCTAGAATGAATAAATTCGTGATGGGTGTGTCCGACCTAGTGAGTGAAGAATGCCGGTCCGCAATGTTGATTAGTGACATGGACTTGTCCCGCTTGATGGTCTATGCCGAACAAATGGAGGAGGAGAAGTTGAGGAAGAGGAGGGGTCATGAGGCCAAGAGGGCCCGTTTTGAGGGCAAGTTCCAAAGTCGAAGGGGAGGCCGATTTCATCAAGGCCAAGGGTCTTCTCATGCGCCCCATAGGGGGTTTGCCAATGACGTTCCAAGGGCCCAAGGTGTTGGTGGTATGGGTCCTAGTGATGTATGTCCGAAGTGTGGTAAGGGCCATGGTGGCCCGTGTTTGAGAAATACCGGTGCTTGCTACAGTTGTGGGGAAATGGGGCACAAGGCAATGGATTGTCCCCGAAATCGCAACAAGGGTAAGGAGGTCCGTCCACAAGGTGCCAATGCGGTTCCTTTGGGGAGAGGGGGCCGACAAGATGGTGCCCCAAGGCACAATCGATTTTATGCTTTGCATGGGAGGCAAGGGGTCGATGAAGTCCCCGATGTCGTTACCGGTATGTTGAAAATCTTTGACTTGGATGTATATGCACTAATTGATCCGGGTGCCTCTCTTTCTTTTGTCACCCCCTTTGTTGCCAAAAAGTTTCATGTTGAGCCCGACTTGTTGCGTGAGTCATATAAGGTGTCTACTCCTATTGGTGCATATATTGTTGCTAGGAAGGTCTATAGAAATTGTCCTATTTGCATCTTGCATAAAATATTGCCTTGTGATCTTGTTGAATTGAACATGGTCGATTTTGATGTTGTTCTTGGGATGGATTGGTTGCATGCATACTATGCTTCTATTGATTGTAGAACCCGTAGGGTCAAGTTCCAATTCCCGAGTGAACCCATTCTTGAGTGGGAAAGCCAAAATGTGGTAGTCAAGGGTAGATTCATCTCTTGCATTAAAGCCCGTAAGTTGATCTCTAAGGGGTGTCTCTATCACTTTGTGAGGGTTAGGGATGTGGAGACAAAACCCTTCTTATAGAGTCGGTTCCGGTCGTAAATGAATTCCTTGATGTCTTTCCTAATGACCTTCCCGGTGTTCCTCCCGAAAGGGAAATAGATTTTGGCATAGACCTCCTCCCCGATACTCAACCCATTTCTATTCCCCCTAACCGTATGGCCCCGGCGGAGTTAAAGGAGTTGAAAGAACAATTGAGGGACTTGTTGGAGAAGGGTTTTATTAGGCCTAGCCAATCACCATGGGGTGCACCGGTGTTGTTTGTGAAGAAAGAAAGATGGGTCCCTTAGGATGTGTATCGATTACCGGCAACTCAATAGGGTCACCGTCAGAATAAATATCCTCTTCCTAGGATTGATGACTTGTTCGACCAATTGCAAGGGGCTAGCCACTTCTCTAAGATTGATCTTCGGTCCGGGTATCATCAAGTGAAGGTGAGGGAGGGTGACATTCCCAAGACAGCCTTCCGGACTAGGTATGGACATTATGAATTTGTGGTCATGTCCTTTGGGTTGACCCAATGCACCGGCTACCTTCATGGACCTAAGAATAGGGTCTTTAAACCCTACCTTGATTCCTTTGTTGTGGTCTTCATTGATGATATTTTAATCTATTCGCATAGCGAGGAAGAACATAACGGGTCACTGAGGGTTGTGTTGCAAAGATTAAGAGAGGAGAAGTTGTATGCCAAGTATGAAAAGTGTGAATTTTGGTTGAGGGAGGTTGCTTTCCTAGGTCATGTGGTGTCGGGGGATGGTATTAAGGTAGACCCTAAGAAGACCGATGTGATTAGGAAATTGGCCTAGGCCCATTTGACCCCGTAGGATATTAGAGCTTTCTTGGCTTAGCGGGTTACTACCGGAGATTTGTGAATGGGTTTTCTTCTATTTCTTCTCCCATGACTAAGTTGACACAAAAGAAGGCTAAGTTTGAGTGGACCGACGAGTGCGAAAGGAGTTTTCAAACCTTGAAAGATAAACTTGTGTCCGCTCCTATATTGTCACTACCGGATGGGCTTGAGGGATTTGTTGTGTATTGTGATTCTTCTAGAGTTGGCTTGGGTTGTGTCCTAATGCCAAATGGTAAGGTGATAGCCTATGCTTCTAGACAACTCAAAGTGCATGAAAAGAACTATCCTACGCATGATCTTGAATTAGCCGCGGTGGTGTTTTTGCTTTAAAGATTTGGCGTCAAATTTTTGTATGGGGTACATGTCGATGTGTTCACCGATCATAAAGATGCCTCCAAATGTCTTTACCAAAGGATCTCAACTTGAAGACAAAGAAGGTGGCCTAGAATTCTTAAGAATTTATGAATATGAGTGTGCTTTATCATCCCGGTAAAGGCTATATGTGGTGGCGGATGCCTTTGAGTGGGTTGGTCTATGGGTAGCCTAGCTCATGTTGATATTGGTGATAGGGAAATGGCTAGGGAGGTACATCGGTTGGCTAGGTTGGGGGTTAGGTTGGAAGAGGTTAGTAATGGTGGTGTGGTCGTTGTTGATGGTGCTAGGTCTTCCTTGGTTGATGAGGTGATAGCCAAACAAGATCTTGATTCTTCCTTGTTTGAATTGAAGGCACTTGGTGAAAGAGAGCAAGGTGGAAGTTTCTCCAAGGGGGAGAATGGTGCCCTTAAGTAAACAGGTAGGTTGTGTGTGCCTTGTGTTGATGGTTTGAGGGGGAAAATTCTTGAGGAGGCTCATAATTCTTCCTACTCCATCCACCCCGGTTCCACCAAAATGTATAGAGATTTGAGGGATGTGTATTGGTGGAGAGGCATGAAGAAGGACATTGCCAATTTCGTCTCCGGTTGTCATAATTGTCAACAAGTCAAGGCCGAACATCAAAGGCCGGGTGGTCTAACCCAAGACATAGAGATTCCTACTTGGAAGTGGGAAGAAATTAATATGGATTTTGTAGTTGGTTTACCCAAGACTAGAAAGGTTTTGATTCTATTTGGGTGGTGGTTGATAGGATGACAAAATCGGCTCATTTTCTACCGGTAAAGACAACATATGGGGCGGAAGATTATGCAAGGTTATATATTCATGACTTGGTAAGGTTGCATGGGATTCCTCTATCCATCATATCGGACCGTGGTACTCAATTTACTTCACACTTTTGGAAGTCTTTCAAAAGGGGTCTAGGTACGAGAGTCAAGCTTTCTACGGCCTTTCACCCGCAAACGGATGGTACTAAGCCGAAAGGAACTATCCATAACCACTTGAGATATGCTTAGGGCTTGTGGTATTGGAAGATTAAGGGTAGTTGGGATGATTCATCTTCCATTGATTGAGTTTGCCTATACAATACTATCAATTCTAGCATCGGGTATGGCTCCTTTTGAGGCTCATGCTATGGGAGGCGTTGTAGATCACGCGGTTGGGTGGTTGGAGGTTGGTGAGGTGGGCTTGTTAGGACCGACCTAGTTATGGAGGCTCTTGAAGGTTAGGATGATTAGAGAAGGTTTGAAAGATGGCCCAAAAAGTCGCGGCAAAGTCCTATGCCCGGATGGAGGAGAAGGCTCTTGAATTCCGAAGTTCGGTGATTGGGTTTTTATTTGGAGGTGACACCCATGAAGGGTGTGGTTCGTTTTGGTAAGAAGGGCAAGTTGAGCCCAAGATACGTGGGTCCTTATAAGGTGATGAGGAGAATTGGTAAGGTAGCTTATGAGTTGGAATTGCCTAGCGAGATGGATTTGGTTCATCCGGTATTTCATGTGTCTATGTTGAGGAGTGTGTGGGTGATCCGAATGCCATTGTGTCTCTTGATGTTGTGGGTGTTGTTGAAGATAATTTGACCTATGAAGAGGTTCCGGTCCAGATTTTAGATAGACAAGTGAAGAGGTTGAGAAACAAAGATGTGGCTTCCATTAAGTCCTTTGGAGAAATCAACAAGTTGAAAGTGCTACTTGGGAGGCCGAAGCGGACATGCAAAGGCGATATCCTTATCTTTTCCACTCCACTCAAGCCTAAGGTATTGATCTAAGCCCTTTATAAAATCTCAGGTCTTAAGTTCAGCCCCCATGTCATTGCATACATTCATGTTTAAGTTGACAAGTTCATTGTGGTTTTACAACTATGTTGAGGTTTTGAAATAAGGTGTAAGTGCATTGTTGCATCCTTATGTGGGCTGAAATTGCCATGTTTGTGTCTCTCATGTACGTTTCTTTAACATTCGGGGACGAATGTTTCCAAGGGGGAGATATTGAAACGACCCCAAAAATGCCCGAAAATGTGCTTCGGAAACACCTATAATTGTAATTTCCATATATCTCAAAATCCGTGCATGATTTCGGAAATTCGACTTCATATTCTTATTTGTGGGGTCAAATTGAGTGGGAAATGGGTCTAACCCGAATTTTTGAGCAACCGTATCAAAATTCAAAAATCGCAAAAATTGCGATTCGGAGGGTCAACTTTAAAGGGGCATATCTCTTAGCACACAAGGAACTGGAAGGGCTGCAAACTATTAAATTAAAGCTCTTTGAGTTAGCTTTCCAACGCACTTGGTTTCACCTCATTCCGACTTAGGATGAGGGAGTTATGACCATTTTCGTAAAACCTGTCTGTGCAGATTTGCAATTTCCAGTGAGCTATTTTTTTAGGCGGGTTGGAGACGTTTTTTTTTTCTAAAAAGGGGATATGTCCCATACTTAGTCATTTTTCTTAACTCCAAAACACTCTCTAAGCC